>ML662445.1:12078345-12212059 GCA_007570785.1 Antilocapra americana | reverse complement strand
CTGGAGCATATGTAAACCCATGGTGATATCATGTCATTGTATGGCAAAACTAATAAATAAATAAATAAATAAAATAAAAAGAAAAAAAATATTGAGGTCATGGCATCTGGTCCCATCACTTCATAGAAAATATATGGGAAAACAATGGAAACAGTAACAGACTTTATTTTTTCTGGGGAGGGGGCTCCAAAATCACTGCAGTTGGTGACTGCAGCCTTGCAATTAAAAGACGTTTGCTCCTTGGAAGAAAAACTATGACCAACCTAGACTTCATATTAAAAAGCAGAGACATTACTTTGCCAACAAAGGTCATCTAGTCAAAGCTATGATTTTTCCAGTAGTCACATATGAATGTGAGATTTGGACCATAAAGAAAGCTGAGTGCTGAAGAATTGATGTCTTTGAACTGTCGTGTTGGTGAAGACTCTTAAGAGGGCTTGGACCTCAAGGAGATGGAAGCAGTCAATCCTAAAGGAAATCATTTCTGCATATTCATGGGAAGGACCGATTCTCAAACTGAAGCTCCAATACTTTGATCACCTGATGCAAAGAACTGACTCATTGGGAAAGACCCTGGTGCTGGGAAAGATTGAAGGCAGGAGGAGAAGGGGACAGCAGAGAATGAGATGGTTGAATGACACCACCCACTCAATGGACGTGAGTCTGAGCAAGCTCTGGTAGTTGGTGATGGACAGGGAAGCCTGGCTCTGCAGTCCATGGGTGGCAAACAGTCAGAGATGACATAGAGACTGAATTGAACTGAACAGTAATTATAATTATTATAGATGATAACTACACTTTTCTTCCTCCACAACTATGGTATAGGTAACTTCAGACACCTTTATTGTTGGTAAAGAGGCACAAGAAGTCACATAAACTTTGCAGTAACTTCAGTGAAATGTCAGATCTCTCCCTTTGTGGGTTCCAAAAATACTTTACAATGGAAGTAAATGTGATCACAACTTTAGGGGCAAGATCCAGCTGACACTAACAGTCAGAATCAGGTTACCAAAGCCAGTTGCTAGATACAAGGTCAGTTATGAATCAAACATAAATAACGATTGTGAAACTTGAACAATAAAGAACTCAAAATACTTATACCCTTATAATAGGCAACAGTATGCACTATCTGAATAATATTTCAGATAATCCATATATTGTGACCACTATTACTCTTACCAATACAACATTAAAATTGTATAATCTTGGTGCTTATGAACAATCGTTAATATAAATACTACAATGTCATTCCTATTGTTTATTATGCTCTTTAGCAATGATTGTGCAGTAATTTGAGCCTTCTTTAGCATTTGGCAATGCTAAATTTGACAATGCCAAAGAATGGTCAAACTACCTCACAGTTGCACTCATCTGTCACGCTAGTAAAGTAATGCTCAAAATTCTCCAAACCAGGCTTCAGCAATATGTGAACAGTGAACTTCCAGATGGTCAAGCTGGTTTTAGAAAAGGCAGAGGAACCAGAGATCAAATTGCCAGCATCCGCTGGATCATCAAAAAAGCAAGAGACGTCCAGAAAAACATCAATTTCTGCTTTATTGACTATGCCAAAGCCTTTGACTGTGTGAATCACAATAAACTGTGGAAAATTCTGAAAATATGCAAATACCAGACCACCTGACTTGCCTCTTGAGAAACCTGTATACAGGTCAGGAAGCAATAATTAGAACTGGACATGGAACAACAGACTGGTTTCAACTAGGAAAAGGAGTATGTTAAGGCTATATATTGTCACCCTGCTTATTTAACTTATATGCAGAGTACATCATGAGAAATGCTGGGCTGGAGGGAACACAAGCTGGAATCAAGATTGCAGGGAGAAATATCAATAACCTCCGATATGCAGATGACACCACCCTTATGGCAGAAAGTGAAGAGGAACTAAAAAGCCTCTTTATGAAAGTGAAAGAGGAGAGTGAAAAAGTTGGCTTCAAGCTCAACATTCAGAAAACTAAGATCATGGCATCTGGTCCCATCACTTCATGGCAAATAGATGGGGAAACAGTGTCAGACTTTATTTTTTGAGGCTGCAAAATCACTGTAGATGGTGACTGCAGCCATGAAATTAAAATATGCTTACTCCTTGGAAGGAAAGTCATGACCATCCTAGACAGCATATTAAAAAGCAGAGACATTACTTTGCCAACAAAGGCCCATCTAGTCAAAGCTACGGTTTTTCCAGTAGTCATGTATGGATGTGAGAATTGGACTATAAAAAAAAGCTGAGTGCCGAAGAATTAATTGATGCTTTTGAACTGTGGTGTTGGAGAAGACTCCTGAGAGTCTCTTGGACTGCAAGGAGATCCAACCAGTCCATCCTAAAGGAGATCAGTCCTGGGTGTTCATTGGAAGGTCAGATGTTGAAGCTGAAATTTCAATACTTTGGCCACCTAATGTGAAGAGCTGACTCATTGGGAAAAACCCTAATGCTGGGAAGGATTGAAGGCAAGAGGAGAAGGGGACAACAGAGGATGAAATGGCTGGATGGCATCACAGACTCAACGGACGTGGGTTTGGATAGACTCTTGGGGTTGGTGATGGACAGGGAGGCCTGGCATGCTATGGTTCATGGGGTCACAAAGAGTTGGACATGACTGAGCGACTGAACTAAACTGAGGATAAAATAATACAATTAAGCATAAAAATTAAAAAACAAATATTAAGTAAGCAATTCCAGCTCTACAATACAAAAGTATATATCACTATTAAATTCGATTTATCAGTGTTCCAGGTAGTTAACAATAAATTGTCATACCAATGCCTTAATATGGCCTATAAACCTTTCATAATCTGGCTCCTGCTTACCTATTTCAAATTAATTTGTCTTTCTTCATTGATGCTAGATTCTAGCCACACAAACACCTATCTTGTTCTATACAGATTCAAGCTCTTTCCTGACTCATAAATTTTATGTCTTTAATTCTCTTTCTGAAATTCTTTTACAACAGTTTTCTTATTGGCTATATCCTCTTTCCTTCCTATCAGGCCAAACATTTACCCCTCAGATAGACCTTTCTCAACCACCCACTCTGAGAGAACCCCTCCATTTACCCTCCATTCCAACAATATATATGTCTTTTCAAAAATTACAATTACAGTATCTGTTCTTTATCTTCAGTATATTTGTCATTAACTGAACTTCCTTGCACATATTTATTTACTTAGGTACTGTGTAGCTCCAAGTACTAGAACACAGGCTGCTGGGGCAGATATTTTCTTGGGATAATGATGAACACATAAGGTCAGCTATATTACTTTATATAAACTGCATAATTGAACAGAGCATGAAAAAGTTGCCTAGTACCTCAGTTTCCTTACCTATTACTTGAGCTAACAGTCAGTGCCTTACTAACCTTAAAGGATCTTTGTAATAAATAAGATACAGGAATGCACAACTCTATTCTGACATAGAAATAAGATATTTTATTCATATCATCCCTCTATCATTTTAGCTGTTAACACCATTAGCATCACAAAGCACATTTTTATCCTCGTTTCTATCAGCATCATTTATATGAGGTAAGTCATATGGCAGCAACATGCTGTAATCATTTTTAAACTATTTCCCTGAAAACCAAAATTATTACTATCATATTTTCCCACCACTGAGCTGTGTCAAGGATGTTTATATGTGTTTTGTTGCCTTATAAACAGATAAACAAGATCCAAAAGGAAAGCTGCAGTGGCTGTGCTGGGATGAAGAATTGGCTTGCTTTTCAAAAACTATC
Organism: Antilocapra americana; assembly: GCA_007570785.1. Lineage (NCBI taxonomy): Eukaryota > Metazoa > Chordata > Mammalia > Artiodactyla > Antilocapridae > Antilocapra > Antilocapra americana. The sequence goes on along the minus strand of ML662445.1, from coordinate 12,208,313 downwards.
AATAAGAAATATAGGGCAACATGAGAGATGATTGTAAATGAAAGGCATCCGAGACAGGAGCTGTCTGTCCATGAATGAGGCAAGCTCCCATAAAAAGATATTGGGTGTGAGGCACAGGAGACGTATCAGAGCATTAATTTTTAATGAAGTTGGAAATTCTTGATCAAAAAAAGGAATCCGAGGGTTAGATTATTCTTAAACTTTTATGTTTGATTAACATTGCATGAGTTTCTCATGAATCAATTATCTATTTCTTAACTTCAATAGCATTACTTCTGTAGTGCTCAGAAGGTACCAAACCTTGTTTAGGGTATTGTGAAGACCACAAAAATAATCAGCCTCTGTTCAGATCTGAAGTACAGAAGATGACATAAACACTTTGCTTATACTTTAGAATACTTAGTAATTTTATGAACATTATCTTATTGACTCCTGGCACAGATTTTGGAGTTTCATAGGGCAATAAAGCCAAGTCTATCTAGGCAAAATGACTTCTCAAAAATCACTTAACCAAAAACTTAATGAAAGTTAGTAGATGGTTAAGCAGGTGGTAAAGTCTCAAGGCAAATCATGTATTTACTTCCCAAATCAATACTGTTTCCACTCCATCACACAAGTACTTGCTGACTCAAGGGGTGACACAGAGAGTTATAACACAAACTATAATGCAAAGTCTGTCATGTGAAAGGCTGACATCAAGTAGCTGGCGAGATAAGAGGCAACCTAGGGAGTGTGGCATTTCATCAAAGACTTGAAATAGCTTCTGACTAGTAGAAGTTCTTGAGCCAGTGCTTATAAGCCAGTCCAAATCTGATCTTGTTACCAAGAAGGCAGCACAAGCAAGGAGTTTTGATTACAGAGAAAATACGTGATACCTGAGAAAGTGCCAGATGAGAGCAATAGTTAGTAAGAAGGAACAAAAGACAGGATCCATAATTTCCTTCAGGGCACTGGATCTTGAAGAAATGGATACCTGAACTGTCAGGATATCCATGTTACAGGGTGAGCAGCAGCATCACAGGCTCTAAAGCAGAATGCCCTTCAAGTGAGCAGAGACTTCAGTGGAGTAGAAATCGAGCTGAGGAATAATAGATATTTCTTAAATTATCACCTGGTTTCTCCTGAAATAAGCCAAAAAGAATTAACCAAACAAACCTACAGTGTTCCAGTGTGATGCCAGCTTTAATTAGTGTGCAAATTCACTTTGGCAGGGAGCTCAGCTTTTAAAGCAGTCAAGTGAGAACTGATCATGGAGGAAGCAACCTTCTATTAATATTTCCTAGGCTTCCCTGAAGGAATAGAAATTGATGATGGCTATTCAAATAAGGACTATTTCTCAGCATTATTTTTTCTTCTAAACACAAAATAAATAGGTGAAAATTTTAGAAAATTTAGAAAAAGCTGATGTTAAAATAATTCAAAACCTTAAATCCTGGACATAATCCCACTAGTAACATTTTAGGGAATTAAATTTTAGCCTTTCATTGTTATACAATATAATCCCAAGAAAAAGAAATGCAAAAAAGCAAAATGACTATCTGAGGAGGCCTTACAAATAGCTGTGAAAAGAAGGGAAGCTAAAAGCAAAGGAAAAAAAGGAAAGATAAAACCATCTGAATGCAGAGTTCCAAAGACCAGCAAGGAGAGATAAGAAAGCCCTCCTCAGAGATCCATGCAAAGAAATAGAGGAAAACAATAGAATGCTAAAGACTAGAGATTTCTTCAAGAAAATTAGAGATACCAAGGGAACACTTCATGCAAAGATGGGCACAATTAAGGACAGAAATGGTATGGATCTAACAGAAGCAGAAGATATTAAGAAGTGGCAAGAATACACAAAAGAACTGTACAACAAACATCTTTGTGACCCAGAAAATTACGATGGTGTGATCACTCACCTAGAGCCACACATCCTGGAATGTGAAGTCAAGTGGGCCTTAGGAAGCATCACTATGAAAAAAGCTAGTGGAGGTGATGGAATCCCAGTTGAGCTATTTCAAATCCTAAAAGATGATGCTGTGAAACTGCTGCACTCAATATGTCAGTAAAGTTGGAAAACTCAGCAGTGGCCACAGGACTGGAAAAGGTCAGTTTTCATTCCAGTCCCAAAGAAAGGCAATGCCAAGAAATGCTCAGACTATGACACAATTGCACTCATTTCACAGGCTAGTAAAGTAATATTCAAAATTCTCCAAACCAGGCTTCAGGAATACGTGAACAGTGAACATCCAGATGTTCAAGCTGGTTTTAGAAAAGGCAGAGGAACCAGAGTACAAATTGCCAGCATCTGCTGGATCTTCAAAAAAGCAAGAGATGTCCAGAAAAACATATTATTCTGCTTTATTGACTATGCCAAAGCCTTTGACTATGTGGATCACAAAAACTGTGGACAATTCTGAAAGATATGCGAATATCAGACCATCTGACCTGCCTCTTGAGAAACCTATATACAGGTCAGGAAGAATGAGTTAGAATTGGATATGGAACAATGACTGATTCCAAATAGGGAAAGGAGTACATCAAGGCTGTATATTGTCACCCTGCTTATTTAACGTATATGCAGAGTACATCACAAGAAATGCTGGGCTGGAAGAAGCACAAGCTGGAATCAAGATTGCCAGGAGAAATATCAGTAACCTCAGATAGGTTGATGATACCACCCTTATGGCAGAAAGTGAAGAAGAACTAAAGAGCCTCTTGATGAAAGTAAAAAAGGAGAGTGAAAAAGTTGGCTTAAAGCTCAACATTTAGAAAACTAAGATCATGGCATCTGGTCCCATCACTTCAGAGCAAATAGATGGGGAAACAGTGGCTGACTTTACCATTTTGGGTTTCAAAACCACTGCAGATGGTGACTGCAGCCATGAAATTAAAAGATGCTTACTCCTTGGAAGGAAAGTTATGACCAACCTGGATAGCATATTAAAAAGCAGAGACATGACTTTGCCAACAAAGGTCCATCTAGTCAATGCTATGGTTTTTCCAGTAGTTATGAATGGATGTGAGAGTTGGACTATAAAGAAAGCTGAGCACTGAAGAACTGATGCTTTTGAGCTGTGGTGTTGGAGAAGATGCTTGAGAGTCCCTTGGACTCGAAGAAGATCCAACCAGTCCATCCTAAAGGAGATCAGTCTTGACTGTTCATTGGAAGGACTGATGTTGAAGCTGAAACTCCACTCCTTTGGCCACCTGATGGGAAGAGCTGACTCATTTGAAAAGACTCTGATGCTGGGAAGGATTGGGGGCATGAGGAGAAGCGGACGACCAAGGATGAAATGGTTGGATGGCATCACCAACTCAAAGGAGATGAGTTGACACCGAGAGTTGGTGATGGACAGGGAGGCCTGGCTGCTGTGGTCCATGGGGTCATGAAGAATCTGACCGGACTGAGCAATTGAACTGAATTGAACTGAGAGGTTGCTTTACAGGAGTTGTTCCATATCTTGATGAGTTCTTGATGTATTTATGGGGAGGCTGGTGATCTCCCTGTCTTACTCCTCTGTCATCTTCTTTCCTTTTTCTGAGGTTTATCCTGCATGTGGATAAAGAGGTTGGATTTTTCATACTCCAGTCTTTATATCCTTTTCTGGCCTATATTATAAGAAATTATTTCTTTGTTGACCAAATAAAATTGACTTTTAAATATATTCCATTTGGTTTTCTTCCTTTTATTTTATGATATTAGCAGTCTAACATGTAAATTTAATGAGAAATCAAATCCAAGTGTATTCACACAAAGCTTTTATGTGTGCTTTCAGTCTGGTTCCTGAGCAGACTGAAAGCTTATGTTCTGGTAAAATAAACAAAGGGGAAAATGGCTATTGGAAAGATAGTAAAAGTTTATGTCCTCATTTCACGTATGCCACTATCTTTGATTACCTTGAAACCTTTATATAGGTATGTGTTTGTGTAAGTGTGTGTGTGTGTGTGTGTGTGTGTGTGTAGACATAGAGAACAAGCTAGTGGTTACCTATGGGGAGATGCAAGGAGGGAGAGGCAGTTCAGGGGAGGGGTGAAAGAGTTACAGTATTTATGTAGAACCTTGTGCATAAACTTTTGAAAATTGTAAGGTCCTGTATAATTTAAAGAATCTCTCATTCAATTACAAATAAGTCCTAATGCTGTCTGTGACTGGCTGCTGTGCTTTCAGAAGAACATGTATACATGAGCATCTTTCTTAGGACTCTGAGAGCAGTAGACACCAAATAAAGTAACTGTCTGCTTTCAGGTTGTGGCTATATTCTTTTGGTGGCACACACACACACACACACACACACACACACACACACACACACACACATCTACCAAACATATGGCAGCTCCATATGAAGAGATTTCATCTATCAAAAGCACAGATAGCTTTAGTTAACCCTTGGAAATCTTGCTGTCAGTTCTTTCTCCTCTTCTTTTAACTTCGCAAAATATCTTAACATGTGATGACTAATGATTACTTGTATATGTTTCTCCTGGGGTTTGCATAAGGACCTTTTCTAAAATACACTGTCACTGATTAAAACTGATGCTTAAGAAAGACCAAGTGAACACATGAACACTTTAAATATATTTTGAAATAAAAATGACAATATCCATATATGAAGTTAATTCACATCTTAAAAAGCCATTCAGTAATAGAGTTTCTAACACCAGGGCCTTGAGAGTGACTTTTCAGTCAGCTTGCCAGCTCTTTTACTCCACATTGATGCCTGTATCCCTTCTCTAGAGTCCTAGACACTAAAAACTCCAAGTAGACTTAAACTTTTCAAATGCTTAAATCTGAATAGCCATTTTTGTATTGGGCGTATTTTCTTTAGCTCTGTTATAAGTTTCTTAATGCTTTTGATTTCTTCCTTCAGAAAATTGACAGACAGCAGAACACACACAAGAGGTGATGTATTTGACTGCTTGCCAGTTACAGCACTGAAAAAAACTCTCTAAACAGAAATTAGTTATGATTCATTAAACTCATTGATTGACTACAAATTATTTTTGAATTTTCTACATAAGCTATTCCCCCACAAAAATATTAACACACCTATTAAATATTGTAAAAATAAGATACTTGGCTGATAGCATTTTGGATCCCAAAGAATAAATTAAGAAATAAATTGATAAAGCATTAGAGCATTTACTTTAGAAAATTTACAGTCGTGTACCTGTGGTCTACTTCTTTGAGATGGAAGACTTCTACAACTCAAGAATGTCATTCTCCAGAACCTGGGATTTACCTCTTTAAATTTTAATCTGTAAGACTGACAGGCCACTTACATCCCAGCCTCTGTGCAGGGGTAGCAATCTAATTTCAATAAGAGACAATTAGCAAACACAAATGACCTAACCACACTGATCAAACATCCCTTGGTTTTTTGTTTTTCATTGCCTCACTCCAGTATCTTTGAGAAGGAAATGGCAACTGACTTCGGTATACTAGCCCATGGACAGGGGAGCCTGGTGGACTCTACAGTCCATGGGGTCACAAAGAGTTGGACATGACTGAGAGACTGAGCCTGCATGCCAGTGTTTAATAATCTACCTTTAGACTCGTCAGGAGACCTCCCTGGTGGCTCAGACGGTAAAGCGTCTGCCTATAAGGCAGGTGACCCAGGTTTGATCCCTGGGTTTGGAAGATCCCCTGGAAAAGGAAATGGTAACCCACTCCGGTACTCTTGCCTGGAAAATCCCATGTATGGAGGAGCCTGGTAGGCTACAGTCCACGGGGCCGCAAAAAGTCTGACACAACTGAACGACTTCACTTTCATTTTCACTTTCACTTTAGATTCATTGGAATTGAGTCAACTCTTTTATTGCAGTTGTCTTGACTTCTAGTCCTAAAGTCTTTCATTCTCCATTTTTAATAAATGCCTGCTACAATTTTTTTTAATAATATCATATTAGGATCTGTAAAGGATGTAATAGAGCTATAAACACTCTTCTTATCCTACAGAGCTTATTATATGTTAAATAGAAATACAAATACTCAAAAGTATTAGCAAAAAAGTAAGGGTAATAGAAGGGCTTCCCAAATGACTCAATCGGCAAAGAATCTTCCTGCAATGCAAGAGACGCAGGTTTGATCCCTGCAGGATGAAGTTGCAATCCTCTCCAATTTTCTTGCCTGGAGATTCCCATGAACAGAGCATCCTTGTGGGCTCCATGCAGTTGCAAAGAGTTGGACAAGACTGAGCACACACATGAAAGTTTAATAAAGATTCTAAGAAGAGAGATGTCAGTGTGATTTAGAAATAGACTATAAATAAGATCATTGATTAATACCTGTATGAACCCAAATATGCTGCTGCTGCTGCTAAGTCACTTCAATGATGTCCGACTCTGTGCGATCCCATAGACAGCACCCCACCAGGCTCTCCTGTCTCTGGGATTCTCCAGGCAAGAACACTGGAGTGGGTTGCCATTTCCTTCTCCAACAATAAAAATAAAGAAACAAAAAACAAACAAATAAAAGACCCTCTTCACATTGAAGGCATTTTTGATTTTTGTAGGAAACATGTATGTGCAAAGACATGTAAAGCAGGAATTTCAAGTCGTGCCACAGACAGAAAACAAAAAGCAGAACTAAGTTTAAAGGATTTTACAAATGTCAGAGATCAGAAAAGACAAGTGTTGTTGGAGGGATGTCACCTAGGCTGCAAAGATCTAGCAGGAGCTCAAAACATGATATACAATTAAATGATTAAACTTTGTAGTTAATCTTCTCAATAATAAGATCTGAAATTTTTAGTAAAATAGATAAATTTAAGAGTAGGTAAAAAGCAAGTAGATATTTTGGGGGGCTCCAAAATCACTGCATGCAGCCATGAAATTAAAAGACACTTGCTCTTTGGAAGAAAAGCTATGACAAACCTAGAGAGTGTATTAAAGAACAGAGATATCACTTTGCTGACAAAGGCCCATATAGTCAAAGCTATGGATTTTCCAGTAGTCATGTATGGATGTGAGAGTTGGACCATGAAGAAGCATTGAAGAATTGCAGGAAGAGCACTGAAGAATTGAGATTTTCAAATTTTGGTGCTGGATAAGGCTCTTGAGAGTCCCTTGGACAGCAAGTAAATTAAACCAATCAATTCTAAAGGAAATCAACTCAATATTCTTTGGAAGGATTAATGTTGAAGCTCCAATATTTTGGCCACCTGATGTGAAGATTCAACTCATTGAAAAAATCCTGATGTTGGGAAAGATTGAAGGTGGTAAGAGAAAGGGACAGCAGAGGATGAGATGGTTGGATGTCATCATCGACTCGATGGACATGAGTTTGAATGAACAGGAAAGGACAGGGAAGCCTGCTGTGCTTCAGTCCATGGGGTCTCAAAAAATCAGACACGACTTACTGACTGAACAACAAAATAAGCCACTAACAAAATGAGCCACTTGCATACAAATATTGAGCGTTCTACATAAAGATGGAAATCTGGGGCTTGAAAATACATATAAAAGATGTTTGCAAGCAGAGGAAAACTCAGAGACCTAAAAGCATGCATAGTTGTGTGTTATATGTGATAGGTGCTAAATAGGTCTCCTGGTATAAATGTTGTTGGGCTGTTCACCAACTATTTCTAGCTTTCCATTTTTCTAGGACATAGGAGAATTGTGTATCTTGGCCACCTTTACAGTGTAGTATGGCCATGTGATGTGTTTTGACCAATAAGTTGTAAGGAGAAGTTTAAGTACTAGTGTACAAATCTTCAAATTCCAATTTTCCTGCCTTGAGAACCATGAATATTCAGACAAGTTCCTTCCCTTGGTGTGAATCTCTTAATGAAAATCGCATGAAGTAAAATTCTTTGCCAACTGAAAACTGACCCAGAGTGTAATAAAGAAATAAAATTTTGCTGTTTAACGTCATTGAAATTAGGGAAATGTTTTCAAAGTAAACTATTTCTGAATGATATATTTGGTCTGGGAGGATCTGTTCTGATACATTCATGTCTTTATTATACCTGCTATATGATAACTTGCTCAGATATGTAATTTTGTGCATAAGAATTTTACCTTCTCAGAGATAGGATGGATATCTTCCTTATTTTGCATCTCTAGAGTCTATAACAATGCATTTAACAATATTTCTAATGGGATTTTTTGTGTGTGTGAAAAGAGGGAGAGAGAAAAGAAATGAGAGGAGGAATAAAGGATTAACAACTATCTTGAGTTTTTTATATTGATTAAATATCTGATAGACTGATCTAGTCCAGTGTGTGTGACTTATATTTACCCCTCCCAGTGATGAATCCATTTTAAAACAATCCTTCAAGTAGCTTCAATGCTGTATTATACAAGGACTATATCCCCAAAATAAATTATGTAAGCCTTTGAATCTGTTCATAAGTATTACAACAAATTTAAATTTTTAAGTTTCTAATTAATATCTATATATGTTTTAAATAATATTCCATTTAATTTGCAGGGCCACCTCAATTAATATTAGGTCCTGAGTTTAAGTTAATGATAAAATCCAACTCAATCCATTTAAAATCCAATGGAATTCATGGGAATTGTATAAGATAATGTATAAAGGGACATAATAAGCAGCTATGTTTTGCATATACAAACTTCTTAGAATTCAACAGCAGTTAGTTAAATGGAGAGGCTTTACTGAATGTATTTTTATATACTCAGTAATTAGTTTTGAAGTGCTTATAAAAAGTTGCCTTCTCTGCATTGCCAACAATCTCCCAGAGGGTGCTTTGCTGGTGTTCTGCTGGCAATGCTTCATATAACAAGAATCTAGATTTAGGCAGTTTTATTATTATTACTTTGCCAACAAATGTCTGTATAGTCACAATTATGATTTTTCCAGTAGTCATGTATGATGTGAAACTGGATCGTAAAGAAGGCTAAACACTGAAGAATTGGTGCTGTTGAGCTGTAGTGTTGAAGAAGACTCTTGAGAGTACCTTGGACAACAAGGCGATCAAGCCAGTCCACACTAGAGGAAATCATTCCTGAATATTCATTAGATGGACTGATGCTAAAGCTGAAGCGCCAATACTTTGGCCACCTGGTGTGAAGCGCTGACTCATTGGAAAAGACCCTGATGCTGGGAAAGACTGAAGGGGATGACAGAGGATGAAATGCTTGGATGGCATCTCTGACTCAATGGATATGAATTTAAGCAAGATCTGGGAGATGGTGACCGACAGGGAAGCCTGGGTGCTGCAGTCCATGGGGTCACAAAGAGTCAGACATGACCAAGCAGCTGAACAACAACAATTATTATTGTTAGTAGTAGTATTTTAGCTTCTCACATGGCAATATAGCTCTGAAGTAAACAAGAGTAAGAGCTAGATTGCATTTCCTATTTAAACTTGGTCTAGCTTAATTCAACTGCCCAGATATAGCCTGCATAAACTCCTGATTATCTTGGAGAATGGCATTCCTGGACTCATCCAGGCAGTAGGGGACCGGAGGAAGAGAAAATGTGTTTGAATCACATCAGTTTACTAAGCAGGTCTGAATTCACTTGGTAGGTAAAATATTCAACTGAGTCTAAAGTTATTATTTGATCATTGTGTTCTCAAAGTTTATCCTTTTTAAATACTTTAAAAAAATCTACTTATGTGGTTTTACAGAATGAAAGACAATGTATTAGATTTGTAGTTTTGCTGGCATAAAGAAAGAAAAATCCATCTTGAGGCCAGTTTGCTCTATAATAGTTTCATGATTATTATCTAACAGTGTCTTTGAATAATTAATTGGATAAAATTCAAGTAGGTTTGAAATTTTTTCTCCTAAAATGCTAAATTTTTAATTTCATAACAGTGGTATGTAATAAAGCAGTTTAAAATAACAGATTGTAATAGCTTTTGAAGGTATTTGCAATATAATGGAAGTAAAACTAGATTGAAATTCAAAGTGTGTCTGCACTGCTTCTTATGAGCATAATTTATGTTTAAGTGGAGATGTGGAGATGAAACCTAATCCAGGAGAAAAAGGATGAACTATGGAACCATAAAAATCTGGGCTTGAAATTTTGGTTGGCCATATAATAATTGTATAACTTGAAACTAGCTAGTTTCTCAATGTAAATTTCCTCATAGATAAAATAGTGACAATAATGTCTATCTTTCAAGACTGTTGTGGCAATAAATTATAAGATTTATAAAGTATCTAGTAGAGGGCACACACAAAGCAAGCATTCAGTAAGTAGTCATTTATAATAAATAATCATTATCACAGTTACTATAGAAAATTTTATATAATTTCATATTTACATTTATTAAATATTATATAACATAAATATTAACTTAAATATGAACTGTGTGTTTATGCTAGAGTGCATAATATTAAAGTAATATGCTAGTCATGTTATTTTGATATTTCATGAGTTTTTTATCATAACAGTAACTATTATGATTAGCGATGTCTGCTTAATACGCTCAACTGTTAAGATAAGTGATATACTGTATACAATATTTCTTTAAAAAAATAAGCATGATATAAATATGAGTGAGCTTTTCAACCAGAATGAAATGGCTTCACATTAACAGATTTGCCATCAAAAGAATTGCTCAAAATGTGCAAAACCAGATAAACTGGATCCATGAGAAACTTTATAATTATACTCTTTCTTACTTTTATTACATAATACACTTGGCACTGTGAGACACATTTTAAAAGTATGAAATGTGATCCTCTTTTGTCTCAGAAATTTAAGGACCAGATTCACACATGAAAGAAGTAGACTCTTAAAAAGTATAATATATAGCTTATAAAATATGAATATTTTTCTCCATGAATGCAACTAAGTTTTAAATAAATACTAGATTTTATGAGTTTCCCAGTGGCTCAGTATTAAAAATCCACCTGCAATGCAGGAGACTTGGAGATGCAGATTTGATTCCTAGTTCTGGAAGATCCCCTGGAGTGTGAATTGGCAGCCCAATCCAGTAATCTTGCCTGGAATATTCCATGGACAGAAGAGCCTAGTGGACTACAGTACATGGTATCACAAAGAGGTGAACATGACTGGATTGACTGAACAACAATGGTGACATTGATATTTGTAAATATGTAGGGAAAAAGTGAACTGTATGGATAGCATAGTCTTCAAGCATTTTTTTGTTTGTTGTTTTGTGTAGGTCCAGGTATCTAATATTTGACCTTGAAGTTTAGGTTGAACTGGAGATATTGCTCTAGGCAGTAAAAGATTATGTTCACTTAACTGAGAACATCAAGGAACATCAATCATGCAAATGAACAGTAAATAAAGAACACTGCAGGCATGTCACTAATGGTAGTGAAAAGTAGATCCTGAGTTAATGTTGTCAATATCACAGCTGGGAAGGTAGGATGGAGCAGATTATGCAGCATCTGGACAGCATACAGCAGCATTTGGGAGAAAGGTGATAGTCAAAGCATAAAGATAGTGCATTAAATCAACAATTAGGCTGGTTCTGTGTGGTAAAAATTGGAGTGGGAAAAAAAGTCAAGTCATAAAATATATAGAAATCACCAAAAGCTAATGAATATTGAGTCTTTAAAATATGTTTTCACTTCCCATTTCTATTTTAAGTGTTAAATATCATGAAAATAATGTATCAAATTAAGGACAGAGAGCCATATTGATACTATACAAGTTCTTAGGTCAGAAAAATTGTTTGTTCAGAAGAACAAGCTACAAATGAGGACAGAGGTGATAAGAAGCTCAGCTTTTGAGCAGAAGTGAGATAGTCATACCCAAAACAAGTGTTTCTCTTTCTGCATTATATGATGAAATGACATAGCTGAAGAGGAACTGGTAGCAGCTAAATCACAGAGGTACCAAGTTTGTATCCACCAAGTAATAGAATTATACAAAACAATGTAAATGTTGCAATCCCTAAATTGGTTTTCCAACACTTGGTGCCAAATCCTTTAGCTCAATTTCATTAAAATCACCAGAGATTTGGAATACCATGTAAGTAGTATGTCAAAGATAAAAAATGTTGCAATTCATGAATTGCATATTCCCAAGATTATTGTATTAAATTCTTATTATTTTAAGTATGGTTTTGTTGTTTTTCTCCTTCTAAAGTAAGCCTGATTGTTTTTTATGATATTGCAGTCTCAGCCCAGTGGGTTTTAGTTATATATATTTTTATATTTAAATAAAACATATCTCTATACATAACTTTATATATAGTATACCCATATGTGTACATTTTTATACATTATATTCTGCAAATACAAATGAATTCACTCTGTTTACGTTATCCCTTAGTCTTAAAGTTTTTCTGGGTCTTGTCCATGTACACATGTTATTAAATTTCTGTTCAATTTTCTCCTTTTAATGTGTCTCATGTCAATTTAATTCATAGACTAGCCAGAAGAACCTCTGAAGGGAGAGAAAACTTTCCCCAACAGATGGTATACACAAAGTTAGAGATTTTAAGATGAATATGTATCATTGAAATTGACCCTAAACAGAAACTGAATGCCTAAATGTGGGAGCCAGAAACAAGGCAGTTTAACACCATGGCACATTCTGAGTAGTTTTACCAAAAAAAAGAAAAACATGATGGGGCATAAGCTCATTCATTCATTCATTCATTTTTATTCAAGAAAAGGGGGGATATAAATTCATTCAAGAATGAAGGATCATTCTTGATGGAGTGAAACAAGCCTTGCTAGGGTTAGATGAAACTTTAGCTTCCCTGGTGTCTCAGACAATAAAAAATCTGCCTGCAATGCAGGATACCCAGGTTCAATCCTTGGCTCAGAAGGATCCCCTGGAGAAGGGAATGGCAACCCACTCCAGTATTCTTCCCTGGAGAATTCTATGAACAGAGTCTACAGTCCATGGGGTAATAAAGAGTCAGACATGATTGAGTGACTAGCACTTTAACTTTTCACTTTTGCTTCTTGAAGGACAAGTAGGAGTTCTCCATGTTGACACTTGTGAGATGTTTCAGGAAGCAAGAATAGCATAAGCAAAGGAGCAAAAATAATAGGAAAGCAGAGTTTGCTTATAGAATTCAAGGCTCTGCAGTGGTGAAGTGAAGTGAATTGTAATGGCTCAGTCATGTCTGACTCTTTGCAACCCAACAAACGGTAGCCTACCAGGCTCCTCCATCCGCGGGATTCTCCAGGCAAGAATACTGAAGTGGGTTGCTATTTCCTTCTCCAGAAGATCGTCCCAACCCAGGGATCGAATCCGGGTCTCCCGCATTACGGGCAGATGCTTTACCATCTGAGCCACCAAGGAAGTGTGAACCAACTGCAGTGTTAACCAACTTTAAATTGGGAGTTGAGAAAAAGTGGAAGATTCCACTAATGGAATTAGTGAGAAAAAAATCATTGAAAGTTTTGTACATATATCAAGAAACTGGATTGCTCTAGAAAATACAATTTTTATTAGGCACAGCATATTCAGGGACCTTGGACTTGCCCAGTGTCTCAGTGGTGAAGAATCTGCCTACAATGCAAGAGAATTGGCAGGAGCCACAGCTTCGATTCCTGTGTCAAGATCCCCTGGAGAAGAAAGTGGCAACCCACTCCAGTATTCTTGCCTAGAAAATCCCCTGGAGGAGGAGCTTGTGGGCTACAGCCTACGGGGATGAAAAAGAGTCAGACTTGACTTAGTGACTAAACAATAATAAACAATGCAAGGACCTGGGAGTTCACCCTAGGTGCAGTCACTTCATTGATATTTTACCCATTTTTCCTCAGTTTCTTCCAGGGCCAACATCTAGCCAAATTATAACTGAGTTATATTAATTCATACCAGGTGGCAAAAAGCCACTACCTGGAGCTGCAAAAGAGCTTTTCACTTGCTATTCCACTCATATTGGTCCCTCCTTGGGCAGTCCACCAACATCTTCTCAGGATATTGTTCTTACCTGCCCTATGTCCAGCACCCTTTCTGGTGCTGCTGCTGCTGCTGCTAAGTCGCTTCAGTCGTGTCTGACTCTGTGCGACCCCATAGACTGCAGCCCACCAGGCTCCCCCGTCCCTGGGATTTTCCAGGCAAGAACACTGGAGTGTTCATGCATTTCCTTCTCCAATGCATGAAAGTGAAGTTGCTCAGTCATGTCCGACCCTTAGAGACCCCATGAACTGCAGCCTACCAGACTCCTCCGTCCATGCGATTTACCAGGCAAGAGCACTGGAGTGGGTTACCATTGCGTTCTCCACCCTTTCTGGTGAGTGTGTACCAAAACCATATACATTGTTAAATAATATCAATTCTACTAATCATTTACCTCTCATTTTATATAATCTCCTTCTTATTCTTAACTCTTGGCTCTCTTCTTGGTTTATCATCTTGTTCTTTCCTCTTTGGACTTTGTATTATGTCTTTTTAGCTACTGGCTTTTTTTATGATCTAACTTGGAGCTGTTTGATATTTCCTTTCTGCTTTGGGCTAACTTGCTGGTATTGTTGAATTCTGAAAATCACTTCTAATTCCTGGCCTAAAGGACAGAACAGAATAGGCTTTAGCCAGTTCTTACTTATAGTACACAAAAGACAAGAGATTCTGACAATAGATAATGCAAAGATGCCCAAAGTTTCATATATAGCATATTGTAAAAAATATGAGATATACTAAACAGATTTAAAGCTACTTAAAACATAAACTGGGTTTATAAATGACAAGCTATGGAGAATTAGAAAGGTGAGCTGGCTAGAATATTGGTTAGAATATTATTTTGAGGTCTTTGGGTTTTGACATTTCTCAGGTAAATACTATTGTTCTCATTTCACACACACACACACACACACACACACAAAGACAAAAGAAAATGCTACTTTGAGAAAGAAGAGAGACAGCTTAATTTGGAAAATAAATTAGTTTGAGGGCCTCTGCAATATCAAATGACATCGGTTGATGAAACAGATTGAGAAATTAAGACTGTGTAGGTAAGAATGAAATAAAGTATACAATATTACCTACAAAGGCTCTTTATGGCAAAAGAGTAATAAATCAAGAAAACATTTCCATTTATAAAGCTCATCAAGAATATGGGACAATGTAGAAAAGAAGAAATGATTAGAAAATTAGGTGGAGTATAAAAGATTTATTGTTGCAAAAACTGATGAAAGACAAAGTTTAAAGGAGTCATCATTATCAAATAATGAAAGGGGTCCAGACAAGAAAATGAAATAGCTTGTCTACTGATAAATGTATCAAACCAAATTTGGTGCATGAAGGTGGTAGGCTAATCACAGTGGGGTTGAGGTGTAAATAAGATGTAAGAATAAGGAAAGAACACTTTGCTTAGAGAAGCTGGTTCAAGATTAGAAGAGAGCAAGCCTGAGATCTTGTACTTCTCACTCTTTCCACCTAGAAATCAAAATTAAACAGTAACAAAGTATTATAAATAGCCAAAAAAAAAAAAACTGGTCTCTAG
Source organism: Antilocapra americana (assembly GCA_007570785.1). Classification (NCBI taxonomy): domain Eukaryota; kingdom Metazoa; phylum Chordata; class Mammalia; order Artiodactyla; family Antilocapridae; genus Antilocapra; species Antilocapra americana. The sequence continues at coordinate 12,192,972 of ML662445.1, read as the reverse complement.
TAAGCAAATACGTCCAAGAGAATGTACTACAATCAGCACACAGTACCTGCTTTTAAAAATTTTAGATTCAGTATCATTGGTATGCTAGCTGGTAAACAGGATTTGTTTTAAAAAAAAAATCAAGGCAATTAAGAAAGCACATTATGTGCCATGCAAATTAATTTCACAGAAATAATACAAATTATATGTGTTATAAATGCTTGGGGCAGTTGTGTTTTGCTTACAAAGGTAGAGAGAATAAGTGGGCTGAATTAACTGCATTTTGTTTTACCAGCTTCACTTTATCCTTCTCCACTCTGATCCTCTACCCCAACAGTTTGACCCATGGGGATACATTAATAGTTTTTCTTATTCTATAATTTTCTGTATGGCACAGCCAATGGGGAATTATAGAAGGAACTGATGTGAAGAAGAATGAAATTAAACAGCTTATTTCTCTAGCTTCCTCTCTAAGAATTCATTTTCGTTTGCCTTGTCAGGCCTTAGTATCTTACCAACTGCGGGATACTACATTATCCCTTTTTTTCCTTGCCTACTTTTTGCCTACTTTGGTACGTATATTTTTTATCCCTGTTTGAGATGTCATCTGCTTCTTGCTAGGACCCTGACTAATGAGAAAGCCTTATCTAACTACTGAGAATCAAAATCAGGCTCTATGGTGTGAATAAGATTTGAGGAAATTAATAGAATGAGGAAATTAAAGAAGAAACAAAAAATTCTACCTTAAACAATGGTGTAAGGATGGTATAAGGTGGATTTATATGAGTGAAAGTAGGTTAGCTTTGATAAAGTAGACCACCCATTCTGTGAAAATGTGAGCAATAAGACTTCAATTATTTCTTTAAAGCAATGGTTGTCAATCAGGGATGGTCTTGCACCAGGGGACATTTTACGATGTCTGGAGGTATTTACGGTTATGAAGACTTAGGGGTCAGGGGAGGGAATGGAGGAAGTAATATTGACATCTACTGGCTCTAGGCCAAGGATGACACTAAACATCCTACAATGCATAGGACAGCACAAAAAGTAATGATCTAGACTACAATATTAATAGTGCCAAATTAACCAAATTCTACTTGACAGCTACCATTGGAGTATGTTCAGTACTTCTTGATCACTTACCCTTCCTTTAAAGTTTAGTTAGGCAGGGAAGATTCATAAAGTAATTCAAAAAAAGCACAGACTGATTACATATTTTGTATACAACACAGTGTAAGTATTGTATCACAAGAGTGTACAAAAAGGAGCACAGCTCCTAATCTCATAGAACTTAGAGTTAAGTGGCAAAAGAAGACATTAATAACTACACAAATAAAGGGAAAATACAAGTTATGTTAAGTGAGACTGTTGAAAATATAACAATTTAAGGTGGGGGGATGGGAGTTATTCGTCTAATCAAGGAGGTCAGAGAAGATGTGCCTGAACAAAACTTCACAGTAGGAATTAAGTTAGGGAAGAAGAGGATGCACTGCATGCACAGCAGCTGGGGGTCTGATCAACTGGTCAGTCCCAAACGTGTATGTACATCATACATGCGTGAAGTGTATTACTTCTTTGTTAGAGTATTTTTATTTCATAGTTGCATCTGTGTTTGAAACAGTTTTATCTCCAATTAGGGCGTAACTTGTGCAATACTGAGAAGTGTTTTCTATTCCTTTCAAAGCTTCCACACGACATAAGTAATGTTTTTAAATGGTACTAATTATTATTAGTTCAACACAAATCATGTACAAAATTCTAGATTCAAAATTGAGGCTCTGAAATTGTTTGATAACTTCACTCATATTAAAAAAAGCTTGTGTGAATGTTGGTGGAGAGAGGTGAGGGTGACAATTTGAAAAGGACCAATTTTTCTTAAGTCAAATATTCCACTTTGTCTCATCTGTAATGCTTGGTTTCCAAACGCTTTACAGTACATTAATGAAGACAACAGAACACAATGACCCAGTCTGGAGCACTGGTGGAGTGGCAGAAAACCTGGAACCTACCTTTAGTTCTGCTCTAATAACTCTGTGATATACAGAGACTTTGTGAAATTATGTGTCTGTTTCTCTCTGATAAAGAGGTTTACTGATAATATTCATAATCTACATTTTCAAGAATACAGTGACACCATGTCTTTGAGGCCAAACTAAAAAGCAAAAAGTATTTTGCAAATGTAAGGGTATATGCAGCAATTTTTAAAAGTTTTTTCTTTATTACACAGTAAATAATACAAGAATATCTGAACCATACTTACAGACCACACACTACAGTCCAAATAAGGAAGAAAGGATAAAAAAGAAACCACAATTCAGACATAGAAGACTTAAAAGAGTATGCTGGCAAAAGCATAGACATCTAGACCCTGACCTCCCAATGTCAGTCTCGTGTTAACTTGCGGTACATCTGCATCAAGCATTGCACACTTTAATTTTTCATAATAATGCCACATTTTAAAAGATTACTTCAGATCTGCATTTCATCAGTTTCCAATTTTTCTGTCCCTTGAAGAATTCAGATAGCATGGAGTCGCTTACTTTGCATAAGTGTTCTAGATGTAAGCATGCTTTGCATAAGCTAGTTTTAAAATTTCTAAATCCCTAAGACATGCACCTACACATTGAAAAAAAAAGAAAGAAAAAAAAAAAACAAGTGGCCTTGTCACATACAGTCTTATGACAGAGAAAAAGAGTAAGAGATAGAAGATCCCGCTATTCCAATCAGTAAACATCATTCAATTCTATCCAATGAAGGTAACTTCTTTAAAAAATGTGTTATACCTACAGATTATACTCTCATATAGCCTATAACAAGCAACAAGAAAGAAAGTAACAAAGTTTTCTTTTATCTACTTTAGGTTTATGAGGTCTGGGTTGTTACCAAGGAAGGACATGGTTTGCAGCTTGTATGAGCTTAACTTGTCGTATCCTGGTTATTTTGTGTCCCAATTTAGCTTGATGAGACTAGGTTTTTGTTAGTTACTGGAGCAATATACATGTACTCAGAGGTAGAAGGAAGGTTTTAGCCATTGTGGAGAATACAGCAGGGAGAGTGGGTGAGGAAGAGAGGACGAAGAGATAAAGAAGGAAGAAGAATCAGAGCTCAGAGTTACATATTTTTGTATTTGTTTTTACTAAGTGCCCTGAATTAAAAGTAATGAGATGTACCATATGTAGCAATTTAAAAACAATAACTGGAACTTCAAAGCTTAAAAAACTATCCACATGAAATCTAAATGCAAAGCATCAGCCAAAATCCAAAAAAATAGCAACTATAAAAAAGCTTATAGGCAGTTGAGTCGATCAATGCAGTTCAGTTCAGTCACTCAGTAGTGTTGGAGTCTTTGTGACCCCATGAATTGCAGCACACCAGGCCTCCCTGTCCATCCCCATTTCCTGGAATCTACCCAAATCCATGTCCATCAAGTCAGTGATGTCATCCAGCCATCTCATCCTCTGTCGTCCCCTTCTCCTCCTGCCCCTAATCCTTCCCAGCATTAGGGTCTTTTCCAATGAGTCAACTCTTCCCATGAGGTGGCCAAAGTATTGGAGTTTCAGCTTTAACATCTGTCCTTCCAGTGAACACCCAGGACTGATCTCCTTTAGAATGGACTGATTGGATCTCCTTGCAGTCCAAGGGACCCTCAAGAGTCTTATACAATACCACGGTTCAAAAGCATCAGTTCATCAGCGCTCAGCTTTCTTCATCATCAGCTCTCACATCCATACATGAGCCAGTTCTCACATCCATACTGTGAGTCAGTTCTTCACATCAGGTGGCCAAAGGACTGGAGTTTCAGCTTCAATATCAGTCCTTCCAATGAATATTCAGGACTGATTTCCTTAAGAATGGAATAGTTGAATTTCCTTGCATTTCAAGGGACTCTCAAGAGTCTTCTCCAACACCACAGTCCAAAAGCATCAATTCTTTAGCACTCAGCTTTCTTTATAGTCCAACTCTCACTTTCATACATGATCACTGGAAAAACCATAGCTTTGACTAGATGGACCTTTGTTGGCAAAGTAATGTCTTTATTTTTTAATCTGCTGTCTAGGTTGGTCATAGTTTTCCTTCCAAGGAGCAAGCATCTTTTAATTTCATGGCTGCAGCCACCATCTGCAGTGACTTTGGAACCCAAAAAATAAAGTCTGTCACTGTTTCCCCATCTATTTGCTATGAAATGATGAGACTGGATGCCATTATCTTAGCTTTTGAATGTTAAGCTTTAAGCTAGCTTTTTTACTCTCTTCTTTCACTTTCATCACAGGCTCTTTAGTTCTTCTTCTCTTTCTCCCATAAGGGTGGTGTCCTCTGCGTATTTGAAGCTATTAATAATTCTCATGGCAATCTTGATTCCAGCTTGTGATTCATCTAGCCCAACATTTTGCATGATGTACTCTGCACAGAAGTTGAATAAGCAGGGTGACAAGATACAGCCATGATGTGCTCCTTTCCCAATTTGGAACTGGCCCATTGTTTCATGTCCGGTTCTAACTGTTGTTTCTTGACCTGCATAGAGATTTCTCAGCAGGCAGGTAAGGTGTTCTGATATTCCCATTTCTTGAAGAATTGTCCAGAGTTTGTTGTGATCTACACAATCACACACGTCTTCTTTTGAGAAATACAAATTGAAACTACAACGAGGATACACCCCTCACCGGTCACAATGGCCGTTATCAAAATATCTGCAAACAATAAATCCCAGAGAGAGCGTGGGAGAAAGGTAACTCTCTTGCATCGTTGGTTGAAATGTAAATTTATATAGCCACTGTGGAGGATAGTATGGAGATAACCTTAAAATAATTAGGAACACAACTACCATATAGCCCACTAATTCCACTACTGGGCATATATCCTGAGGAAACCAGAACTGAAAAACACATATGTACCCAATGTTCACTGCAGCATTATTTACAAATGGCAGGACATGGAAACAACCTAGATGTCCATCAACAGATGAATGGATAAAGAAGTAGTGATAGTGATATACAATGGAGTATTACTCAGCCATAAAAAGAGACACATTTGACTCAGTTCTAATGAGGTGGGTGAACCTAGAATCTGTTATAAGTAACAGTATAAGTAAGTCAGAAAGTGAAAAATAAATATCATGTATTAGTGCATATATATGAAATCTAGAAAGATGATACTGATGAGTCTATTTGCATAACAGCTATATAGATGTAAACATAGATAACAGAAACTTGTGCATACAGTTGTGGAAGGAGAGAGTGTGACAAATTGGGAGAGTAGCATTGAAATATATACATAATATACAGCAAATTGCTACTCTTTATTCATATGAATAAAGAGTAGCAATTTGCTGTATTTTGCTGTATATTATGCAGGGAGTTAGAACCCAGTACCCTGGGACAACCTAGAGGGGTAGAATGAGGTGGGAGGTGGATGGGAGGTTCAAGAGGGAGAGGGCATATATATACCTATGGCTGACTCATGTTGATCTGTGGCAGAAACTAACACAATAGCACTTATTTCCCATTTAAAAATAAATAAAAAAGAAGACTAGAAGAATACCTGTGGGTGATTAACCAGTGCTGGGTTGTGTCAGATATCCTCAGAAAGAACATCAGTGTTTTATGTTTTTGAGAAAGAATTCAGGTTCACAGAGCACTGTGGAAAAAATTAATCACAATCTAATTTGTGATAATTGGCCTAAATAAATTTGCATGTGTTTCTTTTAAAAGTTTGTGCTATGGATTACCACTGAAGATAAATTTAAGCACTTCAATGCAAATGATCAAACACAAATGGTTATTCTACTTAGTTTTCAAATATCAAAAATCAATCCATCAGGCTTTTTGGATGGAGATAAATAGATATTCATGTGTAGCTTTAACCTAAATAAAATAATAAAAAATGAAAATTGTGAAATATGATCTAATCTAGTGGTTTATAAATTATATTCTTTAGTAGTGATTCAGGCCTCCATAAACACTTGGTTCCAATTTCTTTTCCTGATATATTTCAAACTTATCAAAACTCTTACTAAAGAAACATATATGTTCAAATGTATGTTATCCTTAAGCAGTCATTCATTTTTCTTACATCTAGCTTCTGAACAAACCTAACTCAAACACGAACATTGCCTTTGGAGCAAATCTGTGCATATGTTTTGAGCTATACCATCACCAAGCCTTGCCTGCCAGCTGGTGAGTCTGCTTGTCAGGGCCACCATACTTACAAATGAAGTACCAGAATAGTTGAAATTATTTGAAATGTTAGTGCTTTTTGCCCTTGTTATTTACTTAAAATGAATATAAATAGGAATGTGTTGAAAACACAATTGCTAGCGACCACTGAGACAGAAAAGGTCATCAGGCATATGCCATACAATTCACTTTTAAAGCGTACTGTTGGCTGTCTTTTCGTGTATTCACAGCATTGTGCAACCATCGCCACATTGCATTTGGGATATTTGTACCACCACAAAGATGAATGAATACTGTACTCCTTAACTGCCATTCCCCAGACTTCATCACCCTCAGTCCCTGACAGCCACGAATCTACCTCTTGTCTCTATGTGCCTATTCTAAACATTTCTTACAAATGGAATCATACAACATGGGGGCTTGTGTGTCTGGTTTCTTTCACTCAGTATTGTGTTTTCAAGAATCATCCACATTGTAGTATATGTCATTAATTCATTCCTTTTCACAATCAAATAATATCTCCTTGTGTGGATATACCGCATTTTGTTTATCCGTCCATTAACTGATAAATACTTTGACTGCTCCTACTTTTTGATTATTGTAAATAAAGCTGCTCTGAACATTCGTGTACAAGCTTGTGTAGTTATATGCTTTCATTTCTTTCGAGTATATAGCTGAAAGTGGAACTGCCGGGTTGTATATTAAGTCTGTAAGTAACAAGGAATCACAAAGCTGTTTCCAAAGCAGCTTCATCACCATTTTGACAGTCTTGGGTTGAACACTGAGTGAAGTTGCTCAGTCGATTGCTCGCCCTTCTTTGTTACATTGCAGTCTATTACATTGTTGAAAGCGTTAATTGGTGAGTTCTCCCCCAGATGGAACTCCAAATGTGTTTATATGCACATTTTTCCCTTTGGTTTAAGTCTTAACATAATTTTTAGAATAAATTTACTTTTTTCTTCACATTGTAGTCTTTCAGTTCTGGTTTCTTAGATGATAATTATTCAGGAATTATGCTGAACGCTTTACTAAGTATTAGAAAATATAGTTTCTCTTTGGATGGCTTCACCTTTGTTATTGGGTTCAAATTTACAAGCAAAACAAATATTGATAATTAGAACTCTTCTTAATGAGAGAGTCAGTTGAGATTTGCCTAGTTGATATTCTGAGGATGTCCTATCTTTTATTATTCTTCTTTCCTAGGATTGGATTTTGTTATTGATTGATTATGAAACAACACTCTAAAAAGTATCTAAAACTTTGAAACAAGGACTCATCTTTAAAATATCTAGCTTCTGTGGAAAGATATCAGTAATGAAGACACCATACATGAGAAAAGTTTGAGCAAAGTAAGCTCACTGTATTCTATGTAAATGGTTCCCTTTAAATTTGGGCAATATCACAGTTTTGCTGAGTTGATTTAAAAACTTATTTGTAAGAACATGAAGGATAGAAGTTTTTCCTTAAATCTTGGGAACTTTACTTTCAGCTGTTTTCCAATATGCCATTTAGTATATTTGCAGTACACATATAACTCTTTCGTTTATTAAATACTTAATTTTCTTCAAAAAGACTTTTGCCGTTCTGAATTTATTTTTCTTGGAGATGGTTTTGATCACCATCTCCTGTACAATGTGATGAACCTTCACCCATAGTTCTTCAGACACTCTGTCTGTCAGATCCAATCCCTTCAATCCATTTGACACTTTCACTGTATAATCATAAAGGATTTGATTTAGGTTATACCTAAATGGCTTAGTGGTTTTCCCTACTTTCTTCAATTTAAGTCTGAATTTTACAATAAAGAGTTCATGATCTGAGCCACAGTCAGCTCCCAGTCTTGATCTGCTGACTATGTAGGGCTTTTCCATCTTCAGCTGCAAAGAATATGATCAGTCTCGTTTCAGTATAGACCATCTGGTGAGGTTCACATGTAAAGTCATCTCTTGTGTTGCTGGAAGAGGGTGTTATGACCAGTGCATTGTCTTGGCAAAAGTCTGTTATCCTTTGTCCTGCTTCACTTTGAACTCCAATTTCAAACTTACTCCTGGTATCTGTTGACTTCCTAGATTTGCATTTCAGGCCCATATCTTGAAAAGGATGTCTGTTTTTGGTGTTAGTTCTAGGAATTCTTGTAGGTGTTCATAGAACTATTCAATATTATCTTCTCTGACATTTGTGGTTGGGAAAATATTACTGTGGATTACTGTGAAGTTGAGTGGTTTGCTTTGGAAATGAACTAACATCATTCTGTTGTTTTTGAGATTGCACCCAAGTACTGTATTTCGGACACTTTTGTTGACTATGAAGGATAGTCTATTTTTTCTAAGAAATTGTTATCCACAGTAATAAATATAATGATCATCTGAAGTAAATTTTCCCACTTACATCCACTTTACTTGACAAAATGTCAATGTTCACTCTTGCCATCTCCTGTTTGACCACTTCCAATTCAACTTGATTCATGGACTTAACATTCTAGGTTCCTATGCAATATTGCTCTTTACATCATTGGTCTTTATTTTCACCATGACACATCCACAACTGGGCGTTGTTTTGGCTTTGGCTCAGCATCTTCATTCTTTTTGGATCTATTTCTCTGCTCTTTTCCAGTAGCATATTGGACACCTCCCAACTTTGGGGACTCATCCTTCAGTGTCATCTTTTCGTCTTTTCATACTGTTAATGGGATTCTCAAGGCAAGAATGCTAAAGTGATTTGCCATCCCCTTCTCCAAAAGAACATTTTTTTCTGCTGAACACAAGGAATATCGAAGATGACAAAAATAGATAGTGGAAGCTATTAGCATAATTATTACTCAAAAGTGAAATTAAAAGAAAGGGACACTGTATGCTTAAAAGTAATTTCTCTACAGAAGGGAGGGGGAGACATTTTCTAAGGAAATGAAATAAGCTTACTTTCTCTGTCCTTGGCAATGTTTTTGAAACAGGAAGATTCTACATGGAACAGTGTAAAGTATCCTGAAGTGGGAATCAGAGAAAGCAATGGTGAGAGACCTGTGGGCCCTGGGAGAACACGATGTCACTTTCTGGCTGATAATCACTAAATTTAACTTGGAGAACACAACTTTGGATACAAAATGGGAAATGAAGCCTGATTCTCTATCATAGCATCATTCCGTGGAGAGATGGATGGAAACAAATTAGGAATCAACATAACCCTGCTGCTGCCTCTGAATTATTGAGTATGAAACTAAAAACTTGGAGAACATTAAACAATCTGTCAGCTGCTAAGCTTTTGTTCAAAAATTAGCTTGTAATATGTAATGGTATTTCCTATATATTTTAATTTCTTTTAAATAGAATTTGAGTAATAGCTTCTTAATGTTTACCACAGTAGGTTACTAAATTTTTAATGGACTTCTGCTGCAGCCTTTTTAATATTGTATTTTAATTGAAGTCTATATAAAAGAGGTTTTCTTCTTTCTTTCATATTTATATTAGCATATTGGTTGAGATCCCTGTTTTAGTCAAACTATTGTACATAAACACAACTAATATTTGTATGTGACTGAAATATAATCTTTACAATAGAAGGAGAATTATTCTCTTTTGCATTGCTGAAACCTCGAGGTTTGAAGAGATTAGATTTTAACAGAAAAAGTAATAGCCGGCTAGATATTTTTCATGGAAATATAGGATGAAGAATCTATCTTATATTTTCTAGGCCTCACCTCTGTGAAACCATTGTTTAACTTCCCAGTGTGAAATACAAATCCAAAATCAATTGAAGAAAATATCCTTTACTGGAGAATATGAATATTTTTAGGGACAAAAATGTTAAGCTGTAGTTCTGATAATTTTGCATACCAGTTCACAATTGGGAGGATAGAAGTAGGACCAACGTGAGGACAGTTTGCAAGGAGGAGAGAGAAGGCTCACTCAAGACCGCCTGGGGCCCTGAGACTCCCATCACATAGCTAAGATTCTATTCCTCTAAAATTGAAATGATCATGTACATGCAGCATGTGGTTTAACAGTATCCTCATAGTTAGGATCCACTTATGTAGAAAAAGCTAGAACCAGAAGAGTCAACATGTCACTGTGGCTGGTGTCTTGAAGGCCATGGCCTAAACCATATTTCATCTGTATATTGCTTTTTTTATCTCTCAGTTCTTCCTACTATGTCATCTGCCACCTCTTTTCTGCACTTCCTTCCATTCTTGCCCTTTCTCATTCTTCCCATTTTCTTTCCTTCTTGCTGTGTCTTTGGTGTTTTTGTCATTTGAATCAAGATACAATGAATATAGTCCTGTGTTTCAGTTTAAGTTTTGGTTGTTTGTAAGCCACAGTTGCCTTCTCTGTTAAAAACAAAAAAAAGAAACAAAAAGAGAGAGAAGAAAGAGGATAATATACTTACTCTATATAATTGAAGTTAAGCTTATAGGAGAGAATATTATGTAGAAAGAGCAAAGCTCATTTTATATTATAATGTGCTACTGAAGGGTAGTTTGTTGTCACTAACAGTTTTAAAATTTCGAATATTTGTAATCACAAATGATTGTGTTATGCAGGCCAAACCTTTAGTCAATGCCATCCTGCTGGGCAGAGAGGAGTTTGATGGGCTACAAAGAGTCAGATGCAACAGAAATGACTTAGCATGCACACACAATGTCATTATCAGCATGGAGCTTGAGAAGGAGATGGCTTGGCAGTGGACTCTCTTAAGCAGTGATAGCTTCCAAAGCATCAACAGATAACAATATCAAATCACAAACACCCACAAAAAGTCAATTAAGTTAGTCGCTGAATCATATTAGAGTAAAAAACTTTAGAATTTTGGGAAAGTCTTCTCAGACCATTCACTAATTGAGTACTCTGACTTGTGGCATAAAAATTAGGTTTCAGAGAATTGAGGGGACTAATACATTTCTCATTAGGATAACCGAGATTACATAACTCATGTCTTCTGCCTCCCGGTTCAAGTTATTCTCATCCCACATTTAAATGCTCATAATGTATTTTGAAATCAAACACTAATTAAATTGTGCATGAAATATTTTCCATGAAAATACACTGATTTGTTGATAAAGATTATTCAAATGAGTTATTGCTTTTAAGAGAGTAGAAAGAAAGGAGTAGCCACGATGAGACAGAAAAGGAATGAGGTCTTAAATTAACTTTGTTTTCAATTTCATGCGTCTTTGCTCACTTTAGTCTCCACCACTTGTGAGAAAAGTAATAATGAGCAGAGGGAGGGAAAAAATAAACTCTTGAATTGTGTAAAGTATTATTTAATACCAGAAAACATTTTCCCAAAACATTTTGAGAAATATATTTTTCTTGTTCATTTATTGAGAGGTCAATATTTATTTTAACGCTTTTTTTTCTTATAAGCAGCAATCAGTTTCAGGGAAGTACATTATTAAATGACATTATACTCTGTTGTTTTCATTGATTATATAGATGTATTTAACCCTTTGTTCCCACACAAATTAATGTTTTGTAGAAATTAGTTACTGTCACATATATTAAAATATTTTAAGATCAATTCTCATACAATTCAAAGATCTAGATTTTAAAATTTCTGACAGTCCCAGGAAGTACAATGGAAAACATGTGCTTCTAAACTCTATGTTCACTGAATGGACTTTTCCCTAGACTGAAAACTGTCCTGGGACATTAGCCATGGACGAAATTTATCCTAGTTTTAAGTGGCTTTTTCTTTCACATAGAGTCTTAGGAAGCTCATTTTTCCAAGGCACCCAGGGAGTAAAGAAATATTCTGCCTTCCCTTCATGATTTAATGCCCATGGGAGGTATCATTTTTAGTTTCAATTTGTTGAAAGAAATAGGCAGTTTTGAAATAATAAGAAATTTACCAAATTATTAAAACTATCAAGACACTTCAGATATATATTGTTAGAATATATAGTTGACCCTTAAACAACACAGATTTGAACTGTCTAGGTCCATTTATATTTAGACTTTTTTATTTTAATAGTAAATACTATAGTACTCCTTTAAGGATGTGTAAGAATTAAGCATTAGGTGAGTCAGTTATGAATTATACACAGATTAACCCCTGCCTTTTTCAAGGGTCAACTTGTATGTAAATATATACATGAAGGTAATGTGATTTGTTTAATATTCAGTTACATTTTATTTAATATTCTATTTTTACTATGACTTTGACCTGAGAGAGACCTTTAATCTTTTTTTTTTTAAGGTGACTTTGTTTTTTTTTTTTTTTTTTAAGTTAGAGGATAATTACTTTACAATATTGTGATGGTTTTTACACATCAACATGAATCGGCATTAGATATACATATGTCCTCTGCCTCTTGAATCTCCTTCCCCATCTCACCCTCCAGGTTGTCACAGAGCACCAGCTTTGGGTTTACTTCATCATACATTGAACTGGCTATCTATTTTATATATGATAATGTGTAAGTTTCAATGCTGTTCTTTCATATCATCTCATCTTCTCCGTCCCCCACTGTATCCAAAATGTCTGTGTCTCTTTTGCTGCCCTGCAAGTAGGATCACTGATACCATCTTTCTAGATTCTATATATATGCATTAATAGATGACATTTGTCTTTCTCTGTCTGACTTACTGCACTCTGTATAACAGGCTCTAGGTCCATTCACCTCATTGGAACTGACTCAAATGTGTCCCTTTTAATAACTGAGTATTATTCCATTGTATATGTACCACAACTTCCTTATCTAATCATCTATTGATGGACATCTAGGTTGCTTCCATGTCCTAGCTATCATAAATAATGCTGCAGTGAACATTGGGATGCATGTCCTTTTCAGTTCTGCTCTCCTCAGGGTATATGCCTGGTAGTGGGATGGCTGGGTTGCATGGTAGCTTTATTTCTGTAATTTTTTTTAAAGTAATCTCCATACTATTCTCCATAATGGTTATATCAATTTGCATTCCCACCAACAGTGTCAGAGTGTTCCCTTTTCTCCACATCCCCACCAACATTTGTAGGTTTTTTGATGATGGCAGTTCTGACCAATGTGAAATACTTTGTTGCAGTTTTGATTTATGTTTCTCTAATAATGAGCAATGGTGAGCATCTTTTCATTTATTTATTTGTCATCTGCATGTCTTCTCTGGAGAAATGTCTGTTTAGGTCTTCTGCTCACTTTTTGATTGAGCCGTTTGTTTTCCTGGCGTTGAGCTGCATGAGCTGCTTGCATATTTTGGAGATTAATTCTTTGTCAATTGTTTCATTTGATACTAATTTCTCCCATTCTGAGGGTTGTCTTTCCCCCTTGCTCATAGTTTCCTTCATCATGCAAAAGCTTTTAAGTTTAATTAGGTTCAATTTGTTTATTTTTGTTTTATTACCTCTAGGAGGTGGGTAATAGGAGATATTGCTGTGATTTATGTGAAAGGGTTCTGCATTTGTTTTCCTTTAAGCGTCTTATAGTTTCTGGTCCTATATTTAGGTGTTTAATCCATTTTCAGTTTATTTTTGTGTATGGTGTTAGGAGGTGTTCTAGTTACATTCTTTTATACATAGTTGACCAGCTTTCCTAGCACCATTTGTTAAAGAGATCGTCTGTTCTGCATTGCATATTTTTGCCTCCTTTGTCAAAGATAAGAGGCCCATACATGTGTGGATTTTGGTATTTCAAAACTTATTTTTATTTTTCTGGGCCTGTTTATAATTGAAGCTTTACTCTGCATATTTCTACTGTTCTAAACAAATTCTAGAATATTTTTCATATTCTACTTTTGGTCAATGAATATTTCTTAAGGGCTTAACATGTGGTTATGTGCCAGCCTCTGATCTAGATATTTTAGCCATACATGAGTGAACAATTAGGCAAAACCTCTGATTTCAGGTTTTTGCCCCCCCACACACATACACAAACACATACCCATCTCTATGTCACCAAAATCCATGCATAACATAGCTGCTTTATTTTTCTATTAGACATTTTCTCCTGAGTTTCTGTTGGAAATTTTCTCCTCACTTCACCTTACTGAACGAAAGTGATGATTTAGCTTTCTGTATCTCACCCATCCCAACTCCTACTTTCTGTTAATTTCCCCTCTACCCTTAGAACATATGGATTATAGTATTAATTTCTATTATAAATAAGTCTTTCAATTTCTCCACAGGTTTCCATTTTCCTAGGAGTTAATTATTTTGGACTTGGTTTTTCATTTTTGTGGAATTACCAGTAATTCAGTATCAAAAACTCCTTCAATTATTCTCATTTTCTCTCAGTATATTCAATATATCAGATAATCTACAATGTAGAGGAAATCTACAGCAAATTTCTGATCTGTTCTATTATGAATGGTTTCTTTCCGAATCTGCTGTACAGCTATCATTCTGTGATACATTTAATCATCTTCTAGAAAATTTTCCTCACTTTTCTGGTCAATCTCCTCTTTCTTGAATAATATGTTTTCTTCTATATTGTTCTACTTTTTAATTGTAAGGGAGTATATCTTCCCAGGGTGTCTTAAAAAAAAGCACATGGAGGAATTCACTTGATAACCTGAAATATAAAAAATTTATTTTGTGTGTATGTGTGAAATTGTTTCTAATTTTTATTTTATATTGGATTATAGCTTGTTAGCAGTTTTGTATTAGTTTTAGGTGATAGCAAAGTGATTAAGTTACACATATACATATATCCATTTTTCTTAAAATTCTATTCCCATTTAGGTTATTATAGAATATTGAGCAGAGTTTCTTGTACTATACAGTAAGTCTTTGTTGCTTATCATTTTTAAATATAGTTGTGTGTGCATGTTAATTCCAAACTCCCAATTTATTCCTCCCCCTCCCCCTTGCAACACTGGTAACCATAAGTACATTCTCTAATTTTTGAGTCTGTTTTTTAAATAAGTTCATTTTATAATTTTTTAGATTCTTCATGTAAGCAGTATCATATAATATATGTATTTCTCTGAAGACATCTGACTTCACTTAGCATGATAATCTCCAAGTCCTCTATGTTATTCCAAGTGGCATTATTTCATTATTCTTAATGGCTGACTAATAGTTTATTATATATGTATAGTACATTTTTAAAAATCTATTCATCTGTCAATAGACATTTAGGTTGCTTTTCATGTCTTGGCTTTTGTAAATAGCACTGCAAAACATTGTGGTGCATGTATCCTTTCAAACCATGTTTTTCTCTGAACAGGATATATACCCAGGAGTGGGACTGCTGGATCATATGATAGCTCTATTTTTAGTTTTTAAAGGAATTTCCATAGTGGCTGCTTCAATTGACATTCTCACTAGTAGTATAGGAGTGTTCCCTTTTCTCCACATCCTCTTCAGTATTTATTGTTTGCAGAATTTTTTTTTTTTGATGATGGCCATTTTGACTGCAGTGAGGTATTATCTCATTGTAATTTTCATTTACATTTCTCTAATATTTAGAGATCTTGAGCATATTTTCATGTGCCACTTGGCCATCTGTATATTTCTTTGGAGAAATGTCTAGATCTTTCACCCTTTCCTAAACTAAGGTGTTTTTTTTTTTTTTAAATATAGAGTCACATGAGCTGTTTGTACATTTTGGAGACTAATCCCTTGTTGATCTCATTGCTTACAAATATTTTCTCCCATTTTGTGGGCTGTTTTTCGATTTTGTTTATGGTTTCTTTTGCCATGGAAAATATTTTGATTTTAGTAAAGTCTTATTTGTTTGTTTTAAATTTCCATTACTCTAGGAAACAGATGGAAAAGGTATTGCTGCAATTTATGTCAAAAACCGTTCTGCCTATGAATTTCCTCTAGGAGTTTTGTAGTATCTGGCTATACATTTACATCTTTAATCATTTTGAGTTTACTTTTGAATTTGGTGCTAAAGAATGTTCTAATTCCATTTTTCACATGTAAGTGTCCACTTTTACCAGCATAATTTATTGAAGAAACTGTCTTTCCTCCACTGTACAGTCTTATCTCCATTACCATAGACTAATTGACCACAGGTGCACAGGTTCATTTCTCAGCTTCCTATCCTCTACCATTGGTATCTGTGACTGTTTTTTGTGTCGGTACCATACAGTTTCAATGACTGTGGCATTGTAATATAGTCTGAATTCAAGGAGTCTGATTCTTCCAGCTCCATTTTTCTTTCTCAAGCTTGTTTTGGCTTCTTGGAATCTTTTGTATCTCCACATGAATATTAAGAATTTTTTCTAGTTCTATGAAAAATGCCATTGATAATTGAAAAGGAACTGCCTTAAATCTGCAGATTTCCATGGGAGTATCACTTTGTCAATACTGATTTTTCCAATCCAAGAAAATGATACGTCTTTCCATCAGTTTGTGTAACCTTTGATTTATTTCATTATACTTTTCTGATACAGTCTTTTGTCTCCTTAGGTAGGTTTATTCCAGGGTATTTTATTATTTTGATGCAGTGATAAATGATATTTTTTTAAATTTCTTGTTTGATCTTTCATTGTTATTGTACGGAACTTCAAAAGATTTCATACATTAATTTTGCATCTAACAAATTTATTAACTTCATTTATGAGCTCTAGTAGTTTTCTGGTAGCATCTTAAGAATTTCCTATGTTTACTATCATATCATCTGCAAACAATGACAGTTTTATTTCTTCTTTTCCAATTTAGTTTCCTTCAATTTCTTTTTCTTCTGATTACCATGATAGGACTTCCAAAATTATGTTGAATAAAGTGACAAGAATGGACATCATTGGGTTGTTCCTGATCTTATAGGAAATACTTTCAAATTTTTACCATTGAGTATGACATTGTCAATTTTTTATATATGGCTTTTATTATATTAAAGCATGTTTCCATTATTTGCACTTTCTGGAGCATTTCTGTCAAAAATTGGTGCTGAATTTTGTCAAAAGTTTATTCTGTACATACTGAGATTATCATATTTTATATTCTTCAATTTGTTAATGCATTGTATTACACTGAATGAGATAATGAAAAATCCTTGCCTCCCTGGAATAAATTTCACTCAATCATGGAATATGATCCTTTTAGTGTGTTGTTGAATTTTGGATTTGGATTACTAGTATTTTGTCTAGGATTTTCATGTCTATGCTGATCAGGGATATTGCCCTACAATTTTCTTTTTTGTGGTATATTTGTCTTTAGAAATAGTTTGAGAGTCTTCCTTCCTCAGTGTTTTATTTTTGTAATATTAATTTTCAAAGTGTAGACATTAACTTTTCTCTAAATATTGATAGAATTTACCTATGAAGCTATCTGGTACTGGATTTTTCTTCACTGGAGTTTTTATATCACAGTTTTTATTTCAATATTTGTGATTGGCTGCCTCACAGTTTCTATTTCTCTCTGGTTCAGTTTTGAGAAACTGTGTATTTCTGAGAATCTGTCAGTTTCTTCTAGATTGTCAATTACATTGGCATGAAATTATTCACAGTTAATTTTATGAAATTATTCATAATCATTATCAATTATGCTTATTTTTTCAAAGAATCATATTTCAGTTTCATTGATCATTCCTATTCTTTTCTTCATTTCTATTTCATTTATTTCTGGTCTGATCTTTATGATTTTTTTCCTTCTACTAACTTTGACTATTGTGTCTTCTAGTTCCTTTAGGAGTAAAGTTAGGTTGTTTATTCATAGTATTTCTTATTTCCTAAGGTACTATTTTATCGCTATGCATTTCCATCTTAGAACTGCTTTTGCCACATCTCATAGGTTTTGAGTCATGTGCCTTCATTTTCATTTGTATCTAGGGATCTTTTTGATTTCCTCTCTGATTTCTTCAGTGATCCGCCAGTTATTTAATAGCATGTTGTTTACCCTTCATGTGTTTGTGTGTTTTTTTTTACATATTGTTCTGGTAGTTTATTTTTAATCTCATAATGATGTAGTTAGAAAAATGCTTGATATGATTTCGATTTTCTTAAGCTTACTAAGGCTCTTTTTGTAGTCCAGATTGTGGTTAATTCTGGAGATGTTCTATATGTACTTCAGAATAATGTGTATTCTGCTGCTTAAGGAAGAATTGTCATATAAATATCAATTAAGTCCATCTGGTATAATGTATTATTTAAACACTTATGGCCTGTGTTTTCTTGTTGACCTTCTGTCTGGATGTTCTGTCCATTGATGGAGGTGGTGTGCTAATGTCTACCAATATTATTGTGTTAGTGTTGATTTATCCTTTTATGGCTGTTGGTATTTGCCTTATGTTTTGGGGTTCTCCTATGTTTGTGCATATGTCTTTAAAATTGTTACATCTTTTATTTGGATTGATCATTATGTAGTTCCTTCTTTGTCTGTCATAACAGTCTTATTTTAAGGTCTATTTTGTCTAATATAAGTATTGCTACTCCAGCTACTTTAATTTCATTTTCTTGGAATAACTGTTTCCATCCCTTCATTGTCAATATGTACATGTTATTAGACCTGAATTTTAGGGGTTGTAGATAGTATATATACTATTCTTGTTTTAGTATCCATTCAACCAGTCTGTCTTCTGGTGGAACTTTTAATGCATTTAGACTTAAAATAAGTATTGATATGTATGTTTCTATTGACATTTTCTTAATTGCAATGGATTTGTTTTGTAGATCTTTTCTTTCCTTCATCTTTTAGTCTCTTCTCATGTGAATTTGATGACTAAATTTAGTGTTGTGTTTGGATTATTTTTCCTTTATTGTGTGTATCTATTGTAGACTTTTAGTTTGCTATTATCAGGCTTTGACATAGTAATATATATAGGAATAAGACTTTTAAAATTCCAGGTCATTTAATTTCAGGTACATTTCCAATATACTACATTTGTTCTCTATTAAAAATTGCTGGGCTTGATATCAAATGTGGATTATGATGATTTCCCACTTTTACTGTATGTTTGCCTTTACCAGTGTGCTTTCCCATTCAAAATTTCCTTTTTAACCTTTTTAAGTCATTTAATTTATTTTGATTGGAGGTTAATTACTTTGCAATATTGAGATAGTTTTTGCCATACATCAACATGAATTGGCCACAGATATAATGTGTTTCCCATATCCTGAAACCCACTCCCACCTCATTCCCCACCCTATCACTCTGGATTGTCCCAGAGCATCAGCTTTGGCTGCCCAGTTTCATCCATCAAACTTACACTGGTCACCTGTTCTGCATATGGTAATGTATATGTTTCAATGCTGTTCTCTCAAATCATCCTACACTTGCTTTCTCCCACTGAATCCTAAAGTCTGTTCTTTACATCTTTGTCTTCTTTGCTGCCCTGCATGTTGGATCATCAGAATCATCTTTCTAAATTCCACGTATATGTGTTAATATACAGTATTTGTTTTTCTCTTTCTGACTTACTTCATCCTGAATAATAGGCTCCAGGTTCATCCATGTCTTTAGAACTGACTCAATTGCATTCCTTTTAATAGCTGAGTAATGTCCACTGAGTATACATACTACAAATTCTTTGTTCATTCATCTTCTGATGGACAGCTAAATTGCTTCCATGTCCTAGATATTGTAAATAGTACTGTAATGAACATGGCAGTACATGTGTTTTCTTCAGTTCTGGTTTCCTCGGGGTGTATTCCCATCAGTGAGATTGCTGGGCATACGGTGAGATTTAACAGTTCTATTCCCAGTATTTAAATGAATCTCCATACTGTTCTGCATAACGGCTGTACCTTTGCTTTCCCACCAACAGTGTAAGAGAGTTCCTTTTTCTCCACACCCTCTCCATCATTTAGTGTTTGTGGGCTTTTTCATGATGCCTTTCTGACTGGTGTGATGTGATACCTCATTGTGGTTTTGATTTGCATGTTTCTAATAATTAGCGATGTTGAGCACTTTTTCATGTGTTTATTAGCCATCTGTGTGCCTTCTTTGGAGAAAAGCAACACAGAAATACAACCAATCATAGAAGACTACTATGAGCAAAGACCTAGAAGAACTAAAGAACAGAGAAGAAGAAAACAATAGTTGAGATGAAAACTAAACTAAAAAGAATCACAGAGTGGTTGAGGCAGAAGAATGATTAAGAGGCCTGGAAGACAGAATGGTGGAAATCACTACTGTGGAAAAGAATAAAGGAAAAACAAAAATAAAGAAGGTAGCCTAAGAGATATCTAGGACAAATTTGATACAAAAACAATAGGATTATTTGGGTCCTAAGAGAGAAGAGAGACAAAAGTACCTAAGAAAATATTTGAAGAGATAATAACTGAGAATTTCCCTAATAAGGGAAAGGGACACCCAAGCTCAGGAAATTCAGAGAGTCGTAGGCAGGATAAACTACTTTTTAAAATTTTTTTGGAAGTACTAGCCACAACAATCAGAGAAGAAAAAGAAATAAAAGGAATTGGCAAAGAAGTAAAACATTCACTGTTTTCAGATGACATGATGCTCTACGTAGAAAACCCTAAAGATGCCATCAGCAAATTTCTAGAGCTCTTAGTGAATAATGTAAAGTTGCAGGATATAAAAATTAATACACAGAAATCTTTTGCATTTCTATATACTAACAATGAAAAATCAGAAAAAAAAATAAGGAAATAGTCCCTTTCAGCATTGCAATGAAAAGAATAAAATACTTAGGAATAAATTTACCTAAGGTAACAAAAGTCCTGTATGCAGAAAAGTATAAAACATTGATGAAAGAAATCAAAGGTGACAAAAATAGATTGAGAAATATACCATGTTCTTGGATTGAAAGAATCAATATAGTGAAAATTGGTATACTATCCAAAGCAAACTATACATTCAACACAATTCCAATCAGACTACCATTGGTATTTTTCACAGAACTAGAACAAGTTATAAGCAATTTGTATAGAAGCACAAAAGACTTTACATAGCCAAAGCAATCTTGAGAAAGAAGAATGGAACTGAAGGAATCAACCTTTCTGACTTCAGACTATACTATAAAGCTACAGTCATCAAGAGAGTATGGCATTGACACGAAAACAGGAATATAGCTCGATGGAACAAAACAGAAAGTCCAGGGATAAATCTACACACCTATGAATACCTTATCTTTGACAAAGGAGGCAAAAATACACAATAGAAAAAAAAAACAGATTCTTCAACAAGCATTATCTTCTCAATCTATGTGTCTATTCTTTTTCCAAGATCTTGGATATCTTCATTACCAATATTCTAAATTATTTTTTCAGAAAGATTTTCTGTCTCTATTAATTCAGTTGTTCTGAGAGTTTATCCTGTTTCTTCATCTGGGACATGTTCCTCTGCCATTTCATTTTGTCTGACTTTCTGTAATTGCTGTCTCCATTCTTCAGGCTGCAGGACTGTAATTTTTCTTGCTTCTGCTGTCTACCCTCTCATGGGTAAGGCTGTCTAAGAGACTTGTGTAGGCTTCCAGACTCCTCTCCCCTGGTGGGTGGAGCTGATTCGTGTCTCTCTGGTGGTCAGGGCCATGTCAGTCAGACTTTCAGGACCCTGTGTGCTGATGAGTGTGACTTTTCTGCCCTGCTGGTTTTTTGGCCTGAGACATCCCAGGCCAAATGATCTTTAAAATGATTATTTTTGTTCTTTAAATTTTCTCTTTATGTCATTTTTGTTTGTTTCATAGGTTCACATTTTTTGTCTGTTTCTGAGGATAACAATGTTACTTGCAGTAATTTTAAGTATTTTTCTCCATTTCCAAATTGGTACATACATTTTTTTTTCATGTATAGAATTCACATTGACATTTGTCTCAAATGACACCTGATTATATGAAGTCTCATCATGTTTAAAAATGGAGCATTTAAAAGCTCATAAGAAAACTTTATTAAAACACTAGGTGCATGGGAAAGACTTTTTATTATGGGCTTCATATTATGGAGGTTATTTGAGATTGAATGAATTAATTTTGATCTCAATATATTTATACATGTTGGATTTTCATAGATTGTTTGTTTCATCCTGACTTCATTCTCCCAATATAGCTACAGAATTTCTGATAGTTGAGTGGAAAAAGAATGTTAATGCTTGCAACATACACTGTTCAAATATGGCCTTAATTCCTCTCTTTTGAACATGATTCAAGCTCCTTCCTCTGATCCTGACACCCTTGCTACTGTCACTTATTCATCTTCTCAAGTGCAATGTTTTTGGTACATGTGGAAGGTGTAATATTATAGCTATATGTCAACATGTAGAGTATCTAGGACCACAAGATCTTATACAGACTTCCTAGCAACTCCTCTCTTAATGGCCTATCTTCAGTCCATCTCCAGAGATACCACCAAGAGCCTTTTGTGAGTTCTGTAGAATTTATCAGTTTCTTTCTCAATTTTCTCTATTGCTAGCTTAGCATCTGCTTTTCAGCTTCCTAACTTTCGCTGTTCATGTCTTACTTCTGTTTTCTTAATCCTTGGAGGCTTATGCCTTCAAAAATATCCTAACTATTGGTTTAGTCAAAGTCCAAGGGGGTTAAAAGTTTGTATGCATATCCAATGTACCATCTGTAGCAGAAATCACTCTGCCATTCTTGAAACTGCTTTGTTTTTGTCTTTGATATCTGCATCATTGTTGTCTCCTTATTATTCTTTTTTATGGTCATTTTCCCACATATTTTCTCTCCTAGGTATTTTTCCCTTTTCTAGTCTAAAACAAGCATATTTTTCAGAGTCTCCTGTCTCCATGATTTTCTTCCTCTGAATATTCATCATGCTCTAAATTCTTTAATATTTATGATGCCTTTGAAATAAAAATCATTACCCTATTTTTCCTCTGTTTCAGAACAATGCAAGGGCATTACCAAGTGCATGTGACCAATACAGATTTCTTCCTCTCTTTATCTCTTTCCAACCCCTGCAGACTTGCTGCTCCTCTGACATTTATCTGATTGCAAATGGCACCATAACCTACACACTAATAAAATAAACAACAAAAACTGGGAGTTACTTAAATACCTTGTTTTCACATTTCCCACATCTAATTTAATTGGCCAATAAATATCACTGACTTTGCTCTTTTAGTAATATCTTTCTTTTCTCCTTCCTCTCTACTTTGCCATTATCTTGTTCAGCTATTAACAGTTCTTTTATTTTTTCTCATTATAATAGGCTCAGGGTTTGCCCCATTGATTGATTATTCTTTCTCCAGAATGATAATTTCTAACATAAATAGAGCTAAGTCACTCTCTTGTTTAATGCATCCAGTAATACCTCTTTGTCTAAATTCTTGTGTAGAAGTCCAAGCCTCTCCATCATCCTGCCCCTTAGTAACTCTTCACCTTCCTTGCTCTCCTTGCTTCTTTTCCTTTATGTGCTTGCAGAATTCCAGCAAATCACTTAGAAGTGCTTCTGCTGGTCTATACTTTTTCTCTTCTCTGCTTATTCTGTTCTTTTAGGTCTTCTTTATCTAACTAATCTTATATCTTTCATAAAATTTGAAATCAGATATCATACCCTCTTAGAAGCATTTTCAACATAGTAAGGCTGATTAGCTGCCTCTCTTCTGTGTCCCCTATCTATAACTTTCTCTCAGCATTTTCAACATTTTTTTTCATTGTAGCTCATTAGAGCAGGAGTTTGATATTTTAGATCAAGGGTGAGAATTATACCTTACCCATGTCTAGTAGCTGATATTTAGATAGTAGGTAAGAAATGTTTATTCAGTTACTGAATGCAAGTGAGAGTGAGTGAGCAAAGCTGACTCATTATGAGCACCATCTTCTGTGCTTGTTCTGCAGTAGGTAGGGCAACTTGAACATACAAAGAGGTGCATTTGGAGAGAGAGGAAGGGGTTGGGAGGGGTAAAAGACAGAATGGTTGATTGACCATATTCAGTCATGCTTTATAATCAGCAATATGATTGTTGATTGAATCTAGGTTGGAGCAAGGCAAATTTGAAATAACCATTTAGCTAAATCCTCAATATACTATTGTCCAAGTTCACACTGAGTTTTCATTCTGCTTTCTGTTTTCAATTTAAGCTCTGAATCACACAATCTTAATATTTTCTAATGAAACCTTATATCTTAAAATCTTAATTATATCCAAGCATAGGGATGAATCATTCCAGAGCTCATTGTTCATTTAAATTGCTTTTACATGATTTTAAAAATCTTATTTACTCTTAGCTATAGAAAATAAGTATTCCATGCTTTTTTCTAAATTATCCTCTCATTTCCATTTATAACTTCCTATTTCAAAAGAATGAGATCACTTTGGCCCTTGCCTTTCATTTGGTTAGTTTTTAACTATTTCCTGCCATTCAAGTTTATTGCTGAACAGTAAAAGACAAGCTTAATGAACTAGTATTCAAAAATGGGAAGTCATCTAGCTACTGAGCCATTGGAGATATCAAATTGAGGGTATCATTGGTTTATTCTCTCTATGCTTAATATCTGTCTCCAAATGCTTGTAGGCCAGAATGTGACAGGTCTGAATCTCAGACTGTGTTGAGCTACTTATTATAAGGCTGAAAAACTTTCACTGCTGCACATTTTCTATTTAAAAATGCTATTCTCATAGCAGTGTTTGTTAAGTTCAGTGATGATGAATTACACGTTGAACTATGGATGAATTACTGTGGAACTTTATAAGCTTTCATCTGGAAGCAAACTTTAGTCCGGTTAATTCACGCTAATTACATTACATCTACTGGAGTTGACTGGTGAATCTGACTAAGTAATTCAGTCAAGAGGGAAGAAGTTTCCTTGTCAGCATAAAAATAAAAACGAAAAGCTGAAAGTAGGTATCAGTCATTAAATCTAGTCACTAGCATTGTTAGCTGAAACAATGAAACTCTAAGCTTTGATTTCTGCTCCTGGCAAGTAAGGTGATTATGGTTTAGTCACTCAGTCGTGTCTGACTCTTTGTGACCCCATGGTCTGTAGCCCACGAGGCTCCTTTGTCCATGGGATTCTCCAGGCAAGAATACTGGAGTGGTTTTCCTTCTCCAGTGCATTTCCTTCTCCAGTGCATGAAAGTGAAAAGTGAAAGTGAAGTTGCTCAGTCATGTCCGACTCATAACGACCCCATAGACTGCAGCCTACCAGACTATTCTTTTTTAATAAGATCCTTTTGTAATTTATTTTAAAATTTACACACTTAACAAAAATAAGAAATTATCAAATGTTAAAGTTATGTTAATATAGATTACATATTTATATTAATAAAATTATTATATAAAAATTAAATTAAAACTTTTCACTATATGCCTAAATACTAATAGATCTACAAGTTACAAAAGAAGGGAACTTTTGAATTGTTACTAGGGAAATACATTGGAGTTTGAAGTAGGGTGTGTGTGTGTTTCTAAAATGTATTTCAAAACCCCAGATAGACCTGATATATTAGCACATATAAAAGTCTGATTACTCTTCAAAATTCTACTAAAGTTAAGTTAGTTTAGTTCTTAACAATAAAACCAGGAACAAAGGGAATCAGTGATTTAATATTGCCTAACAAGCTATTGCATAATGCAAAATATCATTGCAATTGTTCTGTAGTTAATTTGAGGTACTCTGTATTTGCTCCATTTATGATTATGCTAATTTCATTGCCAAACATTATTATATTTCATGTGCAAATACTCTGTTGAAGAAACTGGCCATTAGAGCCTCAGCAGGAGCCAGATTTCCAAACAGCACTTTTGCAAATTGGATACTATAGGTGAGCTCATGAGGGTTCTCAGATTTCCTTTTGCTTTGTTCAACTTAAGAGAAGAAAAGGATGCTTTTCTCTCAGTGGGAGGCTTCAAGTATTTTCAGAAATAGTTGAATTGTGAATATGTAAATAATCCTTCAAAATAGCATTTTGAAGGCACATCAAATACTCAGATGTTTGACTCTTCGGAGCTACTGTATTATTGTATTAAAGATGCATCTTTAATACAATTAATACCTTTAAAAAAGAGTCCTTAAAGATCATATGTCCAGCTACTATCATTTTCTGACCAAAACCTCAGAGATGTTAAGTGCTTTCCCCAAAATGATGTGGCTTATTAGTAGCAGATCACTTTTTCCACCATGTTATATATTATAGAATGTTAAAGGTAATTCAGCCTTAAAAAAGCTTTAGAAGTTTGCAAGACAATAAAATTACATGTAATCATTCATTTGAATTCAAATAATGGATGTTAAAATATTCCTAAAATGTGGTCAGTTTGCAGACAGAGTGCGGTAGCGAATCAAAGCCTTTAAAAAAACATGATCACCTAGGTAACCTAGGATCCTCAAGCAGTCTCTCTTGAGAATGGACAACTACGGAACTTTAAATGTCTTCTGAGGCTGCCTGTTCCTATAAACTGTCAGCTGAATCCTCTCAACACAGAGGTTATAGACTCTCAGGAAATCACTCTCTCCCTTTTCTCTACTGTCTCAGCTAAGGTCATAACTATGAGCACACAAGGCAATACTAGTCGCCTGAGAAAAGTTCTCTGAAAATTTCCATGTGTAACCCCGAAATAAACAAAAGATCTTAACGTCTAACTTTCATCATAGGTGGCAGATTTCTATCACATTTTTTCTTCATGATGAATGTTTATGTTACATAGATCTCTTAGGCTGTGTCATTTCAGAGGTCCTTGTTGCCTCGTTTGTTTTTAATATTCATTCTCCAATCTCACCCCCCTTACTTCAGTCCTCTTAGACAGTTCTGTCGGTGTATTTTTATGTTACCTGGTTTAGTAAACTGGGCACCCTCTAATTATCTGTAGGTCACAAATTAGTCAAATGAGCAAAATGACACCTGAGAGGCTCAAGGATATAGACAGAGAGTAAGCAAAACCTTGGTTAAGAGAAGCCAGAAAATTTTTAAACTTGAAAAGGATAGGAATGTTTATTATAATGCAGTCAGTGGTTGTCACATGAGGAAGTCTTTGGACGGTAACACCTCAATCCTACTTGACAGGCAAGCTTATTTAAAAGCTATCTATATTTAGCATTTGCCAATTCCTCAGCTCTAGTTCACACTTTACCCAATTATGAGAAGCGTCTACTACAGAATCTCACCGAAACTATTTTCAACAAAGTTACCAAAGTGAATGGCTTGATAAACATTAGGCTATACCACAGGGCTTCCTTGGTGGTTAACATGGTAAAGAATTTGCCTGCAATGTGGGAGATCCAATATCCATCTCTGAGATGGAAATATCCCCTGGAGAAAGGAAGATCTACTCACTCCATTATTCTTGCTTGAAGAATTCCATGGACAGAGAAGCCTGGCTGGCTATAGTAAGTGGGGTTGCAGAGTCATACAAGACTGAGTGATTTTCACTATCACACTTTGGATTGACTACAAAGTCAGTCTTGATATTGCTTCTCTTGCTACTTTCTTAAATCAGGTTAAAAGTTTGTTAAAAGAAGTATGGCTGGCAGCAAGGTAAAGTGAGGGCGTTAAAATGGAAGTAGAAATACAGACAACTCAAAAACTTTAGGCGCTACTTTTATAAGTAATATTCAACTCAGAGGTGACAAGTTGAACTTACTTACATCCCTAATAAAACGTCAATCACTAATGGAAAAAGAATGGGAAGAACATTTTGTCATCAATTAGAGAACAGTAAATTGGAGTCCAAAATGAGAAGATATATGTGAAATATTATGAATATATTTGCATGAATGTTTACTATTACAAGAGAGGGTTGGTGGAATAGTAATAATATCCCATTAGTTGCAGGATTTTCTTTATAAATGTAAAGACCAACAATAAAAGTCACTTATAGTAAATGCAAGACTTGTTTGAAAGAGTTAAAAGCTATTTTCATATATAAGTTTGGGAATTCTGGCTTAATAATCAATCCCACACCTTTGTTGTATCAATGGTTCCTTATTATACAAGCTTCTTAGATCTTCACGGGGATATACATGGAAGTAAACTTATTGTATTATCTCTATGTCATCAGCATTGAAGGATCTAGGTCTGAAACCATATTATCTCTTCCTTAAGAAGTGTCTTATTAATCACATATTAACCACCATGTGTGATTATATTAATCCAATGTATTCCTCTCTCTAAAATGAATTCTTCAAAACTGACTTTAAATAGAACTGGGAGATAAAGACAAAGTGGTAATCTTTGATTTACTGCATACTTTTGTGTTTCATGATAGAATGTTGGTTAAAGAATACATTTAAAAAGTATAATGTCAGTCTCGTGTACTCTGTGGAAGAGGGCAAGGGTGGGATGATATAGGAGAATGGCATTGAAACATGTTAATTATCATATGTGAAATCAATCGCCAGCCCAGGTTTGATGCTCAGGGCTGGTGCACCGAGATGACCCAGGGGGAGGGAATTGGGAGGGAGGTGGGAGGGGGGTTCTGGAGGGGGAACATATGTATACCCATGGCGGATTCATGTCAATGTATGGCAAAACCAACACAATAAAGTAAAGAAAAATTTTAAAAAAAGTATAATGTTTAAATAAATTTCCATTTTTAATGATTGTAGTATTTGTTTCTCATCAAAAAATCAAAAAACTCCATCAGACAACATAGGGATGATTATTTTAAACATATTTTAGTAATTTTGTGAGCAGAATATTATAATGAGTTTAATAACAGCTGGTGAGCAACTAAGCACAAAACAACAGACACAAGTTTTAGATAGACTCATAACCAAAAGTGATGCTATGCTATGTGTTGAAATAGAAAAAGAGATACCATTAATAAATTGAGATGTCTGGATTTTATTATTGACTGTATAGTCCATGGGGTCACAAAGAGTCAGACACGATTGAGAAACTTTCCCTTTTGCTATCAGGTCTGCAGGAACATTGGGAAATTATGCAAGTTGTCATGACTCTTAGAAGAGATAAGATACCTGGGCACTTATTTCCTTTTCTTGATTTAATAAAATCTATGCAGTATGAGTAGATTGGCAGATTGCTTTGTAGCACATAATAAATATGAACCTGACTTTTGCTTCAGAGCATTAGTATGACAAATGAAATAAACTAACATAGAGAATAATAGATAGGCAAATGTGTTAATTAAACTAAAAGTAATTATGATAGTAAAATTGGCTATTTTCTGACTATAAGATAATATAAGGATGCCTGGCTACCCACCAAATTTCTTTGGATTAGAAATAATTTATCTACAAAAAGAGATAAGAGATCTAATACATTGTGTTTGCAAGACCTCAGTGCTATAATCATTCCTAAAGGATTACAGAGTTCAAATTCTAAATAATTTAGGATTATTTCTAGAAGGAAAGGATAGAAATTAATAGGGCAGATATATTATAAAATTGTGATGTAGATAAAATAATTTTAATCACGAAATTATTTTATACATCAATTTAAGAATAATGTTGTGTTTCCTTTACTGTAAAGTCTGGTTTTGGTAAAAAGAGAGATGAAATTGCAGTTGAGACCAAACATATCTAATCAGATATTAGGCAAAATAAAAGCACCCAGAACTTTAAAGATTCATCAAGGGGATTAATAAGGAGACTATATATATATATATATATATATATATATGTTTAAGGGATAGATATTCTATGATTAAATATCAGCAGAGAAAAGAATGATTCCTTTGAGAAAGAAAAAAATGTACATTCTGTTTGGAAAAAATAATTTTAGCTAGAATTTCATACCCAGTGCTGTTCATATGTGACTACAAGTTAATATCTCCTTGAGTTTGACAAGTATCATGAATCAAGGAGCTCCAGAGTTCAGATTTAGTTGATGATATAAGACTCGGGTTATGTACAGCTTTGAAAAACCAAAGGAAAAAAGTTTGAGAAGAGTCAGAGGCAGCTAGCACATAGTGTTGTGGGACATCGAGGGGACTGATGAAGCTCCACAAGGCTCAGTCACTGAGTGTATGACAGCGTAGAGACATTTAATACTCTGGCCTAATTAGAGAATTCCACGTTGCATCTTATAAAAAGATACAGTGACTAGATTAAAATATCCAGTACATCTAAACACACCTAAACCTCATTTGCCATTTATTTGTTCTAAGTTGAAAGCCCTTTCCCCAAATCTATTTCAATTTGAAAGGTATCCACTTCTTGGGGGAAATTTACTGACTCTCTGTCTTGACTTCATGTTACCTTGAAAGAAATCTACCTCTACATGTTATCTTGGGTAGGCACATTTCATATTATTCAGGTGCTATTCTTTTCACTTTTGCCCTTAGAGAGCCATTTTTGAATATTCATGGACAAGAGATACATGGTATTCCAAAGGATAAAATAAGATATAAGGGTAGAGAGGTGAGTGGGAGGTGAAAAGGCACAAATGAGACAAGCATAGGGAAGAGTTTATAGTTTTAGATATCAAATTTGATAATGAGATAACTTTCTAGAGGCTAGGTGAAACTATCAAAGTAGAAAAAAGCATAGACTTTGAAGTCAGATTGACTTTTATTAGAATGAAGTAGGCCAATATCTGTACATATGGGAAAGAAATTATATCTAAGATTTAGTTTCTTCACTTGAAAAATTAATAATATTGACAAGTTTGGTTATAAGTATTAACTGTGCATATTTATAGAATATTTATTCATTTATATTTACCAATAGAAATGATTGGCATTCTATGCTTCTACACTAGCAAAGTAATGCTCAAAATTCTCCAACTTAGGCTTCAACATTATGTGAACTGAGAACTTCCAGGTGTTCAAGCTGGATTTGGAAAAGACAGAGGAACCAGAGATCAAATTGCCAACATTTGTTAGAATCATAAATAAAAGCAAGAAATTCCAGAAGAGCATCTACTTCTGCTTCATTGACCACACTAAAGCCTTTGACTGAGTGGATCACTGCAAACTGTTGCCAATTCTTCAAGGCATGGGAATACCAGACCACCTTACCTGACTCCTAATGAATATGTATACAGGTCAAGAAGCAACAGTTAGAACCAGCCATGGAACAATGGACTGGCTCCAAATTGGGAAAGTTTGTACATCAATCCTGTATATTGTTACCTTGCTTCTTTAACTTAAATGCAGAGTACATCATGCAAAATGCTGGGCTGGAAGAAGCACAAGCTGGATTGGAGGGAGAAATATCAATAACTTCAGATATGCAGATGACACCAACTTTATGGAAGAAATCTAAGAGGAGGTAAAGAGCTTCTTAATGAAAGTGAAAGAGGAGACAGTAAAAGCTGGCTTAAAACTCAACATTCAGAAAGCTAAGACCATACCATCTAGTCCTATCACTTCATGGCAAATAGATGGGGAAACAATGGAAACAGTGACAGAGTTTATTTTCTTGGGCTCCAAAATCACTGCAGATGGTGACTGCAGCCATGAAATTAAAAGATGTTTGCTCCTTGGAAGAAAAATTATGACCAACCTAGACAGCTTATTAAAAAGCAGAGACATTACTTTGCCAGCCAAGGTCTGTCTAGTCAAAGGTACGGTTTTTCTCCGGTAGTCATGTATGGGTGTGACAGTTGGACTATAAAGGAAGGTGAGCGCTGAAGAATGATGCTTTTTAACTGTGATGTTGGAGAAAGACTCTTGAGAATCCATAGGACTGCAGGAAAATCCAATCAGTCCGTCCTAAAGGAAATCAGTCCTAATTGATGCTGAAGTTGAAGCTCCAATAGTTTGGCCATCTAATGAGAAGAATGGACTCATTGTATAAGACCCTGATGCTGGGAAAGATTGAAGGCTGGATGAGAAGGGGATGACAGAGGATAGATGGCTGGTTGGCATCATCGACTCAATGGACATGAGTTTGAGTAAGCTCTGGGAGTTGGCGATGGACAGAGAAGTCTGGCATGCTGCAGTCCATGGAGTTGCAAAGAATCAGACATGACTGAGTGACTGAACTGACTGACTGCCAGGTATTTCTGCTATTGGAGTTAAGATGAGAGAGATTCTCTGCCATTCCTCATGTCAACTGATGTGTTATCTGAAGATTTACCTTTAATATGAAAAACTGTTCAGAAGCAGCAATAAGGATTCAAATACAGTCAAAATTAAGGACCCCCAACATACTAGGTACTATGACAGAGATCCTTGATATGTAAATGTGTGTCATAGAACTACTCTTCCCAAGAAACTGCTGTCAAAAACACATCTTCCCAATACCAATGAGCAATTAACTTTGTAGATTCCTGAGTCTTGTTTAAAGGCTATTTTGCTGTTTGACTTGTTTTTAATGAGTTCTGTGAGTTCCAGGGACTTCCCTGGTGGCTCAGTGGTAAAGAATCTGCCTGTAATGTAGGAGATGCGTGTTCGATCCCTGGGTCAGAAAGATCCCCTGGAAGAGAGCATAGCAACCCACTCCAGTATTCACGCCTGAAAAATCCAATGGACAGAGGAGCCTGGTTGAGCACAGTCTATGGGATCACAAAGAGCTGGACACAACTGGAACTACTGAGCACAGTCCCTGAGTTCCACACTAGCAATCACTTTGATGGAGAGGAATCTGTGGCTGTAGAATCTTAATACATAATGTTAAGTAGGAAGTTAGGCACGAGCAATAAAGGGTGGCCTGTATGAAAATGATGCAAGTTGATATCTAAACCCCATCCAGGACACACCCAGGCCAGCTCACAGATTTGCTACAAAATAACCAGAAACTTTTCCAACACCTGCATATGCACTCTAGGGACACAGTGGATACAAACTAACCAGACAGGCTTCTCCAAGTAATCTTAGGCAGTCCATTAAGGGTTCATAAATATGTTACACACATATAAATCTGATCATAGCAGACTGAAGACATGCATAACAGACCCTGATATAATATAACTTGCAATTTTCATTCAGCCTTGAGTGTATGCCCATTTTCATTCCCTTTTATTGAGTGATGATAGATACAAGCCCTATTTTTCATAGGAGACAAGCAAAAGGAGGAGCCAGGAAGTACTAAAAAGAGGAGGCCAAAAGGGAATGTGAGGATGACTTCTTTGGAGTCGGCCTGCTCCCATGTCTTGAAAGTGTGTATCAAATATAAGATCTGTCTGCTTGAGCAAAACTGAGCTATAATTTGTTGTTTTAAGAGGAGAGTAAAAAAGTTGGTTTAAAGCTCAACATTCAGAAAGCAAACATCATGGCATCTGGTCCCATCACTTCATGGCAAGTAGATGGAGAAACAGTGGAATAGTGGCAGACTTCATTTTTTGGGGCTCCAAAATCACTGCAGATGGTGACTGTAGCCATGAAATTAAAAGATGCTTGCTCCTTGGAAGAAAAGTTATGGCAAACCTTGACAGCATGTTAAAAAGCAGAGACATTACTTTGCCAACAAAGGTCCATCTAGTCGAGGCTAGGGTGTTTTCCACTAGTCATGTATGGATGTGAGAGTTGGACTCTCATTTTTACTACCATTTTACTATTGAAAGGATCAGTTTTCATTCCAATCTCAAAGAAAGGCAATGCCATAGAATGTTCAATCTACCACACAATTGCATTCATCTCACAAGCTAGCCAAGTAATGCTCAAAATTCTCCAAGTCAGGCTTCAATAGTATGTCAACTGTGAACGTCCAGATGTTCAAGTTAGATTTAAAAAAGGCAGAGGAATAAGAAATCAAATTGCCAAAAACTGTTGGATCATTGGAAAAGCAAGAGAGTTCTAGAAAAACATCTGCTTCTGCTTTATTGACTATGCCAAAGCCTTTGACTCTGTGGATCACAACAAATTTTGGAAAATTCTTAAAGAGATGGGAATACTAGACCCTCTTACCTACCTCTTAAGAAATCTGTATACAGGTCAAGAAGCAACAATTAGAATTGGGCAAGTAACAATAGGCTGATTCCAGATTGGGAAATGAGTACATCAAGGCTGTATATTGCCCCCCTGCTTATTTAATGTATATACAAAGTACATCATGGGAAATGCCAGGCTAGATGAAGCACAATCTGGAATCAAGATAGCCAGGAGAAATATCAATAACCTCAGATACACAGATTACACCACCTGTATGGCAGAAAGCAAAGAAGAACTTAAGAGTCTTTTGATGAAAGGGAAAGAGGAGATGAAAATGTTGGGTTAAAACTCAACATTCAGAAAACTAAGATTATAGCATCTGATCCCATCACTTTATGGCAAATAGATGGGGAAACAATGGAAACAGTGAGAAACTTTATTTTCTTGAACTTCAAAATCACTGCAGATGGTGAGTGCAGCCATCAAATTAAAAGACACTTACTCCTTGGAAGAAAAGCTATGACAAATGTAGATAGCATATTAAAAAAGCAGAGACATTCTTTTCCAGACATAATTTCATCTGGTCAAAGCTATGGGTTTCCAGTAGTCATGTATGAATGTGAGATTTTGACCATAAAGAAAACTGAGCACTGAAGAACTGATGCTTTTGAACTGTGGTGTTGGAGAAGACTCTTGAGAATCCCTTGGATTGCAAGGAGGTTAAACTTGTCAATCCTAAAGAAAGTCAGTCATGAATATTCATTGGAAGTACTTATGACAAAGCTGAAACTCCAATACTTTGGCCACCTGATGTGAAGAACTGACTCATTGGAAAAAACACCCTGATGCTGGGAAAGATTGAAGCCAGGAGAAGGGGACGACAGAGGATGAGATGGTTGGATGGCATCACCAACTCAATGGACATGAGTTTGAGCAAGCTCTGGCAGTAGGGGATGGACAGGGAAGCCTGGTGTGCTGCAGTCCATGGAGTTTCCAAAAGTCAGACACAACTGAGCAACTGAATGGAATTGAAGTGAACTGATTTATCTTATAACTGAAAACATAAATCTTTTGACTGCTTTCATCCAAATCCTCTTCACCCAGCCCCTGCCTCTTGTAATCACAAATTTGTTCTCTTTTGGTATGAATTTATTTGTTACTTTGTGAAATATAATGACGCTGTATCAGTTTCTATTACACAGAATAGTGATTAGCTATTGCTTTACATTTCAAAATGATTACCATGATAAATCTTGTTAGGATCTGTCCCCATACTAAAATATATGGTTATTGACTACACACCTATACTCCCCACACTCTATATTTCATACCCATAACTCTTTTTTTGTTTGTTTGATTATACAACTGGTAGTTTGTACCTCTTAATTTCCCTTATCTATTTTTTTTCCTCCCTGACCCGACTGTCCTCTGACAACCATATGCATGTTCTAGATTTTTAACTCTGTTTCTGTCTTGTGATACTCATTCTTTTATTTTGTTTTTTAGATTCCACATGTAAGTGAAATCACACAATATTTGTTTTTTCCAGCCTGACATTTCACTTTGCATAAAATCCTGTTCTCACAAATGGAAAAAAAAATTAAGACTAAATAATATTCCATGCATATAAGCATCTTCTCTATCCATTCATCTATTGATGAGCATTTAGTTTGCTTTCAGATCTTGGTTGTAAATAATGTTGCAATGAATATAGGGGTGCAGCTTTCCTAATTAGTGGTTTTGTTTTCTTTTGATAAATACCCAGTGTGGGATTGCCAGATCATATGGTAATTCTATTTTTATTCTTTGAGTAACATTCCATCATGTTTTCCAATTTACATTCTCACCAATAGTGTGGGAGTGTTCCCTTTTCTCCACATCCTTGCAAATACTTGTAATTTGTTGTCTTTTTGATAATGACCATTCTGACAGGCATGTGATATCTTACTGTAATTTTGATTTGTATTTCTCTGATGATTAGTGATACTGATCTTTTCCTTTGCCTGAACAGGCATCTTTTCACTTGCCTGTTGGCCAACTGAATGTCTTCTTTGGAAGAGGTCTAGATCTTTCCCATTTTTTTAAATCAAGTTTTTGTTGTTGTTTTTCTTTCTTTATTTTCTTTTTTTTTGGATGATTTGTTCTAATGACAGCTTTTTATGCAAAGTCATAATGCATAATAATCAAATTAATTGATGAGGGTTTGATACCTGGGTGGGGAAAAATCCCCTTGAAGTGGTCATGGCAACCCACTCCAGCATTCTTGCCCAGAGGAACCTGACAGTCTACAGTTCATAGGGTCACAAAGAATCAGACATGACTGAAATGACTTGGTACTTATTAAAATTTATTAACATTAAAAACATCTACTCTTTGAAAGACAATGTCAAAGAATGAGAAGACAAGTTACAGACTAGGAGAAAATATTTGCAAAAGATGTATTTCATAGAAAAGACTGTTGTACAAAATATACTGAAAAAATTTAAACTCAATAATAAGGATACAACTAAATTTTAAAAATGGGTTAATGACCTTAATAGACTCCTGATCAAGGAAGTATGAATATGTCATACAAACAAATTAACAAATGCCTAACATCATGTCATCAGAAAAAATACAACTTAAAAATTTACTTCAGGATAGCAGAATAGAAGGACATAAGTCCATCCATCCCCTTCTTATGAAAACACCCAAATCACCAATAACTGCTGAACAACCATCAGGAAAAACAAAACAAACAAAAAATAACTGAAACCTTTTAAAAATGTTACCCTATGTCCAAGGATAAAGAGGAGGCCACAATAAGATAGTACCAGGGCAAAATTACAATAAATTCAAATTCCATACTTACTGAGTGGGTGATCTACAAACTGGAAAACAACTATACCATGAGAGTTATTGCAAAGGAGCGAAAGTTAAGAGTCTCACATCAGGCTTTCCTGTCTGGGGCTCTGGCAACAGGAAGAAGAGTCCCTGGAGAATCCACGTATGAAGGCTAGTGGGTTTGATCTCAGGACTCCCACAGGACTAGGGTAACAGAGACTTCACTCTTAGAGAAGGTATACAAAGTCTCATGTGCAACAGGACGCAGGGGATAAAACTAGTGACTCCATAAGAGACTGGGCCAGACCCACTTGATAACATTGAAGAGTCTACTAAAGAGATGAGGGTTGGCTAGTGCTCAGTGCAGGGATGGGGACACTGGTGGGAGCAGTTCTGAGAAATATTCATTGACCTGAGCACTCCTGGAGGCTGCCATTAGCCATATCAAATAGCTTGTAGGTTCCAATGCTTGACTGTCTCAGGCCAAACAAACAACAGTGTGTGGGAACACAGTCCCACCCATCAGTAGAGTGGTGTTTAAAGTTTTAATGAGCAGAGCTGTCTCACCAGAGGAATGAGACCCACCTCCACCCACCACGGGTTGCAACCATCAGGAAGATTGCACAAGGTTCTTAGAGAGCATCATCCGCCAGAGCGCAGACAGCAGCAGCAAGAAGAGCTACACTCCTGCAGCTTATAGAACAGAGTCCACAATCACAGGAAATAAGACAAAATAAATTAACAAAGGTGTACATCCCAGATGAAGGAAGAAGATAAACCCTCAGGAAAACAACTAAGTGAACTGGAGATAGGCAACCTACCTGAAATAGAATTCACAGTAATGATAGCAAAGATGATCCAGGATCTCAGAAACAGTATGGAGGCAAGGATCCAGAAGATACAAGATATGTTTAACAAAGACTTAGAAGAAATGAAGTACAAACAAGCAGATGAACAATAAAATAAATGAAAAATACACTAACGGAAATCCATAACAGAATAACTGAGGCAGAAGGATGGGTAAATGACCTGGAAGACAGAATTGTGGAAATCACTGTCATGGAACAGAATAAAGAGAAAAAAAAAATTAGGTCAGCCTAAGAGACATCTGGGACAGCATTAAATAAACTAGTGTTCTCATAATAGGGACTTTAGAAGGAGAAGAAAGAGGGAAAGGACCTGAGAAGATATTTGAAGAGATAATTGCTGAAAACTTCCTTAATATGTGAAGGAAAATATTCACCCAAGTCCAAGAAGTAGAAAGAATTTCAGGCAGGATAAACCCGAGAAGGAATATGTCAACACACATCACAAACAAATTGACAAAAATTAAGAACAAAGAAAAAGTACTAAAAGCAACGCAGGAGGAATGACAAACATAGGTGGAAATGCCCATGAGGTCATAAACTGATTTTTGAGAAGAAACTCTGCAAGCTAGAAGGGAATGGCATGCTATATTTAATGTAAAGAAAGGAAAGAGCCTGCAATCAAGAATATTCTATGTAGCAAATATGCCATTCATATTTGACAGAGAAATCAAAAGCTTCACAGACAAGAGAAGGCTAAGACTTCAGCATCATCAGACCAGATTTGCAACAAATGCTAAAGGACTTCTCTAAGGAGGAAAGAGACCAGCAACTTAAAACAACCTTTTACTATACAAACTGTTATACCAAAACCTAATGGGAACAGCGAGCCCAAAAGCTACAATAGATACACACACACACACACACACACACAAAGAAAAAGAAAAAGCAACTCAAACATAACACTAAGATGGTCAACAAACTGCAAGAAAAGAGAAAAAGAGAGAAAGAGAAGAAAAAAGACTTACTAAAACAGAAACAATCATGAAAATAGTAATAGGAACTTACATATTGATAATATTACCTTAAATGTAAAAATAATTAAATATTCCAATCAAAAGATATGACCTGGCCGAATGAATTTAAAAAAAATACAACCCATATATATGTTGTCTACAAAACACCAAATTCAGACCTAGGGTAACATACAGAATGAAAGTGAGGAGATGATGGGAAAAGTTATTTCATGAAAATGGATATCATAAGAAAACTGGAGTAGTAATACTCATATTAGACAAAATAGACTCTAAAATAAAGATTGTTTTTAAACAAAGAAAACTGTAGAATGATCAAGGGATCAATCCAAAAGGAGGACATAAGATTTGTAAATATACATGCACCAAACATTGGAGTACCTCAATATATAAGACAAAAACTTACAACCATAAATGGAGAAATTGACAGTAACACAAAATAGTGGGGCTTCAGCAACCCCACTTTTATTAATAGTCATATCATTCAGACAGAAAATCAATGAAGAAACACAGATCTTAAATAATATATTAAACCAGATGAACTTAATTGATATTTATAGGGAATTTCATCCAAAGCATCAGAATATTTTTTCTTCATGTGTGCCCATAGAATATTTTCCAGGATTGACTAGAAACTGGGCCGCAAAGTGAGTCTTGGTAAATTTAAGAAAAATGACATTTCAACAGTTTTCTGATCACAATGTTAGGAGATAAGTAATAAACTACAAGAAAGAATTGTAAAAAACAAAAGTGCATAAAAAATAAACAATATGCTACTAAACAACCAGTAGATCACTGAAGAAATCAGAGCAAAATCCAAAAATATCAAGACTCAAATGAAAGCTAAGTATAACAATACAAAACTTATGGAATGCAGCAAAAGCAGTTCTAAGAGGGAAGTTTATATCAATAATATCATACCTTAGGTAACAAAAAAAATTCTTAAATAAACAACCTAACCTTACACCTAAAGTGACCAGAGAAAGAACCAGCAAGATCTAAAGTTAATAGAGAAATCCTAAAGACAAAAGCAGCAAGTCCAACAGAGATGAAGAAAACACTGGCAAAGGTGAATAAAACTAAAAGCTGTTCCTTTGAAAAGATAAACAAAACTGATAAATTTTTAGCTAGATTCTTCAAGGAACAAAAGGAAGAGTATTCAGGTCTATAGACTTAGAAATGAAAAAGGAAAAGTTGCAACTGCCACCACAGAAATACCAAGGCTCATAGAGACTACTACAAATAGTTATATGCCAATAAAAGGGACAACCTGGAAAAATTCTTAGAAAAGTACAGTCTACCAAGACTGAGCCAGGAAAAAATAGAAAATATGAGGAGACTAAATACAACCATAAGCAGTGAAATTGAAACTGTGATTTAAAAACTCCCAACAACAAAAGTCCAGGACCTGATGGCTTCACAGGCTAACTCTGTCAAACATTTAGAGAAGAGCTAAAAACTCTCCTTCTGAAACTGTTCCAAAAAAATTGCAGAGGAAGGAAAAATTCCAAAGAAGTCATTTCCTCCTAAGATCAGGAAAAAGACAAGGATGTCCACTCTCAGTACTCTTGTTCAACATAATTTTGGAATTTCTGGCTATAGCAGTTGGAGAAGAAAAAGATACAAAAGAAATCCAAGTGGGAAAAGAAGTTAAACTCTCAGTGTTAGCAGATAACATTATAGTATATGTAGAAAACCCTAAAGACACTGCCAGAAAACTATTAGATATAATCAGTGAAAGTTTCAGTTTACAAAAGTAATACATAGAAATCTGTTGGATTTCTATATACTAACAACAAAAGTTCTAAAAGAGAAATTCAAGAAACATTTATCATTGCATCCAAAAGAATAAGACACTTAAGAATAAACCTACTGAAGGAGACAAAAGACCTGCACTATGAAAAATATAAGATGCTTATGAAAGAAATCAAAGATGACACAAACAGATGGAATAAAATATCATCTTCTTGGATTAGAAGACTCAATACTGTCAAAATGATTATACAACCCAAGGAAGTCTACCAATTCAATGCAATCATTATCAAATTACCAGTGATATTTTTCACAGAAGTAGAACAAAAAAATCTCTGTATTTGTATGGAGACACAAAGACCCTAAATAGCTAAAACAATCTTGAGGAAGAAAAGTGGAACTGGAGGAATCAAGCTCCCTGACTTCAGACTATACTACAAAACTATAGTTATTGAAGAACACTGTACTGGTAAAATAATAGACATCTAGATTTTGGAACAGGAAAGAAAGCCCATAGATAAACCCACAGAGATAAAACCCATAGATAAATATCTATGTTCAATTGATCTATGATAAAGGAGGCAAAACTATACAAAGGAGAAAAGACAGTATCTATGGTAAATGGTGCTGGAAAAGAAGATAGCTACATGTAAAAATGAAATTAAAGCATTATTTAACACTATTCACAGAGATAACTCAAAATGACTTAAAGGCCTAAATATGAGACTGGACACTCTGAAACTCTTAGAGGAAAATACAGACAGAACAGTCTTTGACATAAATCATAGCTGTATGTTTCTTGATTTGTCTCTCAGAGTAATGGAAATAAAAACAAAAAGTAAACAAATGAGAACTAATTAAGCTCAAAAGTAGAAACCATAAACAAAATGAGAAGACAAGCTACGGAATGGGAGAAAATATTTGCAAATGATATGATTAATAAGTGATCGTGTACGTGTGTGCTTAGTCGTGTCTAACTCCTTGTGATTCTATGGACTGTAACCTACCAGGCTCCTCGGCCCATGGTATTTCCTAGGTAAGAATAATAGAGCGGGTTGCCACTTCATATTCCAGAGTACCTTCCTAACCCAGGATCAAACCCAAGTCTCTTACATTTCCTGCATTGGCAGGCAGAGTCTTAACCACTGCATAACCTGGGAAGCCCGGATAAGGGATTGGTCTCCAGCATTTACAAACTGCTCATGCAGCTTATATTACCAAAACAAACAACCCTATCAGAAATGGGCAGAGGACAAATAAGCATGTCTCCAGAGAATACATACAGGTCATCAAGAAGCAGGTGAGAAGATATTCAACATCACTAATTATTAGAGAAATGCAAATCAAAACTACAATGAGACATCACCTCACACAGGATGATAATCAGGATGATTATCATCAAAATTCCATAAACAATAAATACTGGAGAGAGTGTGGAAAGAAGGGAACCCACCCCACACTTTTGGTAGCAATGTAAATTGGTACAGCCACATTTAGAAAACAGTATGGAAGTTCCTTTAAAAATTAAAAGCAGAGCTTCCATATGATCCTAAAATCCCACTTCTGGGCATACATGTGGTGTAAAACATGGTTTGAAGGATACATGCACCCCAATGTTCTTTGCATCACTGTTTACAATAGCCAAGAGCTGTAAGCAACATAAAATGTCCATTGATAGAGGAATAGATAAAGAAGATGTGGGGCATATATACAATGGAATATTACTCAGTCATTAAAAAGAATGAAATAATGTCATTTGCAGCAAATGTCTGTTTGGACCTGCAGATTATCATATTAAGTGAAGTAAGTCATGCAGAGAAATAAAAAATAGTATACTATATCACTAATATGTGTAATCTAGAAAATATTTACAAAAAAAGAGAAACAGACGCAGAGAACAAGCTTATAGCTACCAGGGGAGAAGGTTGAAGAGGAAGGATAGTGAAGGGAGTTTGGAACTAACATGTCCACAAAACTATAGATAAAATGGATAACCAAAATGGGAACTCTAGTTAACATTTTGTAACAACCTAATTGGGAAAATAATTTGAAGAAGAATAGATACACGTTACAGCATTGTTAGTCAACTGCACTCCAATTTAAAATAAAGAAGCAAATTAAAACAACAAGGAGATATCACCGCATACACAGTACAATGGGCAAAATCCAGAAACCTAGTGACACCAGCTCCTGGAGAGGATGTATAACAAGAACTCTTATCCATTGTTGGTAGACTTCGTAAGATTTAAGACTATCCAGTAAATACATTCAATGTAGCCTTTAGTATGTACTCAAAGGACATTTGAAACTAATGTCCACACACAAAAACCTGCTCACAAATGTTTATATCAGTTTTATTCATAATTGCCAATATTTGGAAGGAATCAAAATGTCCTTTAGTAAGTGAATGGAAAAGTAAATGTGATACATCCACATAGTGGAATATTATTCAGTGTTGAAAAGAAATGAGCTATCAAGCCATAAAAAGATGTGGAGAAATCTTAAACTCGGGCTACTAAGTAAAAGAAGACAATATGAAAAGGCTACATATTGTATGACTCCAACTATATGACATGAAAAGATAAAAGTATGAAGACAGTAAAAAGATTAGTAG
Organism: Antilocapra americana; assembly: GCA_007570785.1. Classification (NCBI taxonomy): domain Eukaryota; kingdom Metazoa; phylum Chordata; class Mammalia; order Artiodactyla; family Antilocapridae; genus Antilocapra; species Antilocapra americana. Next base: position 12,150,281 of record ML662445.1, on the reverse strand, counting down.
CTGTGAACGTTTGGAGTGGGGGAAGGATGAAACAGAATTTTTAGGGCAGTGAAATCATTCTTTATGTTACTAAAATGGTGGATACATGTTATTATATATTTGTCAAAACCCACTGAATGTATAATAAGAGTGAGTCCTGATATAAAACTATGAACTTTGGGTGATAAATGTGTCTTAAGGTAGGCTCATCAGTTGTAACAAATGTACCACTCTGCTTTGAAATGTTGATAGTGGGAGTGGAGAAGATTGCATATGTTTGGGAATAGGGAGGTTAGAGGAATTCTTTGTACTTTCCACTCAATATAAAACCAAACCTGCTCTAAAATATAAAATGTTAATTTAAAATTATTTTAAAAATTAAAATGCATTTAAATATAATGGGTAACACTTCTACCAATTGTACTTTTTATATCCAAAGTTAATATATGCTGTTTCAAAAATAAGTGATATTTTTAAATAAACATTCGGAGTAGCCAGATTTCTTCAGGTATCTCGATACATGAAGAGATTCTACTAACCCAATATTAACTCAATGTGTTCACCAATGTGCAGGTATAGCATGAAACTTAATGTAAATAATCTCCTTCGAATTAGGATTCTTTGTCATTGTTCAGTCTCTAAGTCGTGTCCAACTCTTTACAACCCCATGGACTGCAGCACGCCAGGCTTCCCTGTCCTCCACTACGCCCCAGAGTTTGCTCAAGCTCCTGTCCATTGAACTGTGATTTTATCTAACCATCTCATCCTCTGTTGCCCTTTTCTCCTTTTGCTTTTAATCTTTCCCAGAATCAGGGTCTTTTCCAACAAGTCAGCTCTTTGCATCAGGTAGACAAAGTACTGGAACTGCAGCCTTAGCATCAGTTCTTCCGAATTGTCATTATCATATGCTAAAATTTTGACTCCACTCCACCATAAATGTATTATATTATTTATAGCATAGTAACTATAGTATCATGTGGTTTACTTAAATTATTTTTTTGCACTTACAGACATAGAGGATGAGGTTATTATGGTTGTCTGGAGGAAGAACTAGGGAGAGGGATAGTTAGGGAGTTTGGGATTGACATGTACACACTACTAGATTTAAAATGGACAACCCACAAGGTCCTATAAGGCACTCTCCTCAGTGCTATGTGGCAGCCTGGATGGGGAGGGAGTTTGAGGGAGAATGGATTCACATATATGAATGACCAAGTAACTTTGCTCTCCACCTGAAACTATCAGAACATTGTTAATTGTTCTGATATTTATATAAAATATAATTTTATACTCCAATATAAAATGAAGAGTTTTAAAAATAAAATAATTACATTTTGCAAGAAATTAAGTAGACACACCATTAACTATACAAAGTCATGGATATTTGATTTCTTAATATTCTTGTTATAATGAGAGAGCTATGATCTTGAATATATTAATCAAAAGGGGCTATGACCAAAACAAAGGTGATGGTTTTACAATATCCCAACTGAAAAATCTGTGATCTGTTTCTTATTTAATTGGTTGGTAAATGACAAATGTGTCTTAAAGCTAAGGAAAAAGCTATTTTGTGATGAACATATTATTGACAAGCTTCTTTTTAAAAATGTATACCTCTATCAAACATTTATACATATAATCACAAAAGATAAACACACATCTCATTTTATGTAACATAACCAGGGATGTGTATTGACAGCAAAGGGACAGAAACATGCAGAAAAAACATTGGGTTGTGTTGCTATTTATACTCCATTACTTTGAGTACACTCAAGTAGGGATGAGAATCATTAAACCAAATGTAAATAAATTTATTACATATTTATTAATATAAATTTATTTTTGCTTTATTTTCTATGAAGGAAACGCACAAAAAGGGATGAAACTTTCACCACCTTGTCCAAATTATGATACTCTTTTGAGTGTTTTATTTTAATTGCCTTTACATATATAAAAGGTTTAGACATTATGAAGTATGCATTATGTAATAATACAAGAAACTAAGTGATTTTGGCACCATTTCTTTCTACCATTAAGATGATCTCAGGAAAATTATTTGACTTGTGTGGTTTCAGCTTAAACATGAGAGTTTTAGGAGGTTTTATTCTAAACTTGCCTTTCAACTCTAAGTAGCTATGTTCTTTACAGGGAAGTAAAAATCAGGTCAGTTCTCAGTAGTGTCTGACTTGTTGAGACCCCAAGAACTGCAGCACATCAGGCTCCCCTTGTCTATCACCAACTATGGGAGTTTGTTCAAATTATCACCAACTATGAGAGCATGCTCAACTCATGTCCATTGAGTCAATGATGCCATACAACAATATCATCCTCTGTTGCCCCTTTTCCTCCTGCCCTCAGTCCCTCCCAGAATCAGGGTCTTTTCCAATGAGTCAGTTCTTCACAACAGTCTGTTATTTCCTCAGCTATTTGTAAGGACTCCTCAGACAATCATTTTACCTTTTTGCATTTCTTATTTTGGGGATGATCTTGATAACTGCCTCCTGTACAGTGTCATGAACATCTGTCCATAGTTCTTCAAATACTCTATCAGATCTAATCCCTTGAATCATTTTGTCATTTCCACTGTACACTTGTAAGGGATTTGATTAAGGTCAGAGTACTGGAGTTTCAGCTTCAACATCAGACCTTCCAATGAACACTCAGGACTGATCTCCTTTAGGATGGACTGGTTGGATCTCTTTGCAGTCCAAGGGACTCCCAAGAGTCTTCTCCAACACCATAGTTCAAAAGCATCAATTCTTCGGTGCTCAGCCTTTTTCACTGTCCAACTCTCACAACCATACATGACTTCTGGAAAAACCATAGCCTTGACTAGACGAACTTTTGTTGGAAACGTAATGTCTCTGCTTTTCAATATACTATCCAGGTTGCCATAACTTTCCTTCCAAGGAGTAGGTGTCTTTTGATTTCATGGCTGCAATCACCATCTGCAGTGATTTTGAAGCCCAAAAAAATAAAGCTTGACACTTTTTCCACTGTTTCCTCATCTATTTCCCATGAAGTGATGGGACCAGATGCCATGATCTTAGTTTTCTGAATGTTGAACCTTAAGCCAACTTTTTCACTCTCTTCTTTCACTTTCATCAAGAGGCTCTTTAGTTCTTCTTCACTTTCTGCCATAAGGGTAGTGTCGTCTGCATATCTGAGGTTATTGTTATTTCTCCCAGCAATCTTGATTCCAGCTTGTGCTTCTTCCAGCCCAGTGTTTCTTATGATGTACTCTGCATATAAGTTAAATAAGCAGGGTGACAATATACAGCCTTGACGTACTCCTTTTCCTATTTGGAACCAGTCTGTTGTTCCAGGTCCAGTTCTAACTGACTGTACAGAGCTTCCCCATTTTTGGCTTCAAAGAATATAATCAATCTGATTTCAGTATTGAAAATCTGGTGATGTTCAAATATAACAACTTCTTTTGTGTTGCTGGAAGAGGGTTTTTGCTATGACCAGTAACTTCTCTTTTCTAAACTCTGTTAGCATTTGCTCTACTTCATTTTGTACTCCAAGGCCAAATTTTCCTGTTGCTCCATTTATCTTCAACTTTTTCCTTTTAGTCCCCTATGATGAAAGCATATATTTTTGGGTGTTAGTTCTAGAAGGTCTTGTAAGACTTCATAGAACCATTCTAATTCAGTTTCTTAAGCATTACTGGTTGGGGATAGACTTGGATTACTGTAATATTGAATGGTTTTCCTTGAAAACAGATCATTCTGTCGTTTGTGAGACTGTCCCCAAGTACTGCATTTTTGGACTCTTTGCTGACTATAAGGGCTACTCCGTTTCTTCTAAGGGATTCTTGCCCACAATAGTAGATATATTGGTCATTTGAAATAAATTCTCCCATTCCAGACCATTTTAGTTCACTGATTCCCAAAATGTTGATATTCACTCTTCTCATCTCCTGTTTGACCACTTCCAATTTGCCTTCATCCGTGGACCTAACATTCCAGGTTCCTATGCAATATTGCTCTTTACATCATTGGACCTTCCTTCTAACACCAGTCACATCCACAACCAGGCGTTGTTTTTGCTTTGGCTCCATCCCTTCATTCTTTCTGGAGTTATTTCTCCACTGATCTCTAGTAGCATATTGGGCACCTACCGACCTAGGGTGTTCTCCTTTCAGTGTCCTATCTTTTTGCCTTTTCATACTGTTCATGGGTTCTCAAGGCAAGAATACTGAAGTAGTTTTGCCATTCCCTCCTCCAGTGGACCTCTTTTTGTCAGAACTCTCCACCATGACCCATCTGTCTTGGGTGCCCCTACATGGTTGGCTCATAATTTCATTGAGTTAGACAAGGCTGTGGTCCATGTGATCTGTTTGATTAGTTTTCTGTGGTTATGCTTTCATTCTGTCAGCCCTCTGAAGGATAAAGATAAGAGGCCTACTGAAGCTTTCAGATGTGAGGAACTGACTGGGGGGCAAACTGGGTCTTGCTCTGATGGGCTGGGCAGGGACATGCTCTGTAAACCTTTAATCCAGTTTTCTGCTGATGCGCAGGACTGTGGCCCTCCCTGATGTTTAACCTGAGGCCAAACTAAGGTGGAGGTAATGAAGATAACGGTGACCTCCTTCAAAACATCCTTTGCATGTATAGCTGCACTCAGTGTCCCTGACCCTGCAGGAGGCTGCTGTGGACCCACATCTGTGTGATAGACTCCTGGACACACAGGCAAATCTGGGTCAGTCTCTTGAAGGGTCATTCATTGCTCCTATTTCCTGGGTCCTAGTGTGCACAAGATTTTATGTGTGCCCTCCAAAAGTTTGTTTCCCTAGTCCTGTATAAGTTCTGTAGTCAAATCCCACTGGCCTCCAAAGACAGTCCCTGGGGGTTTTCAGCCTGTTTGCCAGATCCCCAGGTTGGGAAATCTATGTGGATCCTAGAACTTTCTTAAGAGTGTGAGAATTTATTTTATATAATTGGTCTGCACTTTGTTGGTTGTCTGTTCAGTGACTCTATGGTGGGGTTAATGGCAACCTCCTCCAAGAAGGCTTATGCCACAGGCTGTGTGACCCATGTACTGCACCCAGAACCCCTGCCCCTGTCGCAGGCCACTGCTGACCCATACCTCCGCAGGAGACACTCAAACACTCAAAGGAAGGTCTGGTTCAGTCTCTGTGGGGTCTCTCAGTCCTGCTGCAAACAAAGTTTTGTTTGAGCCTTCCAAGCATCTCTGGCAGATATGGGGTTTGATTCTAAGCATCTTTTCTCCCCCCCATCATCTTTCTGGGGCTTCTCTTTTGCCCTTATATGTGGGGTTTCTTTTTTTGGTAGGATCCAACATTCTCTTGTTGATGGTTGTTAAGCACTGAGTTGTAATTTTAGAGTTCTTGCTGGAGAAGGTGAGTGTAAATCCTTCTACTCTGTCATCTCATGTGCAATAAAAAAGGTGAAGTAAACATAGCTACTCTTTATTTTGGCTATTCCATAATGTCATTCTGTTAGAAATAACATCCAAACAGAAATTTTCATCAAAAGTATCAGTAGCAGAAATGAATAAAAATATAATCAACAAGAATTATTTAAATTTTATTTTTATCTTGTTCTAAGTAAGTTCTATTTAGTACTCTTTCCTAGACAGCTTGAACAGTATTTGGAGAGAAACGTTGTTTTTGCAATTCTTCAAAGATGAAGGAAGAGAGGGAGGGAAGGAAAACTTCTTAAGAGCCAACAGAAAGTTCCAGAATATTTGTCTTTTGGGGTATTTGCTATGTAATGGCTGAGGTCATTAATCTAGTTTGGTATTTTAAATTCACTCAATATGGTCTCATATTCTCTTAGTTAAACTGTCAAATTGGAGATATATATATATATATATATATATATGAACATCAAATTAAAATTAATAAAGATAAATCACCTTACCTCTTCCCAATTAAGCTTACATAAACACAGAACTATTAAAGTATTAAGTAATACAACAGCTGCCTGGGGTATAATTATAGGATGATATTAAAAATCACTGGAAATAGACAAAATAAAGATATTCATGTTAACCAGAAGTTATGTTCAGTTTGTACCTGGAAAAAAGTTTTTACAAGCCTTCAACACACATACTCTGTTCAAAATAAATCATGATTCAATGGCTTCAAGAAAGAAAGATCTAAATAACGGCAGAGTTTGTATTTGGTGAAATCCATAGTCTGTGGGCTTCTCTGGTGGCTCAGTTGGTAAAGAATCTGCCTGCAATGTTGGAGACCTGGGTTCAGTCCCTGGGTTTGGAAGATCCTTTGGAGAAGGGAATAGCTACCCACTCAAGTATTTTAGCCTGGAGAATTCCATGGACAGAGGATCCTGGCAGGCTATAGGCCATGGGTCGCAAAGAGTTGGATACAACTGAGGGGCTTTCACTCAAAGTCTGTGAGCAGAGAAGAATACAAAGCAGAGACCCAGAATTGGAGGTCCTTTTTCCTTTCCTTTTTTTAATACTGCATTCATCCTCAACTCTAAACTGAATACTTTACTTATATATTAAAAATAGTCATATGAATATTCATCAAACTTCCCAAGATACTCACATGCTTACAGAATTGTTATATAGGCCTCTATATTTATTTTAAAAACATACAAAGAAGGATTATTATGATCTCCAAGTAAATTACTCAATTCATTAAAATATTTTCTCATATCTTATTTACATTGGCCATATAAACCTTATCCAGTGTCCTCACAAAACACTATGTATGAATGCTTGTGCTGTGCTGTGCTTAGTAGCTCAATTGTTTCTGACTCTTTGTGACCCCATGAACTGTAGCCTGTCAGGCTCCTCTATCCTTGGGGAGTCTCCAGGCAAGAATGCTGGAGTGGGCGTCATGCCCTCCTCCGACCCACACTGCAGGTGGATTCTTTACCATCTGAGCCACCAGGAAAGACAAAGAATATTTGAGTGGGTAGCCTATCTCTTCTCCAGGTATGGGTGTTTTATAGCAATTTTATTCATAGCTGCCAGAATGTGGAAGTAACCAAGATGAATGGAGTGGAGTAACCAAGAGTATTCGAGGTTAAAAAGAAGTCATCAAACCATGAAATGACATGAAAGAATCTTAAATTCTTATTACTAGGTGAAAGAAGCCAATATGAAAAAGCTACAGACGTAATGATTCCAACAATATAGCATTCTGAAAAAGGCAAAGCTATGGAGACAATAAGATAATCAGCTTTTAGCAGAGGCTAAACGGAAGAGAGGAATGAGCAGAGCACAGACAATTCTTAGGCCAGTGAAACTACTCTGCTTGATACACAATAGTAAATACATGTCATTATTTATTTTTCAGAATCCATAGGTTGTATAGCACCAAGAGTAAATCTAATGTAAACTATGAAATTTAGATGATCATGATGTTTCCATGTGTGTTCATTTTGATAAATGCATCACTTTGGTAGAAGATGTTGATATTGGGATAGACCTTGTAAGGCCTATATGCACAATTTTGCTGTGAGGCTAAAACATCTCTAAAAAATTAAATCTATGAAAAATCTATGACAAGAGCAGCAGCAACAACAAACCTATCCACGAGTGAGGGCCCAGGTCAGTGTCACCTCTTGCCAAAGTTCATGCTCACATCCTTTGATGTACACCCTGAGTTTCTATTTCTGAACTCGGTAGCACATCTCACCTGGAGCACTAATTCAGACCTTAGGATATACCTTGTATAGAGTATTTTGCATTGTTAAAAATGTTTTCATATGTATAGGCATTATTTTCCCACCTCATGTGGTGACTCAGCTGGTAAAGAATCCTTCTGAAATGTGGGAGACCTGGGTTTGATCCCTGGGTTGGGAAGATCCCCTGAAAAGGGAACGGCTACCCACTTCAGTATTCTGGCCTGAAGAATTCCACGGACTGTATAGTCCATGGGGTTGCAAGGAATCATACATGGTTGAGTGACTTTCACTTTCAAAATCTAGCCCAGGACTGGACTTAGTATAATTAATAAAATCTCATGAATTAATGTATTTTAATATTAACTTAGTCAAGGCCCATTGAATTGTACATATCTTTAAGCTATTTAAAAAAAATTCTCTGTTCTTACAATATCTTAGAGCTTAAAAAAAAAAAAATAATCCTACTTAAGAAGCTGAAATCTGCATTCCTAAAGGGTTTTGCCTATATTAAATCTTATCCATCATTATGTTGCCTGAAACTTAAATGTTCAGGATCTGGAGTTCCTTTGAATCTAAACAAAACATAACATATGAAAATGTAAGTGAAAAACGAACACGAAAATCATTTGGGAAATAAAGTGACTAGAATTATGTCTATAAAATATGCGTTAATGCTTACTAGGAAACTAAGAATATTTACTAGTTTTTGAGATAAAATGACTAAAATGAAATTACTTGTAATATCCTGTTGTCATGGACGAAAGGTAATAAAACTGATTCTATTTTGTCTGGAGTAGGACTGCATGGTAAATTCGCAATGTTGAGTCAGTAGATGTCCAGGTGGTCCACTCTCAAAGTGGTCTAAATTATGTTTGTTAAAGTGGAAAGTAAGACTGATCATCTCTGCTTACTACCTTAGCTTCCATTAGGCTTTGAGGTTTAAAAAAAAGATCATATCACAGTATCTTTGCCTTTATTGAAATGGTATTACATGTACATAATTAGGGACGTTAAAAAGCCAAAGACCTGGGCATTTGCCTAGATGTACACTAGACTCTGTAAAAGTTAGCTCTCTAGTTGTAGGACCTTAAAACATGAATTTGTTTATATTAAGAAATGAAATGAAGTGTATTAGAAATGAAACACCACCTTTGAGATAGGTTTTCATGCATTCCTGATTGTAGAAAATTTCTAAGTGTCTATAACAAAGATAGAGGAGAAGAAAAAGAAAAAAAGAGTTAAAGATGGAAAGATTCTTTGACTTTACAGTGGACTTTTGAATCTCTCATTTTTATTTTTCTTTAGCATTTTTTGTTCTCAGTCAAAACTCATATTTATGAAAGTTTTCTTAGCTCATCTGATTAAAACAATTGATGCTGAAATATTAATGAGCCAAATGATTAATCTCTTCACAAAATCTTTGCACCTAAAAGATAAACTTTTAGAAACAGCAATTTATCATTTGAGAGATTGCAAGCTGTGTTCAGGAAAACAAGCTTGATAGAGCTCTTTGTCTATGTCAGAATGCTGAAGGCATACAATGGGGACAGCAAAGCTTAGCTGAATCCTTGAAACAGTATATCATTACTATCACATCTTTATATATAATATGCTGTTAGTGACTCATGAAAATATGGAGAAGAAGGTATGTTGGCATAGTCAAATATTGTCCCTCAAATGGCATAGATGACACAGACTATATTTTTCTTGGAGAAATCTTGTTGCTTCTCAAATGAGTAAGTTAGGAACATATATTTATTAGCAGGATCCCATTTAAAGTGAACTCACTTTCAAATACTGAAAAAAGAATACTTAGATGAGTACATGGTCTGGGTTATGATAGTAATGAAATGCATCTTGAATATTTCTAATACTGGTTAATAATAGACTATAAAATCAACTCGAAGGAGGAGATAGGATAAGCAACATAGTTTGGTCAAAATTAAGACAATTTACAATTATAATCAATGTACATAAAACTATAGTGTGTTATATGGAGGAAGTAATGCTGTGGTATGATAAGACAGTTACAATTTTTGGAAAGTGATAGAGTTTTATGTTCATAGGTATACTTTTAAATAGTAGAAAACAAATTGCTTGAAACAATTCAGGCACTAGCCATAATTGCTGTAGAAACAGAGAAGCAATTTTAGCTAGGAATTATGCGACTTCTGGCTTTCCCACTCCATGTAGCGACCACAGAAAGAAATGCAGTTTTTTATTCACTCTCTCCTTGGGTTGTGAATACCGTGATTGGAGAGGGAAAGCTTCAAATATAAGTAGAGGGAGGAAGAAAGCCTCAATACTTGTGGTTTTCATTTTAGTGATTCTTTTTTTCCGGCCAATACTACATTGCCTTATATCATAATACTGGGGCATTCTCTTGTGTCCTTTATATTTTTTGCAATGATTACTATGTGTTACCAGTTAAAGACCTCACATAAGATAGAATCCCCCACTATTTTCTGACACTGAGAAAAAATAAACATGCATTTTAGATTTTGGCAATTTAATACACTGTTTAAAGATATTATTTATACTGTGTGTCTGTCAGTTTCCAATTTGAGTTATTTGGTGAAAGAAAGATGTCTGTAAATAAAAAAAGTCAACTTTAAAGGAGCAGTAGTTTTAAAACCAAAGTAAAAAGCCACTATGAAGTAGTGTGACTGGATTCTCCAGGTCGGTACACGTCCAATATGGTACTGGAGAAGAGTGTAGAAAAAACTCTAAAAAGAAGGTAGAGACGGAGCCAAAGCAGAAACAATGCCCAGCTGTGGATGTGGCTTGTTATGGAAGTAAAGTCTGATGCTGTAAAAGAACTTTATCACATAGAAACCTGGAATGTTAGGTTCATGAATCAAGGCAAATTGGAAGTGGTCAAACAGGAGATGGCAAGAATGAACATCGACATTTTAGGAATCAGTGAACTAAAATGGATCAGAATGGGAGGATTTAATTCAGATTACCATTATATCTACTATTGTGGGCAAGAATCCATTAGAAGAAAAGGAGTATTCCTCATACTCAGCAAAAGTTTGTAATGCAGTACATCGGTACAATCTCAAAAATAACAGAATGACCTCTGTTTGTTTCCAAGGCAAACCATTCAATATGAGAGTCATCTGAGTCTATGCCCCAACCACTAATGTTGAAGAAGCTGAACAGTTCTATAATGACCTAGAGACCTTCTAGAACTACCATCAAACAAAGATATCTTTTTCATCATAGGGGACTGGAATGCAAAAGTAGGAAGTCAAGAAACACCTGGAGTAACAGGCAAATTTGGCCTTGGGGTATGAAATGAAGCAGGGCAAAGGCTAGCAGGGTTTTACCAAGAGAATGCACTGGTCATAGTAAACATCCTCTTCCAGCAACACAAGAGACAACTCTATGTGTGGACATCACCAGATAGTCACCAATGAAATAAGATTGTTTATATTCCTTGTGGCCAAAGATAGAGAAGTTCTATATAGTCAGCAAAAAACAAGAACAGGAGCTGACTGTGATTCAGATCATGAACTCCTTACTGAAATATTAAGACTTATATTGAAGAAAGTAGGGGGAAACCACCAGACCATTCAAGTATGACCTAAATCAAATTCTTCATGATTATACAGTGGAAGAGACAAATAAATTCAAGGGATTAAATCTGATAGAGTGCCTGAAGAACTATGGATGGAGGTTCATGACACTGTCCAGGAGGTGGTGATTGAGACCATCCCCAAGAAAAAGAAATGCAGAAAGGCAAACTGATTGTCTGAGGAATCCTTACAAATAGCTGAGAAAAGAGAAGCAAAGACCAAGGAGAAAAGGAAAGAAATACCCATCTGAATGCAGAGTTTCAAAGAATAGCAAATGAAGAGAAGAGAGCCTTCTTCCGTGATCGATGCAAAGAAATAGAGGGAAAAAATAGAATGAGAAAGACTAGAGATCTCTTCAGGAAAATTAGAGATACCAAGGGAACATTTCATGCAAAGATGAGCACAATAAAAGACAGAAACAGTATGAACCTAAAAGAAACAGGAGATATTATGGAGAGGTGCCTATAAAGATCTTAATGACTCAGATAACTACAATGGTGTGATCACTCACCTTGAGCCAGACATCTCTGACTGTGAAGTCAAGTGGGCCTTAGGAAGCTTCACTATGAACAAAGCTAGTGGAGGTGATGGAATTCCAGTTGAGCTATTTCATATCTTAAAAGATGATGCTCTGAAAGTGCTGCACTCAATACGCCAGCAATTTGGAAAACTCAGCAGTGGCCACAGGACTGGAAAAGGTCAGTTTTCAATCCAATCCCAAAGAAAGGCAATGTCGCACTCATCTCACATGCTAGCAAAGAAATGCTCAAAATTCCCCAAGCCAGGCTTTAACAGTACATGAACTGTGAACTTTCAGATGTTCAAGCTCGATTTAGAATAGGCAGAGGAGCCAGAGATTAAATGCCAACATCCATTGGATTACAGAAAAAAAACACAAGAATTCCAGAAAAACATCTACTTCAGCTTTATTGACTATACCAAAGCCTTTGTGTGGATCACAACAAACTGTCTTCCCTGGTGACTCAGTCAGTAAAGAGTCTTCCTGCAATGTGAGAGACGTGAATTTGATCCCTTGGTGAGGGAAATCCCCTTAGAAGGAAATGGTTACCCGCTCTAGTATTACTGCCTAGAGAATTCCACCGACAGAGGGCCCTGGTGGGCTACAGTCTACGAGGTCACAAAGAGTTGGACACAACTGAATGACTAACACTTTCAACACACTGTGGAAAATTCTTCAAGAAATGGGAATATCGGAATATCAAACCACCTTACCTGCCTCCTGAGAAATCCGTGGGCAGATTAAGAAGCAACGGTTAGAACGGGACATAGAACAATGAACTGATTTTGAATTGGGAAAGGAGTACATCAAGGCTATATATTGTCACCCTGCTTATTTAATTTCTATGCACAGTACATATGGCTACATGTCAGACTGGATGAAGCACAAACCAGAATCAAGATTGCTGAGAGAGATATCAATAACCTCAGATAAGCAGATAACACCACCCTTACACCAGAAAGCAAAGAGAAACTAAAGAAATGATGACAATTAAAGAGAAGAGTGAAAAAGCTGGCTTAAAGCTCAGCATTAAAAGAATTAAGATCCTGGCCTCCAATCCCATCACTTCATGTCTAACAGATGGCGAAACAAAGGAAATAGAGAGGTTTTATTTCCTTGGGCTCCAAAATCACCAGCATGGCTGGTTACCGCAACCATGAAATTAAAAGACACTTGCTCCTTGGAAGAAAAGCTAGGAAAAACCCAGACTTCATATTAAAATTCATAGACATTACTTTGCCAATACAGGTCCATCTAGTGAAAGCTAGGATTTTTCCAGTAGTCATGTACAGATGTGAGAGTTGTACCATAAAGAAATCTGAGCACCAATGAATTGATGGTTTTGAGCTGCGGTGTTAGAGAAGACTCTTGAGAGTCCCTTGGACTGCAAGGAGATCAAATTAGTCAGTCATAAAGGAAACCAGTCCTGAATTTTCATTGGAAGCACTGATACTGAATCTGAAGTTCAGATACTTTGTATACCGTATGCAAAGAACTGACTCATTGGAAAAGACCCTGATGCTGGGAACGATTGGAGTCAGGACCAAAAGGGGATGGCAGAGGATGAGATGATGGGATGGCATCACGAACTCAGTGGACATTAGTTTGAGCAAGCTCTGAGAGTTAGTGATAGACAGGGAAGACTGGCGTGCTGCTCTCCATGTGGTGGCAAAGAGTTGGATATGACTGAGCAACTGAACTGACTGAATGTTGAAATGAACACTGGGGTACATGATTCTTTTGCAATTGTGGTTCTCTCAGCGTACATACCTAATATTGGGATTGCTGGGTCATGTGTAGGTTTTATTCCTAGATTTATGTGGAATCACCATACTGTTCTCCATAGTGTCTCTATCAATTTACATTTCCACTGACAGTGCAAGAGGGTTCTCATTTACTACATCCTCTCCAAAATTTATTGGTAGTAGATATTTTAATGATGGCCATTTTGACTGGTGTGAGGTGATACTTCATTGCAGTTTTAATTTTCAGTTCTCTGATGATGAACAGAAGATATGACTTTATATATGGACATTACCAAATGGTCAATACCAAAATCAAATTGATTACATTCTTTGTATCCAAAGATGGAGAAGCTGTATGCAGTCAGCAAAAACAAGACCTAGAGCTTACTGCAGCTCAGATGACCAGTTTCACATTTAGACTTAAACTAAATAAAACTGGGGAAAACACTAGGACAGCCAAGTATGACTTAAATTAATCTCACATGAATTCACAGTAGAGGTAATGAATAGATTCAAGGAACTAGATCTAGTTAATAGTGTGCCTGAAGAACTATGGTCAGAGGTCCATAATATTATATAGGAGGTGGCAAACAAAACCATTTCAAAGTAAAAGAGAAGCAAAAAGGCAAAATGTTCATTTGAAAAGGCTTTACAGATAGTGAAATAATGAAGAGAAGCAAAACCTAAGGAAGAAAGGAACAGGTATATCCAATTAAATGAAGAATTAAAAGAATAGCTAGAAGAGACAAGAGAGCCTTCTTCAATGAGCAGTGCTTAAGGGTAGAAGAAAACAACAAAAGGGGAAAAAAATAGAGATTCTTTCAGGAAAATTGGAAACATCAAAGGAGTATTCTTCCCAAAGATGGGCACAAGAAAGGATAAGAATGGTAGAGACCCTACAGACGCTGCAGAAATCAAGAAGAGGTAGAAAGAATATATGAAAGAACTGTATAAAATAAAGCTTAACAAACCAAATTACTACAGTGATTTGGTTAGTCACCCAGAGCCAGACATTCTGGAGTGGAAAGTCAAGTGGGCCTTAAGAAACACTACTGTTAATAATGACTTCCCCGTAGCTCAAACGGTAAAGAATCTGCCTGTGATGCAGAAGACCAGGGTTCAATTCCTTGGTCAGGAAGATTCTCTGGAAACGGGAATGGGAATTCACTTCATTATCCTTGCCTGGAGAATTCCACGGAAGGAGAAACCTGGCAGGCTATAGTTCATGGGTCGCAAAAAGTTGGACATGACTGAATGACTAACACACACACACACTGTTAATAAAGCTAGTGGATGCGATGAAATTCCAGTAGAACTATTCAAATCCCTAAAGAATGATGGCATCAAGGTTTTACATTAATTATGTCAGCAAATCTGGAAGACCCAGCAGTGGCCACAGAACTGGAACAGTTCAGTTTAGTACATTTCAGTTCAGTTCAGTTCAGTTGCTCAGTCATGTCCAAATCTTTGCAAATATAATTACCAAAAGTTTCATTCTTCATTATGATATTGACTCATGACAAAGACAGTCCAAGGAACCATGATTAAAAGGAGATATTTAATGAAATGATGAGTCATGTGTTATCTAAAAGTGAGTGATATGCACAGACACAGTGGTTGGTTTTGAAATATAAAAGTACATTATCAAAGTATGGGAGGCTCCCATAATCCTCTGATTCTGGCCTATCAGGGACAAGAATGTTTAAAAGGGCATCAGACTGTTGCAGGAAGGGGGACCCTTTGCAGGGCCCAAAAGTGGGCTCTTGTTTAACTCTTGAGAATGAATTGTCTGAGGAGACACATGTCCTGATAAAGCAAGAGATTTTATTGTGAAGGGGTGCCCAGGCAGAGAGCAGTGGAGTAAGGGAACCTAGGAGAACTGCTCTGCCATGTGGCTCGCTGTCTTATCTTGATGGGGTTTGTTTCTGGGTTGTCTTTAGCCAGTCATTCTGACTCAGAGTCCTTCCTGGTGGTGCAAGCCTTGCCCAGCCAAGATGGATGCCAGTGAGAAGGATTCTGGGATGTGTTTGGACATGTAATGTCACTTTTTGACCTTTCCTGAACTCTCCCTGTTCATGGTGACTTTTTAGGTCCATGTTCCTTACCAGGGCCTCCTGTCGTAAAAAAAACTCACGCAAATGGTTATGGGTCCTGGCCAGGATGGGTGGTTTCAGTCAGTGTGTTTCCCCTAACAAGAACTTTTGGTCTGATTTGATTAAGACATTTGCTTTTTTGAAGTCATCAATAAATATTCCATGGACAGGCTTTATAAACAATAAACAATAACTGTCTTTATTAACAATAACTTTAAAGGTTTGGGTTATTCCCCACAAAAATCTTCCTATCCTTGAAGCATCAGGTACTCCAAATTCAGTTATCATTACCCATGCTATGTATAAACATATTTGATTATATTTCTATAAGTAAAAATTTAAAAGAGCTGTCAGAAGGAGTGGTATTTTAAAAATAACATGCTAAATAATAACAACAGAGACCAGACAATATCTAGAGTCCTCCCAACTATACTGTTCCAGGCTAAGCACAGACATCATAGTTTCCTTATCTTCCAAAGGAATTTGTCTCTCTAGACTAGAAAAGGGCTTCCCTGATAGCTCAGTTGGTAAAGAATCTGCCTGCAATGCAGGAGACCCCGGTTCGATTTCTGGGTGGGGAAGATCCGTGGAGAAGGGAAAGGCTACCCACTCCAGTATTCTGGCCTGGAGATGGAGTCGCAAAGAGTCAGACATGACTGAGCGACTTTCACTTTCAGACTAGAAAAGAAAGGGTCACACGTTTGCTGAACAAGATTTCCTTGCAAAACACATGGTTTGTATTCTTGAAATCTGTTAAATCACAAGAAGGAAGTCTTACATAAGACTAAAGAAAAAAATCAGTAATGGTAGTATGCATTTTTAAAAATAAAGGAAATAAAATTTCTAGAGGGTATTGACTTTCAAAAGAAGCCATATTGATAAATAATATTTAGTCAAGTACATGGTCTTTCTTGGGCTTTCCTGATAGCTCAGTTGGTAAAGAATCTGCCTGCAATGCAGAAGACCACCGTTCAATCCCTGGGTCAGGAAGATCTGCTACAGAAGGGATAGGCTACCCACTCCAGTATTTTTGGGAGTCCCTTGAGGCTCAGCTGGTAAGGAATCTGCTCACAATGTGGGAGACCTGGGTTTGATCCCTGGGTCGGGAAGATCCCCTGGAGAAGGGAAAGGATACCCACTCATTGTGGCCTGGAGAATGCCATGAACTGTATAGTCCATGGAGTCACAAAGAGTTGGGCACGACTGAGTGACTTTAACTTTCACTTTTCATAGTCCTATTTCTTTCTTATCCAAGATGCAGAATATTTTCATCAGTAATATTCCTAATTCAGCCCCAAATGCCTGCTACTGAAACCCAAAGTGCGTGCACAATGGTAGAGGACAGAGTGCCCAATGATTCAGATAGCCAGATTAATAGGAAAACAAATGCAGGAAGTTACCATGTTGATGAGAAGGCAAGAGGACAGTTGGCCTGATGGCGTTGATCATGATTGCACATAAAGACTAGTGACTTAATTATGAATGAACCTTTCTTTGTTATTGAAGGTAGCCCCCAACTTCTTTTAGTTAAATTTTTAAGAAGGTACTGTCAAGTTAAGACTTGAACATGAAGGTCACAAAATTCTTCCACTTCTCATTTTTACAAAATGATTTCATGGTTTCCCATGTGAGATTGTTCAATGCAAGAGCAGAGGCTCAAGATCTCTTTCCTTTGATTATATGCCTGAGTCTCTGTCCCAGATGTTCTGATCTAATTGGTTCATTTTAACCTGATCTTATGATGTTGAGTAAGAAGAAAACTTTTTCTATCTTTTGAGATTCTTCTGGCTGGTCTAAAAATTAAATTGACTTGAGACATCAACAAGAGAAAATCAAGTACAGGTTTAATAACATGTGTACATGGGTTAGACCTAGAAAAACTGAGTAACCCACCACATAGCTAAAACCTCACCTTAAATATCATATTTAGCTGAAGTCAAAAGACAATGTAGTGAATTGAAATTTCAAAGGGTAAGAGAGAAGTTCACATTGAAAGACAAAAGTTTTGCTTGGTTATACAGAGACATCATATTTAGCTGAAGTCAAAAGACAATGTAGTGAATTGAAATTTCAAAGGGTAAGAGAGAAGTTCACATTGAAAGACAAAAGTTTTGCTTGGTTATACAGAGACAGTGAAACACAGGAAGGACTGATTTCTAGTTACTCCCATCACAACTATATCATATTTCTTGGAGAAATTTCTGGTTTTAGCTCTATTCTGGGAATAGGCCCTTTAGATTCTTTAGGCAGCTGTTTTGTTTTTATTTCTTAAAAACAACTAGCTTAGCTTAATTTTCATGATAAATAGGCACATTTTGGAATGGCAAATTTTCTTTCCATACCATGGTTTCAAGTTTTTTAATTTAATTGATACTTAATTATCATTCCATAAAAGTCATCATTTTAAAGAGCACAATTCATTTTTTAGTATATTTACAAGGTACGCTGCCATTGCCACTAAGTCCAGAACATTTTCATCACCACAAAAAGAAATTCCAAAATCATTAGCTGCTATGTCGTATCCTCCTTCCCCCAGATCTTAGAAACCACTGGTCAAATTTCTGTCCCTATGGATTTGCTTGTTTAGGATAATTCACATAATTTGTTTAAGATTTATTTATGGTTTTTATGCAGTCCTTGACATTTGGGAGAGATCTACCCACATCCAACGTTCCAGCTGGAAAACAATACTGATAAAGAAATAGGTCATCTCCCCAGTAATCCCACCAACCCTGGATCCCCAGTAATCTTGCCAACCCTGGGTTTCAATGTCCCAGGTATAAGAGTGGACCAGTAAAAAAATTTTAGTTATTTCTCTATATGTCCCCATTTTGCCATCATTCTGCTGAATTTTTTAGCATCTTTTAAAAAAATTATTGAGGAGTAGTTGTTGCACAACACTATATAATTTTCAGATGTACAACATAGTGATTCACAGTTTTTAAAGGTTGTGTTTCATTTGTAGTTATAAAATATTGGCTATATTCCCTGAGTTATATATCACTTCAGTTTATTTATTTTATATATAGTAGTGTGTATCTTTCTTAGTTCCTTATCACTGAAGTGTCACTTCCCCTTTCCCTTTCTCTACTGGCAATGAATAGTTTTTTATCTTTATGTATGAGTTTTTTCTCATCATGTTCACTAGTTTTAGTTTTTTTTTAGATTACACATATATGTGGTAGCATACAGTATTAGTCTTTCTCTGCCTGACTTATTGTTTCAATAATACTCTCATTTAGGTCCTTCAAGTTTATACATGTTGTTGCAAATGGCAAGATTTCATTCATTTTTATAACTGAGCAGTATTCTATTGTGTGTATATATATATATATATATATAGCACATCTTCCTCACTCATTCATCTGTTAATAGACACATATCATACCTTGTTTCTATATACTGGGAATTGTAAATAGTTCTATGAACATTAGGGTACATGTTTCTTTTTGAATTACTGTTTTCATATTTTTCAGATACTCAGGAGCAGTATCTCCTGGCATTTGGGGCTGAATTAGGAATATTACTGATGAAAATATTCTGCATCTTGGATAAGAAAGAAATAGGACTATGAAAAGTGAAAGTTAAAGTCACTCAGTCGTGCCCAACTCTTTGTGACTCCATGGACTATACAGTTCTGGGTCATGTGGTAATTCTACTTTTAGTTTTTTGAGAAACCTCCATGCTGTTTTCATACTGGCTGTACCAATTTATATTCCCACCAATAGTACACGAGAGTTTCCTTTTCTCAACATCCTCCCCAGGATTTGTTATTTGTGGTCTTTTTGATGTAGCTTGTCTCAAAAATTTAAGGTTATGTTTCATTGTGATTTTAATTTGCATTTCTTTGATTTGCTTAATTCTTGATCACCAAGGCATGATGATAGGCATCTGTAATCTCCACAGACTATTCAGGCTTTATGAAATAAAGGTTAGAAATAAATAAAACACTTACAGAAATGTAATTTCCTCATTGCTCAATTTCATTGGTTTGAGACATGGCAAATCTAATTACAAATTAATCTTATTAACACTAATGACATGGTGATTAACAAGAGAAATGCATCTGTGGCCAAATTGCCTCTTTAAAATATTCCAAGGAACTACACCAGGATGCATCAGTCTCTGGGATAAAAAGTTTGCCTGAAGCTGGTGCTATCTTGATTACTACTTTCTTGGTACCTAACAGAAGAAAAATAACCAAAAATTTCAAAGGTCTACAGTTTCTCACTACTTAGCCAGTTGAGGCAGAGTATGAAATGTGTGATCGTGACGTGTCAGAAACCACAACAGGATCCTGATATCATAGGTAGCAGCTAATAGGTGGCGTAGGAACAAGTTGGCTATGAGTTTGTTTGGCAAGAAATCAAGTGGAGACTTTATAAATCAGAGAAGCCAGATCCTAGCCTGGACGAGTAAAAGTCTAGAGACAAAATGCTTACTGATGTTACAAACAAAGAATATTGGGGTCTGGGCTGTTCCATGGCCAGGAATATTTAGGGACCATAAAATATCTAATCTAGCCTCATGTTTGTTAATTGGCATCAGTTAAAACATAGAATAATTTAAAAAGATCTGCACATTACATTTTTATATTCATTCGAAATATACAAATATATATTTATCTTTCAATCTTTGATGGTAAGCCAACACACCCATTTTTAAAAATAAGCCTGCCAAATGGAGATATATTTTTGCACAAAACATCCATAATGCATAGGACTTTAAAGTTTTTATATCTTTAAAGTGGAGCAAGAATTTAAGATTCTTATAAATGTATGAGTTCAGAATTATAGATTTTTAATGCCAAATTTTGAAATCACCTTGCCTGTCCTTAGTTCAATGATAATATGATATTGATAAACCCAATTCAATGATAAACCCAATATATTACTTGAGAAGAGCAGAAAAATAGTTCCAGAAGAAATGAAGAGGCTGAACCAAAGCAGAAACAATGCCTAGTTGTGGACGTATCTGATGGTAAAAGTAAAGTATGATGCTGTAAAGAGCAATATTGCATAGGAATCTGGAATGTTAGATCCTTGAATCAAGGTAAATTGGAAGTGGTCAAATAGGAGATGGCAAGGATGAACATCAACATTTTAGAAATCAGTGAACTAAAATGGACCAGATTGGGCAAATTTGATTCAGATATTATCTCTAACACTGTGGGCAAGAATTTCTTAGAAGAAAAGGAGTAGCCCTCATACACAACAAAAGAGTCCAAAACGCAGTACTTGGGCATAATCTCAGAGAAGACAGAATGAAGCCTTTTCATTTCCAAGGAAGAAACATTCAGTATCACAGTAATCCAAGTCTATGTCCCAACCACTAATGCTGAAGAAGGTCAAGTTGATCTGTCTATGATGATTTACAAGACCTTCTAGAAATAACACACACATACACAAAAATGATATACTTGAAATAATAGTGGACTGGAACGCAAAAGTAGAAAGTCAAGACATAATTGGAATACCAGGCAAGTTTCGTCTTGGAGTACAAAATGAAGCAGAGCAAGGCTAACAGAGTATTGCCAAGAGAACACATTGGACATAGCAAACACCCTCTTCTAGCAACACAAGAGACGACTCTACTCTAATCAAATCCCTATAATTATACAATGGAAGTGACAAATAGATTCAAGGGATTAGACCTGATGATAGAGTGCCTGAGGAACTATTTTAAGAGGTTCGTAAGATTGTACCAGAGGCAATGATCAAAATCACCCCTAAGAAGAATAAATGAAAAAGGGCAAAATGGTTGTCTAGTTAGGTCTTACAAATTGAGAAAAGAAAAGATATGAAAGGCAAAGGAAAAAAGAAAGGCATATCCTTTTGAATGCAGAGTTCTAAAGAACAAGGAGAGATAAGAAAGCTTTCTTCAGTGATCAATGCAAAGAAACAGAGGGAAACAATAGATTGAGAAAGACTAGAGATTTCATTAAAAAAATTAGAGATGCCAATGGAATATTTCATGCAAAGATAGGCACAATAAAAGATAGAAAGGGTATGGATATAACAGAAGCAGAAAAGATTAAGAAGAGGTGGCAAGAATACAAAGAAGAACTATGCAAAAAAGATCATCATGACCCACATATCCATGATGGTGTGATCACTGACCTAGAGCCAGACATCCTGGAATACATAGTCAAGTTGGCCTTATGAAGCATTACTGTGAACAAAGCTAGTGGAGGTGATGGAATTCCAGTTGAGCTATTTCAAATCCTAAAAGATGATACTGTGAAAGAGCTGCACTCAATATGCCAGCAAATTTGGAAAACTCAGCAGGGGCCATAGGAAAGGAAAAGATCAGTTATCATTCCAATTCCAGAGGAAGACAATGCCAAAGAATGTTCAAACTACCACACAATTGCACTTATCTCACATGATAGCAAACTAATGTTCAAAAATATCCAAGCCAGACTTCAACAGTATGTGAACCGTGAACTTCCATACATTCAACCTGGATTTAGAAAAGGCAGAGAAACCAGAGATCAAATTTCCAACATCCACTGGATCATTGAGAAGCAAGAAAGTCCCAGAAAAACACCTACTTTTGCTTTACTGACTACACCAAAGCCTTTGAATGTGTGGATCACAACCAACTGTGGAAAATTCTTCAAGAGATGGGAATACCAGACCACCTGACCTGCCTCCTGAGAAATCTGCATGCAGATCAAGAAGCAACAGTTAGAACCAGACATGGAACAATAGACTGGTTCCAAATCAGGAAAGGATTATGTCAAGGCTGTATATTGGCACCCTGCTTATCTAACTTATATGCAGAATACATAATACGAAATGCCAGGCTGGATGAAGCACAAGCTGGAATCAAGACTGCCAGGAGAAACATCAGTAACTTCAGATATGCAAAGAACACCAATCTTATGGCAGAAAGCAAAGAAGAACTAAAGAGCCTATAGAGGACAGTGAAAAAGTTGACTTAAAACTCAACATTCAGAAAACTAAGATTATGATATCTGGTCCCATCACTTCAAGGCAAATAGATGGGGTAACAGTGGAAATAATGAGAGACTTTATTTTTTTGGACTCCAAAATCACTGCAGATGGTGACTGCAGCCATGAACTTAAAAGACATGGAACAGTGGACTGATATCAAATTGGGAAAGGAGTGCCTCAAGGCTGTACACTGTCACCTGCTTATTTAACTTATACACAGAGTATATCATGTGAAATGCTGGGCTGGATGAAGCATACACTGGGATCAAGTTGGCCGGGAGAAATACCAATAATCTCAGCTATGCAGATGACACCACCCTTATGGCAGAAAGTGAAGGGGCGCTAAAAAGCCTCTTGATGAAAGTGAAAGAGGAGAGTGAAAAAGTTGGCTTAAAGCTCAACATTCAGAAAACTAAGATCATGGCATCCGGTCTCATCACTTCATGTCAAATAGATGGGGAAACAGTGGAAACAGTGAGAGACTTCCAAAATCATTGCAGATGGTGACTGCAGTTATGAAATTAAAAGATGCTTGCTCCTTGGAAGAAAAGTTATGACCCACCTAGATAGCATATTAAAAAGCAGAGGTATTACTGACATAGGTTTGTAGTCAAAGTTATCATTTTTCCTTGCAGTCCAAAGGAAATCAACCAGTCAATCCTAAAGGAAATCAGTCCTGACTATTCATTGGACGGACTGATGCTGAAGCTGAAGCTCCAATAGTTTGGCCACCTGATGTGAAGAACTGACTCATTGGAAAAGACCCTGATGCTGGAAAGATGGATGACAGGAGGAGAAGTGGATGGCAGAGGATGAGATCATTGGAATAACATCACTGAATCAATGGAAATAACATCAATGGAAAGAATTTGAGCAATCTCCAGGAGTTGGTGATGGACAGGTAAACCTGGCATACTGCAGTCTATATTGTTGCAAAGAGTTAGACATGTCTGAGTGACTGAACTGAACTCAACTGAAAAATCTATGATCAATCTATATCAATTCAGGACATGATTCTGGCTGTGAACCTGCTCTCTCTGCTGGATTGACCATTGTTGATTCTCTTAATGCCAATGTAGTAATATAAACTTGTATATGAATCTTAGGCTATGTTTTTAAATTTTTATACAGTTTTCTTTAAGTTTTTTATTTAATAGTTTCTGTCTATATGTTAAGACCTTAAGATAAAGCTTTATTTCTAGAGTTAAAGTAACTCCTTAAAATATGTCTTGCTTTTAGAAGAACTAGGATATATCTGCATGATAATATTTGAGAGGCATATAAAAAGAATATATATTTTAAGACTATAGTAACTCCTATGGAAACTTCCTGGGACAAGGCCTTACCCTACATTCTCTTTTTTAACTCTTCTCTGTAGTTCCTAAGTAATAATATTTGATACATATTCGAGTTGTTTTACAGATGTGAAAATCTCCCACCAAATGGAAGATGTTACTTACTCAGTGACCACAGCACATAGCCCCAGACCTCCTTGGACCTAATTCCTAGTTTTAACTCCTGTGATGCTTCCCTGTTACCTCATCATCAGCCAGTCAGAGAATTGGGCATGAGCTGATCACATACCGAAGAACCTGGCTTTTAAAATGTTTTGCTGAAAACTTTCAGGCAGTTTAGGGTTTTTTAGAGTATTAGCCACCTGTCTCCTTGCATGGCCCTGCAATAAATCTTTCTCTGCTCCAAACTCTGATATTTCAGTTTGTTTGGAATCACTGCAGTTTGGGCACAGAATCTTGCAGTAACAGTAACAGGAGACCTGTATGAGAGTCTGGTGTTGGGTAGGCAATGATGAGAAAAAAAGACACTGAAGGGATTGTTAGAAAGGCAGCAACATTCTCTAGACTTCCTTCTTGTCTCATTTGCTAAAGGACTTGCTTTTAAACTGAAGAGCTGCCTAAGAGTTAAACTAAATAGCAGATTACAATTACAGTTCATATTGCTCCAGAATATCTTAATCCAAGCAGTTGCTAGGTGTTGAAGGCAATGTCTTGGTGTAGGAAGTTTCAGTGAGTAGATATATTAGTATATCAAAAAAGTACGATTTAGAGTACTTGTAGAATTATTTTTAATATTTCTAATAATAATGAGGATATTAAATACACCTGTAATTGAATTTGCTATATTTATTTTGTTAGTCTCACTTAAATATACTTAAAATTATTTCTCAAAAATTTTATTCTATTTTTGATTTAGAATATATACATATATATATATGTATATATGTGTGTGTATATACATATATATATTGTATTTTAGCCAGTACAAAATATATCTTAGGTATAAGAGAAAAGTCATTGCCACAATTCACATACTTCTACCATATTTCTTATTACAATTGCTACAATTTTTCATTTCATGTATTCTCCCACTGTTCCTAACCTCAAGCATTTTGAGAAGAACAGAGATTCAATTTTGATCCATTATGGGTTTTCGTGACTTAGGATAGTATTTGGTACACCCTAAAGGATTCCACTAGAGAAGTGAGAAAAGAAAGAGCTCGACTGGGCCTGTAGATGGATTCTAGTCACTGAAGGCTCAATAACTTGTGTGGCCTTCGATAAAGTTATTTAACCTCCATGAGCTTTAAGTTTTTCATTTATAAAGGAAGTAATATAGCTTCTTCCTGGTATAGGCTTGAAACCAATAGACAGATACTAGAGAAGAAAGGGCTTCGCAGGTGACGTAGTGGTAAAGGACCTGCCAGTCAATGCAGGAGGCATAAGACATGCAGGTTCAATCCCTGGGTTTGGAAGATCTGCTGGAAGAGGGCATAAGACATGCAGGTTCAATCCCTGGGTTTGGAAGATCTGCTGGAAGAGGGCATAAGACATGCAGGTTCAATCCCTGGGTTTGGAAGATCTGCTGGAAGAGGGCATGGCAACGCAGTCCGCTATTCTTGCATGGAGGATCCCATGGACAGAGAATCCTGGCAGGCTACTGCCGGGGTCCAGCCTCGGCGAGTCCGGGGGTCTTGAGGGATGAGTGGCATCGGCGGAAGAACTGAGCAGAGTCGATGTGTGGTGATGGAGCAGTCTCTCTCTTTATTGTTGTTGGTTTACAGTTTTTATACCCAAGAAACACACCCATTACATCACATGTAATTCTATACAATCCTGTTTTCTGCCTATCATCAACAACTTTAACCTTAAACTCATTATCCTTGCAAAAGTTGGATTTCTGCATAATTAGATTTAACATTAGTATGTTTACCATTTGATTGTCTCCATCATACTTTGGATAAGTACATCAATCTAAGTAGAAAGAAACTCCCCAGTAAAAAGTAGGAGGTGTAATCTGTTTAAATGTCCCTTATTCCTCCTTTGTCCCCAGGGAAGGGAATCTGCCTTCCCCAATTGCCTGGGGGAAATAAGGTCTGAAGGAATTATCTCAGGATGAATTATTTCTAACTGGGACTGACCTACCGAGATGAGCTAATGTTCAGAGCAGAAACAGAACTTCCCAAGAAAAATACCAGGAGGGGCCTTGCCTTGGGATGCCCCAAGGAAAATCCGCTTTGCAGTTTCCTTCTCAGTCTCGTGACTTTGTCATCTGAGTGAGGGGGCATCCTGACCGCTCCCGGCAGGCTACAATCCATAGAGTTGCACAGAGTCGGACACGGCTGAAGCAACCAAGCATAGAGGAGAAAATTTCAGCTCATTGTCATGAAACTTTGTAATAATTAATGCTTTCTAAACTTTCTACTTATCTGCTTCCAGAAGCACAGTTCCTGATCAACTGAAATGTTCAAGCACTTTTAAAAATATGAAGCACTAGAAGAATGGTTAGAGTAAAATCCTTTTCAACCAGAGATCTGGTGATGGCCAGCCTTTCTTCCATGGGATTATTGAGTTACTGTAAAGCTATGTGGATAGCACACTGAAACACATTGGGACTTGGACCAAGTATCAGTATTGTCTCCAAGAGGACAGTCAGTTCATTTTTGTGCCACACTTTATTCAAATTCTAGGAGTTAGTAGAAATAATACCTTTCCTGCCTACTTCCTGGATTTGCTGTAAGGATAATAAAATTTCAACAAATGCTAAAAGTAGTAGCAGCAAAAGAAAACAAAACAATGTTATTTAAAGTATTTTAGTGGTGTTCTCTCTTATCCCCTACAGGGAAATAAGACTTTTTTTTAAAATCAACTATATAGACTACCTGTTGTATGTGAGTTTTTACTAATGATTTGGAAGGCAACAAGTCACCATCTTCCAAGCCTGATATATTCCCTATTATGTTTTGCTGCTATTGAAACTAGTTTAGAAAAATATTTAATAGTATACAGATGTAATAATTCTACTTAATTGCATGTTTGTAAGTTTCTTATTTCCAGAACAAAAAGTTTCAGAGTTAGAAAGTATATGAACAGAGAAAGGGGGTCATGGACCAGATGACAGAAAATCACACATCTTATAACAGTAGGATTCCATGGGCAAAGAAAAACAGAAACCTCAAGGCTGACAGGAAACGACATATTTTGGGGTGATGAATGTCCTGCAGGAAGACAAAGAAAGGTGGGAAAAGCAGGACTCTCTAGTGCCTAAATGTAATCTTTTGCCTATTTTGCTCTTATTACAATAAAATTAGCCTTACATATAGAAATTACCCATCATACCATAACCCTAGCACCTTGAAACTTCTGATCAAAGCTAAATAAAGGAAAAAAATCCTTCCTCCCCCCTGAAAGGTGGTGCTTGGAAGAAAATCAGAAAATGTGACCCCCCCATACCCCTCCCTACTCATTGAAAATTCTGCTTCTTCTTGTATGCCCCAGATTACTGGCTTGCCAGAGGAACTCAGGATAGCTGTTCATCTGAAATGGCCTGATCTCATCTTGAGAGTGTGTGTGCTGTGCTGTGCTTCTTCTCTTCAGTTGTGTCTGACTCTGTGTGGCCCTATGGACTGTAGCCCACCAGGCTCCTCTGTCCATAGGGATTCTCCAGGCAAGAACACTGGAGTGGGTTGTCATGCCCTCCTCCAGGGGACCTTCCAACCCAGGGATTGAGACAATTAACTTAGGCAGGTTGATAAGGAGTCCAAGACTAAGGCCCCTTTACTGTGAACATGCTTCTTTTCTACATTCTGTAGCCTTAGACACATAGACCTCATAGGCAGCAGTATCTCTTGTTCAAGGGCATGCTTTTTTTTTTTTTTTTTTTTTGAGCTCAGAATGTACGTTATGAGAGAAGGTCTGGGTAAAATTTACACAGCCTTGAGCTTTGGGTTAACCCTCTCCTTCTGGCTATTCTTATGCTGATGCCTGCCCTCAATCTTTCCTATGAGGGTCTTTTCCAATGGGTCAGCTCATCACATTAGGTGGCCAAAGTATTGGAGCTTCAGCTACTGCATCAGTCCTTCCAGTGAATATTCAGAGTTGCTTTCTTTTGGGATTGACTGGTTTGAACTCCTTACTGTTCAAGGGACTCTCAAGAGTCTTATCCAGCACTATGTTTCAAAAGTACCAATTTTTTGGACTCAGCCTTCTTTTTGGTCTCTCACATCTGTACATGACTAATAGAAAAATCATAACTTTGACTATAAGGATATTTATTCACAAAGTGATGACTTTGCTTTGTAATGTATTGTCTAGGTTTGCCATAGCTTTCTTCCAAGAAGAAGGTGTCTTTTAATTTTATGGGTGCAGTCACTGGCTGAAGTGATTTTGGAGCCCAAGAAAATAAAGTCTGTCACAGTTTGCATTTTTTCCCCATCTATTTTCTATGAAGTGAGGAGAATGGATGCCATGATCTCAGTTTTTTGAATGTTGAGCTTTAAGCCAGCTTATTCACTATCCTCTTTCACCTTCATCAAGAGGCTCTTTAGTTCCTCTTCACTTTCTGCCATTAGGGTGGTATCATCTGCATATCTGTGGTTATTGATATTTCTCTCAGCAATCTTGATTCCAGCTTGTGATTCATCCAGCCCAACATTTTTCATGAGGTACTCTTCATATAAGTTAAATAAACAGAGTGACAATACAGCCTTGATGTACTCCTTTCCCAATTTCAAACCAGTCCATTGTTCTGATTTGGGTTCTAACTGTTTCTTTTTGTCCTTCATATAGGTTTCTCAAGAGACAGGTAAGGTGGTCTGTTATTCCTATCTCTTTAAGAATTTTCCACAGTTTGTTGTGATTTAAATAGTCCTTATAGCAGAAGTAGATATTTTGTGTGTAGTAAATATTTAGTAAGGGTTAAGATGGCTGAATGGCATCACCAACCCGATGGACATGAGTTTGAGCAAGTTCTGGGGGTTGGTGATGGACAGGGAAGCCTGGTGTGCTGCAGTCCATTGGGTCGCACAGATTTGGACATGACTGAGTGACTGAACTGAGCTGAATGGCATGCCTATTGTTTTCAAGGAACTCAGAATCTATTATAACGTTATCTGCGGATACTAATTCAGGCTGAAATGTAGTAAAATAATTTTAAGGTGGAAAACCAGAATGATTAAGCAGATATTTAGCAATCTAGATGAGAAATATTCATGGCCTTTACTATGATAGTAGCACTAAGTTGGAGGAAAGCTGACATATTTGCAAAATGTTTAGAGGTTGAATCTATAGCATTTAGTAATGAATAGAGAACAAAGAAGGAGGATCCTGAGAGAAAGAGAAGCTCCCAGGCTCCTGAAATTTGCAAATGGACAGGTAGTTATAACATTTATTGAAAGAGGAAGAAAGAAGAATGATGACAAGTTCAATTTCAGAAATATTGACTTTGACATACCTGTGTATCACTCAAGTGAAAACAGTGAATATCTGGGTTTAAAACTCTGGGGAGAGATCTGAGAGTTTTATTCCATTTCATGTTTTATTTACTCATTCCTTACAATCTCATCTGGTCAAATATATCATCATTTGTAAAATGGTCAATACTTCTGATACTGAAATTCACAAATTCCTAGAGCCTGGCAGCAATCTCTATTTTGCTTTATCTACCATTTATATTATAAGTAAAGAGCAAATAGTACCACTGCAAAAGCATTTAGAACAACATTAACTTTTGGCACAAAAATTATTTGTACTGTTGATTTTGAATCATAAATAAAAGATTAATTTCAGAGTATTTGTTGTAGGAAATAATAATAATTGACTACAGAATACAATTTTTCAATACTTTTTCGATGGATAGTACTGAGAACATTGATAAAATTTATTTTTTTTCTAGTTGCTAGATATGAAGACACACGTGCACACACACCACACATGATTGAATCTGCCATGGATGTACATGTGTTCCCCATCCTGAACCCCCCTCCCTCCTCCCTCCCATCTCTCAGGGTCATCCCAGTGCACCAGCCCTGAGCAACCTGTCTCATGCATCGAACCTGGACTGGTGATCCGTTTCACATATGACAATATAAATGTTTCAATGCCGTTCTCCCAAATCATCCCACCCTCGGCCTCTCCCACAGAGTCCAAAAGACTGTTCTATATATTGTGTCTCTTTTGCTGTCTCACATATAGGGTTATTTTTACTATCTTTCTAAATTCCATATATATGCATTAGTTCTTACTGTAGTTAGATATGATAGTAGCTTCCTTCTTGGATTAGGTCCTTTATTTATATTCTTTTAGGCAGTGAAGGGGAAGATAAAGTTCCTTCCTGAGTATTTTGGGGTATTCAATGCACAACCAACTCCACAGTCTCAATTTGTTATTCCACTGTTCTTTGTGCTTATATTAATCTTTACTTGATTTTTTTTTGAAGGTACATATGGTTGCTTTTTAATTCCATAGGGAAATAAGAATACTTACTCTGAAAATTTCTCTATGATCTGAGTATCACTTTGAATCTTTCAGATTTCTTATTTGTTTATTTAAATTCACAGATCCCCAAAAGATCCTGCTGAGACCAGATGTGCACTGAGTAACCCAGATACAAACTGCTTTGTGTGATTATCTGAGGCATAAAACCAACACATAAAAGATTTATTAAATAAAAGCTTCTCCTGAGACCAAAAAACACTTTCAAAAAGACTTGATGTGAATTGTCTAGCAATTAATCCAGACCCTCAATACAAAGTCCTTTTTCTCTCTTTAAATAGGTGCCCATCAGAGTACACATTCTAGTATCTTGAATGCAAGTCACCTGCCTGGCCTCCATAGAAACTAATCCTTTTCACTTCCTCTAATAAGCAAATATTCTGCTTCCACTTATCCACTCCTTTTGAGACCATTCATGCAGAAATGCAGTGACAGAAACACTCTTTTGAATGCTTTTAAATACTTTCTCGAATTTCAATCTTTTCTATAGACCCAGTCCTGAAGCGGGTTCATTTATCTTCCCAAGCAAGAGGCCAACTATACACAAAGCTTTCTGACAGGCAAAATGGTAGTAAATACCTACTGTATTTTTTTCTAAAGAAAAGCACAGTGGAGTCACATTCTTGGGGGCAGCTACCACTTTAAAATTCATTTGAAAACAGTAATGCCTGATTTGAGACTATTGCTTCTCTTAGGATAAGTCCTCTTTACTCTCCCTCTCATGCAGAATTTTACAAGAAGAAATTACTAAAGGTTTGTATTAAAGCCTCAAGTTTATCACTAAATATTGAAGTATAATTGACCAGGCACATAACCTTATTTGTAAGGCATAGATAATGATAAAACCTAGTCAATGCATAGGAATTCCATAAGGATCAACAAAAGTAAATAGCATATACGAAAGGACTTTAAAAAATAAAAGAAACCACTGTTCAAACTCAAGGAAAATTAAACTATAATTTTTTAAAGTAAACATGAAGCTATATTAAAACTAAAACAGATTTTCTATTTATAGTTAACCATGTAGAAATGCTTTCTTCCCAAGTAAGTCACAGAGAGCTCCGCAGGATGTGTTTGTGGATGCTCTGTATCTAAGTCATGTCTAACTCTTTGTGACTCCAAGGATTGCAGCAAGCCAGGCTCCCTTGTTCTTCACCATCTCCAGGAGTTTGCTCAGATTCACATCCGTTGAGTTGGTGATACTATCTAAATGTCTCATTCTAGAGGCGAAACTAAGATGGCGGAGGAATACGACGGGGAGAACACTCTCTCCCCAATAAATATAACAAAAGAACTTTTAAAGGCCGAGCAAACTCCAAAAAACAGGAACTGAATGCTGGCAGAGGACATCTGGCATCTGGAGAGGCGACCCATTGCTGACGTGAGGAGGTAGGACAAAAGAAAGAAAAGAAAAAAAAAAGTAGAGGGAGAGACAAAGAGCTGGGGACGGTTCCGTCCCGGAAGGGGAGTCTGGAATAAAGAGGAAAAAAAAAAAAGAGGAGAAAGGTTTCCGAATACCAGGGAGCATTCTCTCTGGCAGATCTGCGGTGGATCTTGGAGAGCAATATAGCTGAGAGCAGAAGCAGATTAATAGCTAAGCCCTGCAAGGTTGTCTCTGGCTACAAGGAACAGCCGAGCGCGGCAGCACAGCCGAAGCAGACTGCTCCTGCTCAGGGAGGGGCGGTCCGCGGGCTCAGGGAACGGAGCAGCCTGAGGGACCTAACCTTCCAGGAAAAGCACCCCCATCCCCAGGCCCGTGCACAAAACAAAGGGCGGTGAGGAGTCAACAGAGAGGCTGGGCAGCTGCGGGCTGCGGACGGCCCAGCCCCCGCCTGAGAGCAGTGGGCATAACCCAGCCCCGGGGAGGCTAACCAAGACTTCTGGGGATTCTGGACAGATGGCTGCTGTATACACCTTAGAAGGAGCGCTCAGCTGCACGAGCAGCCGGGCAGAGGGAGAGGAGAAGCCCCACTCCCCAACTGTGCTGGGCGGACGACAGAGAGCCTGAGCAGAGGGGGCGGGGGAAGCCCTCCCACCAGGAGCAGGGCAAACTCCAAAATTAAATCCCTGCCGGTAGATCAGACTGCATAGAAAGGAGACTGTAGGACTGTGAGAAGGACAAGCCCGACCAAGAAGGCCTGCTTAGCTGCACGCTGAGAAAACCGAGCTGCTGGGCCGGGGGAGGGGAGAAGCCCCACTCCCCAACTGTGCTGGGCGGACGACAGAGAGCCTGAGCAGAGGGGGCGGGGGAAGCCCTCTCACCAGGAGCAGGGCAAACTCCAAAGCGCTGAATAGACACTTAAAAGACCAGCCGACAGAAGACACTAGCAGAACTAACAGCTTTGAAACAGACAAGAGAAGCAAATTAAAGCCCTGCAGGTGGCGCTAACTGCATAGAAAGGAGTCTATAAACTGTGAGAAGGAGAAGCCAGACCAGGGAATCATCTGAAAATCTACAGACCCTTCCCTTCACCGAATGCACCAGCACCAGAGAAAGCCCTCATTATAACTGTACTAGGAACATCTTTTAAATTTTTAAAACTTTTATATATATATATATATATTGTTTTTTCTTTTTTTTCTCTTTTTTTTTTAGAATTTTTAAGTCCCATATGACCTTGCTATTTTTTTTATTTCTTTTTTCTCCTTTATTTTTATTTTCCGTTTTGTTTTTGTTTTTGTTTTTGTTTTTGTTTTTTAAAGTATTTTTGAGAACCCAGTCTTTACTCTAGATTTTTAAGCTTTGCTCATTAGTACTTGGTATCAACTTTGTACCTTTTAAGATCCAAGCTCCAGTACCCACTGCTACCTGGGAGTGAGATCATTGGCATGACTGCTTTCTCCCCATTCTTTTCTCTTGCTAGTAACAGTGAGGAAACCTAGACTCACCCACCAGAAAACCACACAAGCCTTTCCATCCAGGAAACTTCGACAAACCACGCATCCAACCCCTCCCATAGAGAGGAATCCCCACAATAAAGGAACAACACAGCAAGATAAACAAGATGAAAAGGCAGAGAAATACCCAGCAAGTAAAGGAACAGGATAAATACCCCCTAGACCAAACAAAAGACGAAGAGATAGGAAGTCTACCTGACGAAGAATTCCGAATAATGATAGTGAAAATGATCCAAAACCTGGAAAATAAGTTGGAGTTGCAGCTCAATAACCTGCAGGCAAGGATTGAGAAGATGCAGGTAAGCTTTAACAAGGACTTAGAAGAAATGAAAAAGAGTCAAAATACAATGAATAATGCAATAAATGAGATCAAAAACACCCTGGAGGGAACCAACAGTAGAATAACAGAGATAGAAGACAGAATAAGTGAGGTAGAAGACAGAATGGCAGAAATAAATGAAACAGAAAGGAAAAATGAAAAAAGAATTAAAAGAAATGAAGACAATCTTAGAGACCTCTGGGACAATATTAAACGCACCAATATTCGAATCATAGGAGTCCCAGAAGAAGAAGACAAAAAGAAAGACCATCAGAAAATTCTTGAAGAGATAATTGTAGAAAACTTCCCTAAACTGGGGAAGCAAATAGCCACTCAGGTCCAAGAAACACAGAGAATCCCAAATAGAATGAACCCCAAGCGGGACACTCCAAGACACATATTAATCAAATTGGCAAATATCAAATACAAAGACCAAACATTAAAAGCAGCAAGGGAGAAGCAAAAAATAACTCACAAGGGGAATCCCATAAGGATAACAGCTGATCTCTCAACAGAAACGCTCCAGGCCAGAAGGGAATGGCAAAACATACTTAAAGTCATTGAAGAAAACAATCTACAACCCCGACTACTGTACCCAGCAAGGATCTCATTCAAATTTGAAGGAGAATTCAAAATTTTCTCAGACAAGCAGAAACTGAGAGAATTCAGCAACACCAAACCATCCCTCCAACGAATGCTAAAGGAACTTGCCTAGATAGGAAACACGGATGGGATAGATAATCTGGAACCCAAAACAATAAAATAAATGGCAGCAGGATCATACTTATCAATAATTACCTTAAATGTAAACGGGCTGAATGCCCCAACCAAAAGACAAAGATTGGCCGATTGGATACAGAAACAAGACCCCTATATATGTTGTCTACAAGAGACCCACCTCAAACCTAGGGACATATATAGACTGAAAGTTAGAGGCTGGAAAAAGATATTCCATGCAAATAAAGACCAAAAGAAAGCAGGAGTGGCAATACTCATATCTGATAAAATAGACTTTAAAATAAAGGCAGTGAAAAGAGATAAAGATGGACATTACATAATGATCAAAGGATCAATCGAGGAAGAAGAAATAACAATTATAAATATTTATGCACCTAACATAGGAGCTCCACAATATGTAAGGCAAATGCTAACAAATATGAAAGGGGAAATCAACAACAACACAATAATAGTGGGAGACTTTAATACACCACTCACACCAATGGACAGATCAACTAGACAGAAAAGTAACAAGGAAATTCAAACTTTAAATGAAACAATAGACCAACTAGACCTAATTGATATCTATAGGTCATTCCACCCTAAAACAAGGAATTTCACCTTTTTCTCAAGTGCACACGGGACCTTCTCCAGGATAGATCACATCCTGGGCCATAAATCTATCCTTGATAAATTCAAAAATATTGAAATCATCCCAAGCATCTTTTCTGACCACAATGCAGTGAGATTAGATTTCAACTACAGGAGAAAACCTCTCAAAACCTCCAACATATGGAGGCTCAACAACACACTGCTGAATAACCAACAAATCGCAGAAGAAATTAAAAATGAAATTCAGTTATGCATGGAAACGAATGAAAATGTAAACACAACAGCCCCAAACCTATGGGACACTGTGAAAGCAATGCTAAGGGGAAAGTTCATAGCAATACAAGCTCACCTCAGGAAACAAGAAAAAAAATCAAATAAATGACCTTACTTTACACCTAAAGCAACTAGAAAGGGAAGAGATGCAGAAGCCCAAGTCTAGTAGAAGGAAAGAAATCTTAAAGATCAGGGCAGAAATAAATGCAAAGGAAACAAAAGTGACCATAGCAAAAATCAACCAAGCCAAAAGCTGGTTCTTTGAGAAGATAAATAAAATTGACAAACCATTGGCCAGACTCATCAAGAAACAAAGGGAAAAGAACCAAATCAACAGAATCAGAAATGAAAACGGAGAGATCACAACAGAAAACACAGAAATACAAAGGATCATAAGAGACTATTATCAGCAACTATATGCAAATAAACTGGACAATTTGGATGAAATGGACAAATTCCTAGAAAAGTACAACTTTCCAAGACTAAACCAGGAAGAGATAGATAATATTAATAGACCCATCACAAGCATGGAAATTGAAACCGTAATCAGAAATCTTCCAAAAAACAAAAGCCCAGGACCAGATGGCTTCACAGCTGAATTCTACCAAAACTTTAGAGAAGAGCTAACACCTATTCTACTCAAACTCTTCCAGAAAATTACAGACGAAGGTAAACTTCCAAACTCATTCTATGAGGCCTCCATCACCCTAATTCCAAAACCCGGCAAAAGATGCCACAAAAAAAGAAAACTACAGGCCAATATCACTGATGAACTTAGATGCAAAAATCCTCAACAAAATTCTAGCAAATAGAATCCAACAACACATCAAAAAGATCATACATCATGATCAAGTAGGCTTCATCCCAGGGATGCAAGGATTCTTCAATATTCGCAAATCGATCAATGTAATACACCACATTAACAAATTGAAAAATAAAAATCACATGATTATCTCAATAGATGCAGAGAAAGCCTTTGACAAAATTCAGCATCCATTTATGATAAAAACCCTCCAAAAAGTAGGAATAGAAGGAACATACCTCAACATAATAAAAGCTATATATGACAAACCCACAGCAAACATTATCCTCAATGGTGAAAAACTGGAAGCATTCCCCCTGAAATCAGGGACAAGACAAGGGTGCCCACTCTCACCACTACTATTCAACATAGTTTTGGAAGTTCTGGCCACAGCAATCAGAGCAGATAAAGAAATCAAAGGAATACAGATTGGAAAAGAAGTAAAACTCTCTCTGTTTGCAGATGACATGATCCTCTATATTGAAAACCCTAAAGACTCTACGAGAAAATTACTAGAGCTAATCAGTGAATATAGCAAAGTTTCAGGATACAAAATCAACACACAGAAATCCCTGGCATTCCTATACACTAACAGTGAGAAATCAGAAAGAGAAATTAAGGAAACAATCCCATTCACCATCGAAACAAAAAGAATAAAATACTTAGGAGTATTTCTACCTAAAGAATCAAAAGACTTGTATATAGAAAACTATAGAACACTGATGAAAGAAATCAAGGAGGACACAAACAGATGGAGAAATGTGCCGTGTTCGTGGATTGGAAGAATCAATATAGTGAAAATGAGTATACTACCTAAAGCAATCTACAGATTCAATGCAATTCCTATCAAGCTTCCAGAGGTCTTCTTCAAAGAATTAGAACAAATAATTTCTCAATTTGTATGGAAATACAAAAAACCTCGTATAGCCAAAGCAATCTTGAGAAAGAAGAATGGAACTGGCGGAATCAACCTACCTGACTTTAGGCTATACTACAAATCCACAGTCATTAAGACAGTATGGTACTGGCACAAAGACAGAAACATAGATCAATGGAACAGAATAGAAAGCCCAGAGATAAATCCACGCATCTATGGACACCTTATCTTTGACAAAGGAGGCAAGAATATACAATGGAGAAAAGACAACCTCTTTAACAAGTGGTGCTGGGAAAACTGGACAGCCACTTGTAAAAGAATGAAACTAGATCACTTTCTAACACCATACACAAAGATAAACTCAAAATGGATCAAAGATCTAAGCATAAGACCAGAAACTATAAAACTCCTAGAGGATAACATAGGCAAAACACTCTCTGCTATAATCCAAAGCGGGATACTCCATGACCCACCTCCCAGAATATTGGAAATAAAAACACGAATAAACAAATGGGACCTAATTAAAATTAAAAGCTTTTGCACAACAAAGGAAACTATAAGCAAGGTGAAAAGACAGCCTTCAGAATGGGAGAAAATAATAGCCAATGAAGCAACAGACAAACAATTAATCTCAAAAATTTACAAACAACTCCTGCAGCTCCATTCTAGAAAAATAAACAACCCAATTAAAAAGTGGGCCAAAGAACTTAACAGACATTTCTCCAAGGAAGATATAAAAATGGCTAACAAACACATGAAAAGATGCTCAACATCACTCATTATCAGAGAAATGCAAATCAAAACTACAATGAGGTACCACTTTACACCAGTCAGAATGGCTGCCATCCAAAAGTCTACAAGCAATAAATGCTGGAGAGGATGTGGAGAAAAGGGAACCCTCTTACACTGTTGGTGGGAATGCAAACTAGTACAGCCACTATGGAAAACAGTGTGGAGGTTCCTTAAAAAGCTGCAAATAGACCTGCCATATGACCCGGCAATCCCACTGCTGGGCATATACACCGAGGAAACCAGAATTGAAAGAGCCACGTGTACCCCAATGTTCATCGCTGCATTGTTTACAATAGCCAAGACATGGAAACAACCTAGATGCCCATCAACTGATGAATGGATAAGAAAGCTGTGGTACATATACACAATGGAATATTACTCAGCATTAAGGAAAAATTCATTTGAAGCAATTCTACTCAGATGGATGAAACTGGAGCCCATTATCCAGAGTGAAGTAAGCCAGAAGCAAAAACAACAATACGGTATATTAACGCATATATATGGAATTTAGAAAGACAGTAATGAGAACCCAACATGGGAGACAACAAAAGGAACGCAGATGTATAGAACAGACTCATGGACTTTGTGGATGAGGGTAAGGGTGGGATGATATGGGAGAAGGGCATTGAAGCATGTTAATTGTCATGTGTCTAATCAATCGCCAGCCCAGGATTGATGCTCGGGACTGGTGCAGCGAGATTTCCCGGGGGGAGGGAGGAGGGAGGGGGGTTCCGGAGGGGAAGCATATGTAAACCCATGGTGATATCATGACAATGTATGGCAAAAACAATAATAAAAAATAATAAATAATAAATAAATGTCTCATTCTCTGCTGCTCCCTTCTCCTT
Organism: Antilocapra americana; assembly: GCA_007570785.1. NCBI lineage: Eukaryota > Metazoa > Chordata > Mammalia > Artiodactyla > Antilocapridae > Antilocapra > Antilocapra americana. The sequence continues at coordinate 12,111,851 of ML662445.1, read as the reverse complement.
TTGCAATAATCATAAAAATAAAAAGGTTTTAATTAATTAAAAAAACGTTAAGGTGCTGTGGATGATTTGCTCAAAGCCTTTATAGAACAAACATATTAATTTAAATAACTTTAAAATATTTAGTTGTGAATATAAAAGTCAGTTCAGTTCAGTACAGTCACTCAGTCATGTCTGACACTTTGCAACCACATGGACTGGAGCACATCAGGCTTCCCTGCCCATTACCAACTCCCAGAGCTTGCTCAAACTCGTGTCCATCGAGTTGGTGATGTCATCCAACCATTTCATCCTCTGTCATCCGCTTCTCCTCCTGCCTGCAATCTTTCCCAGCATCAAGGTCTTTACCAATGAGTCAGTTATTTACATCAAGTGGTCAAGTATTGGAGTTTCAGGTTCAGTATCAATCCTTCCAATGACTAGTCAAGACTGATTTCCTTTAGGATTGACTGGCTTGATCTCCTTGCAGTTCAAGGAACTCTCGAGAGTCTTCTCCAATACCACAGTTCAAAAGCATCAATTCTTTGACACTCAGCTTTCTTTATAGTCCAACTCTCACATCCATACACGCCTATAGGAAAAACCATAGCTTTGACTAGATGGGCTTTTGTCAGCAAAGTAATTTCTCTGGTTTTCAATAGGGTGGCTAGGTTGGTCATTGCTTTTCTTCCAAGGAGCAAGCATATTTTAATTTCATGGCTGCACTAACCATCTACAGTGATTTTTGGAGCCCCCCAAAATAAAGTCTGACACTGTTTCCACTGTTTCCCCGTCTATTTGCCATGAAGTAATGGGACCAGATGCCATGATCTTAGTTTTCTAAATGTTGAGTTTTAAGTCAACTGTTTCACTCTCCTCTTTCACTTTCATCAAGAGGCTCTTTAGTTCTTCTTCACTTTCTGCCATGAGGGTGGTGTCATCTGCGTATTTGAGGCTATTGATATTTCTCCTAGCAATCTTGATTCCAGTTTGTGCCTCATCCAACCTGGAATTTCGCATGGTATACTCTGCATATCAGTTAAATAAGTAGGGTGACAATATACAGCCTTGATGTACTCCATTCATAGTTTGGAACCAGGTTGTTGTTCCATGTCCAGTTCTAACTGTTGTTTATTGACCTGCATAGCGATTTCTCAGGAGGCAGGTCAGGTGGTCTAATATTCCCATCTCTTTAAGAATTGTCCATAGTTTACTGTGATTCACACAGTCAAAGGCTTTGGCATAGTAAATAAAGCAGATTTTTTTTTTGGAACTCTTGCTTTTTTAATGATTCAACGGATGTTAGCAATTTGACCTCTGGTTTCTCTGCCTTTTGTAAAATCAGCTTGAACATCTGGAAGTTCACTGTTCACATACTGTTGAAGTCTGGCTTGGAGAATTTTGAGCATTACTTTGCTAACCTGTGAGATGAGTGCAATTGTGCAGTAGTCTGAACATTATTTGGCATTGCCTTTCTTTGGGATTGGAATGAAAACTGACCTTTTCCAGTCCTGTGTCCCCTGCTGAGTTTTCCAAATTTGCTGGCATATTGAGCACTTTCACATAATCATCTTTTAGGATTTGAAATAGCTCAGCTGGAATTCCATCATCTCCACTAGCTTTGTTCATGGTGATGCTTCCCAAGGTCCACTTGACTTCTCATTCCAGGATGTCTGGCTCTAGGTGAATGATCACACCATCATGATTATCTGTGTCATGAAGATATTTTTGTATAGTTCTTCTGTTTATTCTTGCCACCTCTTCTTAATATCTTCTCCTTCTGTTAGGTCCATACCATTTCAGTTTTTAATTGTTCCCATCTTTGCATGAAATGGTCTTTTGGTATCTCTAATTTTCTTGAAGATATCTCTAGTCTTTCCCAGTCTATTGTTTTCCTCTATTTCTTGGCATTGGTCACTGAAAAAGGCTCTCTTACCTCTCTGCTATTCTTTAGAACCCTGCATTCACATGGGTATATCTTTCCTTGTCTCCTTTGCCTTTAGCTTAATATGTATAATGATAATGTATAATGCTATAATGTGCATGATAATGTGTAATGGTAAATAATTTCAAAAATAATGTATGCATACATGTACAATTGAATCACACACAGAAAATAATTCTTCTTTTTGAAATTTAGTGATGTTTATTTTTTTGCAGCTTTTCTAAATGTCCTATGGAAATGTAATAACAGTATATAAGATACAATTTTAAATATATTTGTGTAGGATTTAATATTAATATAAATGAATAAATAAATATTTTAAGTCCTCAATGACATCATTCAAGATGTTTCTATTGTTACTTTTTTTCTTCACTTATTAAAATAGTTCCAGAGAAAAATTCATATGCCTCATTTGATCATAGTTGTTTTTTCTTTTCCCTTATATTTCTTCTGATTGTTGCTTTAGGTATCTTTGTTTCTTTTTTGTTAGGAGTCTAATGGCTTATAATGGCTATCTCCTTTGTAAATTGTACCTTTTATCATTAAAAATATTCATGTTTGTTTCATTTAAAAATAAATTAATAAAATTTTAGAAAGTTCAGGAAAACTAAATGCATGTAAAATTGAAGTCAATTTCTGTAGAATTATAAGTTCAGGAAAACTGAATACATAGTAAGATTGAAGTCAATTTCTGTAGAATTATAAGTGGAGACAAAAAAAAATAGCAATATATGGATAAAATAACCTCCTTATATACAAGAAAAGCATGCTAGAAAGAGCACACAAACATTTGGGAAAGCTACTATATATTTTTAACATGTTAAAATGCATTAGGAAAACCATACCAATATTTAGCACCACAAGTCAGAATTAGAACTCACAAGCAACATGACAGAACTTAGGAAAGAGCAAAGCATGTCAGAAATAAAGGCTAAAGTAGATAGAAAACAAGAGTAAGTGAATGTAATACCTTCGAATCATATAATTTGCAATAGAAAAAATTAAAGGAAAATTTAACATGAAAATTATTGAAGAGCTTTACAAATAAGGCAGAATAAAGAAGTTCCACATATTAATAATAGCAGGCTCAAAAAAACGAGAGCAAAACAACAGAAAGAACAAATATGGAGCAAAATGTAATTCACAATGATTGAGAATTAAAAGCATATTAATATATCAAAAATTAGATTGTGTACCTCAAAAAACCAACTCAGAATCACCATCACTTAGACAAAACCATCACTTAGACAAAATCATTGAACTTAACACAAAAACAGAAAACTCCTGGAGAATCCAGGAAAAACACAGTAATAACTAATAAATGGAAAATTAGCTTGCCATTATGATCTTCATTAGAAAAAAATAGATCCATATAGTGAAGGTAATAAATGAGAGAAACTGAAAGCCAAAAATTATATATTCTGAAAATAAGCTTTCAAATGTGAAGACAACATGCAAAGTATCATCAACGTGCAAAAACTTAAGAATGGTGCTTTTATAAATCCTATCTTAACAATATATTGCAGAAAACAATTTCACTTGGCTAACACAGCTGGAGAAACATTGACACAAATGGTGGTATATTTTACTTCTGTATCGTATTTATATGTAGAATTAAGACTGTGGGGCAACTTAAGTAATATCTATATACTTTAGCAATAGAGATACACTACAATTAAAGAAAAGATAGCAACAGAATGGGACCAGTATATGAAATTTTTTTTTTAACTTTCAGTAATTATATATCCCAACTTTTTCCACTGAAAATATCTAAAAATGTTGCCAACCCAGTAGCCCCGGTCATTCCTAGCACACAGGTTGTGGTCTCAAATTGCCATGTTGTGGCTCAGTGGTAAAGAATCCGCTTGCCAATTCAGGGGTTGCAGGTTCTATATCTGGGTAGAGAAGATCTCCTGGAAGGGGAAATGACAACTCCCTCCATTATTATTTTTTATTTGTTTTGCTTTTAATTGATTTATTGGAGGATAATTACTTTACAATATTGTGATGGTTTTCACCATACATCAACATGAATAGGCCACATGTGTTATACATGTGTCCCCCCATCCTGAAACCCCCGCCCCATCCCCTTGGTTGTTCCATAGAACTGGCTTTGGGTGCCCTGCTTCATGCATTGAACTTGCACTGGTCATCTATTTCACATATGGTAACATACATGTTCCAGTGCTGTTCTCTCAAATCATCCTACCGTTTTCTTCTCCCACTGAGTTCAAAAGTCTGTTCTTTGCATCTGTTTCTCCTTTGCTGCCCTGAATATAGGATCATCATAGTGTCTTTCTAAACTCCATATATATGCATTAATATGCTGTATTTGTCTGGTCAGCATAAGATGATTCCTAACTGTGGTTTTGATTTGCATTTCTCTAAAACGAGTGATGTTGAGCATTTTTCCATGTGTTTTTTTAGCCATCTGTTTGTCTTCTTTGGAGAAATGTCTGTTTAGTCCTTTTGCTCACTTTTTTGATTGGTTTGTTTGTTTCTCTGGTACTGAGCTGCAAAAGCTGCTTATATATTTTGGTGATTAATGCTTTGGCAATTGTTTCACTTGCTGTTATTTTCTCCCATTCTGAAGGCTGTCTTTTCACCTTGCTTATACTTTACTTCGCTGTGCAAAAGCTTTTAAGTTTAATTAGGTCCCATTTGTTTATTTTTGGTTTTGTTTCCATTACTCTGGGAGGTGGGTCATAGAGAATTGTGCTGTGATTTAGGTCAGAGAGTGTTCTGCCTGTGTTTCTGTCTAAGAGTTTTAGAGTTTCTGGTCTTACATTTAGGTCTTTAACTCATTTTGAGTTTATTTTTCTGTATGGTGTTAGAAAGTTATCTGGTTTCACTCTTCAAATTTTTCATATGGTGGCCCTATTCTGTTGCCATTCTATTTGACCAGTTTTCCTAGCAACACTTGTTGAAGATATTGTCATTTCTCCGTTGTATATTTTTGCCTCCTTGGTCAAAGATAAGGTGTTCATAGATGTGTGGATATATCTCTGGAGTTTCTATTTTGTTCCATTGATCTATCTCTGTTACCGCTGAGGATAATGTTTAATGTGGGTTTGTCATATATAGCTTATATTATACTGAGGTATGTTCCTTCTGGAGCCTTTTTATCATAAATAAGTGTTGAATTTTGTCAGTCTTTCTCTGCACCTATTGAAACAATCATATGATTTTTATCTTTCAGTTTGTTTCTATGGTGTATCACATTCATTGATTTGCCAACACTGAAGAATCCTTGCATCCCTGGAATAAGACCTACTTGATCGTGATGTATGATTTTTTAAAATATGTTGTTGGATTCTGTTTGCTAGAATTTTGTTGAGGATTTTTGCATCTCTGTGGCATCTTTCAGAGAAGGCAATGGCAACCCACTCCAATACTCTCGCCTGGAAAATCCCATGAACGGAGGAGCCTGGTAGGCTGCAGTCCATGGGATCGCTAAGAGCCAGACACGACTGAGAGACTTCACTTACACTTATCACTTTCATGCATTGGAGAAGGAAATGGCAACCCACTCTAGCATTCTTGCCTGGAGAATGTCAAGGACGGGGGAGCCTGGTGGGCTGCCATATATGGGGTCGCACAAAGTTGGACGTGACTGAAGCGACTTAGCAGCAGCAGCAGCAATGGCATCTTTGACTGGTTTTGGTGTCAAGGCAATAGTGGCCTAGTAGAATGAGTTTGGGAGTTTTCCTTTCTCTGAAATTTCCTGGAAGAGTTTGAGTAGGATAGGTAATATTTCTTATCTAAATCTTTGGTTGCATTCACCTGTGAAATCTTCTGTTCCTGGGCTTTTATTGGAATTTCTTTTATTATATTTTTGATTTCCTTGCTTGTGATACATCTGTTCAAATTTTCTATTTCTTCCTGGTTCAATTTTGGAAGGTTATACATTTATAAGAATATGCCCATTTCTTCTAAGTTGTCCATTTTATTGGCATATAATTGCCTCCTTGATGCTGGGAAAGATTGAAGGTGGGAGGAGGGGATGGTAGAGGATGAGGTGGTTGGATTACATGACAGACTCAAAGGACATGAGTCTGAGTAAGGTCCAGGAGTTGGTGATGGACAGGGAAGCCTGGAGTGCTACAGTCCATGTGGTTGCAAAGAGTCGGACATGACTGGGTGACTGAACTGAACTGAACTGATAATTACTCATAATAGTCTCTTATGATCGTTTGTATTTCTGCTTTGTTGTCATTTCTGTATTTTCATTTCTTATTTTATTGATTTGAGTCCTCTCTTTTTCTCTTGGTGAGTCCGGCTAACAGTTTGTCTATTTTATTTATCTTCTCAATTAACGAGTTTACAATTTTATTGATTATTGGTACAGTCTCCTTCATTTCTATTTTACTTATTTCTGCTCTGATTTTTATGGTTTCTTTCTTTCTACTAACTTTGGGGGGATTGTTTTTCTTTTTCTAGTTGCTTTATGTGTAAAGTTAGGTTGTTTATTTGATATTTCTCTTATTTCTTGAGGTAGGCCTGTATTGCTATGAACTTCCCTCTTAGCACTGCTTTTATTGAACTGTATAGGTTTTGGGTTGTAGTGTTTTCATTATCATTTGTTTTTATGCACTTTTTGATTGTTTTTTTTTTATTTCTTCAGTAATCTGTTGGGTATTCAGAAGCATGTTGCTTAACTTCCATATGCTTGTGTTTTTTATAGCTTTTTCCTGTAGTTGATATATAATCTTACAGAATTGTTATCAAAAAAGATACTTGAAACAATTTAGTTTTTTTTAATTTATCAAAAGCAAATTTATGGCCCAGGATATGATTTATTTTGGAGAATGTTCTGTGTGCACTTGAGAAAAAGGTGAAATTCATTTTTTTTTTGTTTGTTTTTTTGTGTGTGTTTTTTTGGTGAAATCCCTGTAGGGTATCAATTAGCTCTAACTGGTCCAATGTATCTTTTAAAACTTGTGTTTCTTTGTTAATTTTTTGTTTGGTTGATCTGTCCATTGGTGTGAGTGAGGTATTAAAGTACTTCACTCTTACTGTGTAACTGTTAATTTCCATTTTCATACTTGTTACCATTTGCCTTATGTACTGAGGTGATCCTATGTTGTGTGCATATATATTTATAATTGCTATATCTTCTTCTAGGATTCATCCCTTGATCATCATATAGCGTCTTTCTTTGTTTCATATAATGAACTTTAATTTAAGGTCTATTTAACCTGATATGAATATTGCTAATCCAGGTTTATTTTTGGTCTGCATTTTCAAGAAATATCTTTTTTCAGCCACTCCATTTCAATCTGTATGTGTCCCTAGGTTCTAGGTGGACCTCTTGCAGACAGCATATACAGGATTTTGTTTTTTTATCTATTCAGCCAGTCTTTGTCTTTGGGTTGGAGCATTTAACCCACTTACATTTAAGGTAATTATTGTTAAGTATGATCCCGTTACCATTTGCTTTATTGTTTTGGGTTCATTTTTATAAACCTTTTTTGTGTTTCTCATCTAGAAAAGATCCTTTAGCATTTGTTGAAGAACTGGTTTGGTGTATTTGTTGAGCATCTATATTCTCTCAGCTTTTGTTTATTTGTACATCTTGTGATGTCTCCTTTGAATCTGAGTGATATACTTGTTGCGTAGAGTAATCTTGGTGTAGACCTTTCTCTTTCATCACTTCAAGTATATCCTGCCATTCCCTTCTGCCCTGAAGAGTTTCTATTGAAAAATCAGCTGTTATCCTTATGAGGATCCCTTGTTTGTTATTTGTTGCTTTTCCCTTGCTGATTTTAATATTTGCTTTCTGTGTTTAATTTTTGTTAGTTTGATTAACATGTGTCTTGGCATGTTTTGCCTTGAGTTTACCTTGTTTGAGACTCTCTGGGCTTCTTGTACTTGGGTGGCTATTTCCTTCCCCATTATAGGGAACTTTTCGACTATTATCTCAAGTATTTTCTCGTGCCCTTTCCTTTTGTCTTTTTCTTCTGGGACACCTGTGATTCAAATGTTGGGGTGTTTAACCTTGACCTAGAGGTCTCTAAGGTTGTATTCAGTTCTGTTTATTCTTTTTTCTCTTTTCTGCTCTGCTTCACTCATTTCCATCATTCTATCTTCCCACTCACTTATCCTTTCTTCTGCCTCAGTTACTCTAAAGTTAGTTCCCTCCAGAGTCTTTTTAATCTCAGTTATCACATTATTCATTATTGATTAACTCTTCTTTATTTCTTTTAGTTCCTTGTTATACATATCTTGCATCTTCTCAGTCCATGTTTCTAGTCTATTTATCTGTAATTCCATTTTGTTTTCAAGATTTTGGATCATCTTTACTATCATTATTATGAATTCTTTTCCAGATATTCTCTCTTTTGTTTAGTTTGGTGGGTTTTTATCCTGTTCCTTCACCTGCTGGATATATCTCTGACTTTTCATTTTGTTTGGATTGCTATGTTTGGGATACCCTTTCTGCTGGCTGGGGGATCATAGTTTCTCTTAATTGTGGAGTCTGCTACTGGTGGATGGGGTTGAACTGGTGGCTTGTGAAGGTTTTCTGGTTGGAGGAAATTGTGTCTGTGTTCTGGTGGATAGAGTTGGATCTCTTCTCTCTGGAGTGCAGTGCAGTGCCCAGTAGTGAGTTTTGGGGTGTTTATAGGTTTGGTATGGCTTTGGGCAGCCTGTCTTTTAATGCTCATGATTGTGTTACTGTTTTGTTGGATGATTAGCATGGGGTGTCTTGCACTGGAACTTTCTGGCTCTTGGGTGGAGCATGGTTTCAGTGTACGTATGGAGATTTTGGGGTGGGCTCTCGTCTATTAATGTTCCTTGGAGTCGGGAGTTCTGTGATGTTCTAAAGTTCTGGCATTGAGACTCCAGCCTTTGGGTTTTGGTATCCCTATTACAGTAGCCTCAAGACTTCTCTGACCACACAAAACAGAAGATAAAATCCCTAGGTTAATGTTGAAACAACTCTCCACAGTCAGGAACTCCCAGGGAGATTCATAGTTATATTGAGAAGGGGGAGGAGGGAGAATGAGGTGACCAGGAGGAGAAAAGGGAGAGTTCAAAGGGAAGAGAACAATCAAGCCAGTAATCAAATCCCTAAGTGAAAATGGGTACTAAAAATTAGACTTGTAAAAGTATAAAATTAATAAATACCAAAAAGCAAAGATTAAAAATCTAGAATAGAGATTCGACTCTCAAAAGTATGATATAAAGAATATAAAACAAAATTGTATGGAAATTGATTAAAAATAGGATTTTAAAGAAAGTTTATAGTAGGCTATAGAAATGAAAGTTAAAGGAGTAATAAAGAATTTATTTTTTAAAATGGTAACAATAAAAATAAATTTAGGAATTCCTCTGGAGCTGTGTGGTCAGTGTGGGGTCAGTATCAGTGTCAGTCCCTTTTTCTGGCTTGCTCTTGTTCTCAATGTTTACAGTTGCTCCTCAAATGCACAGTCTTAGCTTAATGTCAGGGTTTTAATCTGTTGCACCTGTCACTTCCTGGGCAGTTACCCCTTCTTTACTTCTTTTGACTTCTGTTGTTTACAAATCTCTTAAGTGTCTAATCCCTACTCTGACATGAGGGACTGAAAGTGGCCACTTATTCAGGCTCACTTGCTCAGTCGTACTGTGGAGAGTGTGGGGCACTGCCAACAAACACCACTGGCAAATGTGGGGAGTGCTTGAGGTGGATGGATCAGACTGGGGTTGGCACAGTCCAAGGTGACATGTACTGTGCAGTGTTAGAGCTTTCCTGAGGGGAAGGTCCTTTGTTTTCGTCTCTCTGGTGTCCCCACAGATTGGGTTGCTATGTCTCATTAGCCCCCTCAGATTGTCCTCAGGGCACTCAACCGCGGTCCTTACCCTAAGGATCTACCATGCAGCCCGTTTGCTCTGGGCAGACACTACTGTGTGATTCACTTCTCTTACGGTAATTGCGGTTCAGCACAAATTCTGTGGTGATTTTTTTTTTTTTTTTCCCAGTTAGTTGTTTTCTGAGATTCCAAAGCTCCCCACTGGCCCAAATTGTAAGGTTTCCTATGGTGTGGAAATTTCTCCTCCTTCAAGGCTCCCTCCCCAGGACAGGTCTTCATCCCTAAATCCTTTGTCTCTCTTTTTGTCTTTTGTCCTGCTTCCTTTCAAAAAGATTGGGTTGGCTTTCTGGGAATCTGGTGTCCCCTATCAGCATTCAGAAGTTGCTTTGTGGAAGTTGCTCCACATTCAGACAATCTTTTGATGTGTTTGTGGGAGAGAAAGTGGTCTCCCCATCCTACACCTCTGTCATCTTGGGACCGTGCCCACTCTATTATTCTTACCTGGAAAATCCCATGGACAGAGAATCCTGGTGGGTTATAGCTCATGAGGTCACAATGAGTTAGACATTACTTAGCAACTGAGAGCATACCCAAACACACACACACACAAAGGCTGTTAAAGAAATTGCTACATTCCATTTTTTTTTTGGGTGAGAAACGAGCAACATGACCCAAAGAAAGCTTTCAATAACTCAGGATTTTCAGCGTTGAGATTTTAGGATCCTAGAGTCAATTCAAGAAAACTGTCACTGATAAAAGATGGTGCAGTATGAACATCAATAAGGATAATGATGACCTATAAAATGTTTAAATCTGTAAACTGACAATTACATGAAAATTTAATTTGTCACTTTTGGAAAATGCTAGAAAATTAACTTATTACTTTGATTATTTAGTAATAATAATGAAGAAGGCTCAAGGAAATGATTTGCTGTTCTTGTACAAGCCAAATCACTGCATAATAAAATAGAGTTTGACAGTATATTTTACATAATTAAAAAATCCAAAAATAAGTATAAATAATAGCATTGGAAATCACTGTTTTGAAAAATTTACTGAGTTAAAGATGTAATTATTCAGTACTAATGGCTGTTACTAGCACCAAAGAGAGATAACCAGATATTATGTTTTTGAATTAAAGATGCACATCGTATATGAGTTGTTTTCCCAGAAAATATCAAGTTTCAATCTGATAAAACTTCTTGATTCAACAACAAACTTGTAGAAATTATAGAGTGGAGATTAATGCAATAAACTATACAATTAATAACACTAGAGGGCAATTATATGTCTTTTTAAAGCAGAACTTGCTTAGGAAAAAAGTGATGGGGGAGATAGATCATATATATATGACTTGGAACTGGTAAGGTTCAATCTTATTTCATGGGGGAAAGAAGTGATTAAAGGCATGTTTTTCTCATAATAACTCATTAAGTGGTGTCATGTTTCGCATTATCTTCAATTAAAAGTAGAAAAAAAGCTAAAGTTGATAACTCCATTTGTTTCATTATGAAATAAACCTTATCATACCACTCAGTATTAAGCCTCTGAATGTATCTTTTATTTTCATGAGCTATGAGAAATTAAGTTTGGATAGTTTGCTATGAATTTCTTTCTATCCTAGAATAAAATGTTTTTAAAAAGTCATCTTGATAAATAATTTATTCTTTTTAACAAATTGATTAATATATTTTTAGTTACAACAAGTACACAAAAAGAAGAATTCATAAAATCTTATATTTGGTTGTATAAACTTGAAGAATGTGGTTTCTGTGGAGTTCAACTTCCTAATTGATTAGAAATATACATTGATTCTCTGTTGTGTTCAAGTTATGTGGGCATCAGATTAAAAATACAGTTGAAATATTTTTTAAAAAAAGCAATACAAAGCATTATCAATAAGAAATGTGTCAAACTCTCAATAGTCCCAATGATCTTCAAAAGGTAAAATTTTTAAATATTTAATATTTGTTCCAAAGATGAATTAGACACCAATCAAGCAATACAAACGTAAAGAATCTAAAATTTATCAAAACATCATCTAAGACACTCCAGCTCCCCATGTCTAACTAGCAATGATTTTGGTTGAAGCTATACTATCCAATCTTAAATATTTAATATTTTTAATGTAATATTGCCACTACTTTCAAAGAAGAAACAATAAATGCAAGTAGATATCAGCTATATTATTCAATAAGTTGTTCTGCCTGATTGAATGGATGGGTCATTTAAGACAAAATGGTCCAGGTGGAAATTCTACTTATGAGTTTTCCTAATGTTTTCTCATGCTGTCTTTGAAGGGCTAGGAAGAGGCAGACTTCTTGAAACTGTCAAAACGTTTTTAATTTCTTTTTTTGAAAAAAAAAATATTTTCACATTAAATACAAATGGAGTAGAAAAAGAGAAGTGTCGAACAACAGAAAATTGGCCTTTGGTGCAATTTAAATAAATCAGGCAGCTGGAATATTTCACAATGTATTCCAGTTCTTCTTCTCAAATAGCCTGAATATTTCCATGCAATCATCAAAGACAATTTCAGACATGCATTTCTGCATCACTGAATGTCCTTTTAACAAGAATAAATCTTATGGAAACTTCTATTGTTTCTAAAATATATTCCACCTATTGCTGTTGTTATTCAGTTGCTAAGTCATGTCCATCCATTGCAGTGTTCCAATTAAAGCATTCAATTGACGCATCCCAGACCCCAGCATGATGTAGTGTTAAGAATGCAAACAATTTCATATGCTGGTATCTCTCTAAACCAGGAAGTCACTTTCACATCTAATTTTCATGATGCATTTATTTTCAGATTAGTCACATGAGTAACGAGCATCCTGGAAAGTGTCCAGTTTTTTTCACCCTGTCATATTTGCCTTACTCCCATCAACAGACTGATTTAATATTCCCAGCTTTTGCCAAAATGCAAAATTCACACTGGGGTCTGGGGTTTGTCAATGCCATGCTTTATTTGGAGCATGGCAAATTGCAACTCAGTTTAAACTATGGTCACTTATCTGTTCCAGAAAGCAGTCACATCCACTGCAGTTAAGAAATTATTTTTCATTGGTGAGCATAATTAATTGTCAAAATGTGTATCAGCAAACATTTCCCCTTACTGCATAAACCAAATCTTTCAACTATTCAATATTTATCACACTCCAATCTTTTAGTCCACAACCTTCATCCCTCGTCTCTGAATACAGCACTGCAGGTTTGTAGAAAATTCTCATAATGAGCTATTACTGTCAAGCATAAACTAGGCTTCAGTTTTATAACAAAAGAGAATTAATGCAAAATGACTTTACAACGTAGAAATTGAAGAGTTTTGCTATTGTTTTCTCACCAACATATATTATTCTTCTTTCTCACTCTTACAACTCAATTGAACTCTGCAGATTTTTACTCCTTGAACATTCAATCAAAATTGAAAGTTAAATTCTGTGTTTCCACCTTTTCCATCATTTCAGTTTGACGATTTTTTTTTCATATCATGTATAATCCACAAGGAAAATCTATTGCCTTTCCTCTGAAACAATTTTTCTCATGTTTGAGTTTTTAATAACATTTACAACCTCTTAAAAATCAAATTAAAAAAATTTAAATCATTACATTTTCAATGAACGTCTCAGAGTGTATTTCTGTTTTACATAGGAAGAACAGACTTTGAGCATATTGACTAAAATATATAGTCATAACCTGAAAGAAGAGATTTATTTTTATCATGTGGGAAAGCTTAGGACTTGAAGACAGGGAGACAGCATCTCAGTAGCTCTGAGGAAACTGCTCCAAGAAGGCAGGGGGGAAAGTCAGGCTATATACAAATTTGCAACAAAGGGAGCAGACAGTTTGAACATCAAAGGTCAGGTATTGAGTTAAGGAATTTAGCAGTCTAAGTATGGGAAAATGCAAGCCAATGGACTCACTGGATTCATTCCTTTCATATGCACCTCAGCTATCTGGGACAAAGCCTTTTTCCTTGTTCACCTAGCTTCTATCATTCCCCCAGCTCCTCAGCAATCACCATGGGGGCAGGGGGTGGCAGAATCCATTGAATCTCAGTTATGAGAGGCCTCATTCACTTGTGGAGGCCAGAAAATGCTGATGGTTGTTAACATTATTTATTTATTAATATGGCAGGGGATATTTTCATTTCACAGGCATCTTGGTTCTGTACTATTATGTGGATATACTGCCAATTTACTTGAAAAACTTTAGATCTTTTATTTGAAAATGTACCTACATGCACATGAACCAGAATTCTAGGCCATGATTAAGTTTGTAGGAATAAAATAGGAAAAAAAATGTTGAGATAATTGTGCTAGAAATACTGCACATGCTTAACTTTACGTAATTTGGTGAAAAAGATGGGGGAACAATAGTTGTTCCCAAGTTACAATTCTAAGTGCTGAGGACACAGCACTTAGGTAGAGAAACAAGGTTCCTGTGTCTTTGATAGAAAATAAAACAATAAATGTATGCCAAATAAAATAGAAGATACTGATGTGTTGTACAGAAAAATTTATAAAGGTGTTATGGCAGAGGCATAGATTCTAAAGAGAAGATGTTTAAGATGATAATTAAATGACAAAAAGGACTCAGCGAATGTAAGTAGATAGATGAGTGCTTGAGTAGATGAAGCAATTATTGGGTAAAACTCACAGAATCAGAATCAAGCTTGGTTGTGTTGAAGGCATAGCATAAAATTGGTATTTACTAGAGAATAATGGGTAGAGTGGGACAGGATACAGCATGATATTAGAGAGGTAGGTAGAAATTCATAATGCAACCAAAGTTGCCAGATAGAGACATTACTCCAAGTGTAATACAAAGCAAAGAACATATTAGTCCCTCAGTTTGCTGGATAGAAGACTATAAGAGAAGAAGCAGGGGAACAACAAAACTGTAATCTCTAGCATAGATTGCATCATCTTTCCCTACATCTTATTTTATCTCAAACAAACTAGATTGAAGAATATTTCGGTAGAAAAGAATAACAGATAAATTTAAATCAGGGAAATAGGAATTTTTAATCCAGAAATTAAGCTATCCCTAGGCCTACTAGAGGGCTTCCCAGGTAGCTCAGTGGTAAAGAATCTGCGTACAAGCAGGAGATGCAGGTTCAACCCCTAGGTAGGGAAGATCTCTTGGAGAAGGAAATGGCAACGCACTCTAGTATTTTTGACCGGAGAATCCCATGAACAGAGGAACTTGGTGGGCTACAGCCCATGGGATTGGAGGAGTTTGACATGGTTTAGATACTAAACCACCACAGGTCTACTTGAAGAAGTTTAAAGTCCACTGAGATGAATTTGAAACTTTAAAATATACATTCCTGATTCACTCCCATAAACATTGCTTTCCCTCTACTATCTCTAAAATTATTTCAGGCTCAACTTCAGTTTTATGTGTTCCTAGTGCTTTTTGAGACATCTCTAATTTAAAGGAATAATTTTTACTTTTTGAAATTGTGTAACAATTATTATAAATATAATGTCTTTATAGTATTCCACTGAATGTTAAAGTTTCAAAATCTTTAGAACAAGCTTTTCCTTTTTAATGACATCAATATTTTCATATAAAATCAAAAGTTGTGTAAGCTATAGATGGTCAGATATTTAGAGTCAGAAGAGCATTTTAGTGTTTCTAAATCACCCCAATTAGAATAGTAGTGTCTATTCTTCCTATGTCTGTGCTCAACTCAGCCCCTATTTTAGGACAGACTACACAATTGTTAAAATTTAAGGTTCTTCAGTGCTCATCTCATTTCTCTTCTTTATATGATGTAACCAATAAACATAAATTACTATGAATTTAGCATTATTGTGTAAATTCCAAGGCTATTTGGTTAAAATTTACTGGATTGCTAAGCAATATAAAAATACCTTATTGCCCTCAGATACTGTTTTTTTTTTTTCTTTACTTCTATGACTCATATTCATAGTGTTTTTCAAGTGGGAAACGTAATATTTATATGTGACCTCTTCAGAGCTGCATTCTAAACTTAAATTGATGTACAAAACAGCAGTCTTATTTAAAATA
Source organism: Antilocapra americana (assembly GCA_007570785.1). Lineage (NCBI taxonomy): Eukaryota > Metazoa > Chordata > Mammalia > Artiodactyla > Antilocapridae > Antilocapra > Antilocapra americana. Next base: position 12,096,098 of record ML662445.1, on the reverse strand, counting down.
GGGTAGAGACTGTTTACACTGGGAGACTGGTAGATTATATCTCTGAGGGTGTAAAGGAAAATAAGACATTTTCAAATTTCATTTAAACTCATGGAAATACAAATGGTACTGTCTCTATTCTTCCCACTCCTGACTTGAGTATTATCCACATTTTTTTTTTTGGTTTTACTTTTTTATGTACACTATCCCCCAAGGATAATGTAGATAAATACATTTATTATGTATCAGTTTATATATACATAAAAATTATTATACATTTACCTAATATTATTATCCTCCTCACAGATCACTGCCTTGTTGTGGTGAAGGGGCTGGCAAGGCTCAGTGAAGCTATGAGGCACCCTGTGTAGGGCCATCCAACATGAGTGGGTCATAGTGGAGTGTTGTGACAAAACGCGATCCACTGGAGGACAGAATGGCAAACCATTGCAGTATACTAGCTGTGAGAAACCCATGAACTGTAGAAAAAGGCATAATCAGATGACACAGAAAGATGAGTCCCTCAGGTTGGAAGGTGTTCAGTTATGCTACTGGAGAAGAGTGGACAGCTGCTAGTAGCTCCAGAGAAAATGAAGGAGCTGGACCAAAGCAGAAATGACACTCTCTTGTGGATGCATCTCATGACAAAAGTAAAATCCCATGCTGTAAGGAACAGTACTGCTCAGGAACCTGGAATGTTAAGTCCATAAGTGAAAGTTGCTCAGATGTGTCTGACTCTTTGCAACCCCATGGAATTCTCCAGGCCAGAATACTGGAGTGGCTAGCCTTTCCCTTCTCCAGGGAATCTTCCCAATCCAGGGGTGGAATCCAGGTCTCCTGCATTGCAGGTGGTATTTTAGTAGCTGAGTTACAAGGGTCTTCCCTTCCAAAAATACTGGAGTGGCTAGCCTTTTCCTTCTCCAGGGGATCTTCCTGAGCCAAGAATGGTACCAGGGTCTCCTGCATTGCAGGTGGACTCTTTACCAACTGAGCTATCAAGCCTGAAATGCAGTACTTGAGTGCAACCTTAAAAATGATAGAATGATCTTGGTTCATTTCCAAGGCAAACCATTCCAAATCACAGTAATCCAAATCTATGCCCCAACTACCAATGCTGAATGAACTATAGTTGGTCAGTTTTATGAGAATGAACTATAGTTGGTCAGTTTTATGAAGACCTAGAAGACTTCCTAGAACTAGCATCAAAAAAAAAAATGTTCTATTCATCATAGTGGATTGGAATGCAAAAGTAGGAAGTCAAGAGATATGTGGAGTTTCAGGCAAGTTTGGCCTTGGATTATAAAATTAAGCAGGATAGAGACTGACAAAATTCTGCTGAGAGAACACACTGGTCACAGCAAACACAACTTTCAATAGCACAAGAGATGACTTTAAACATGGACCTCACCAAATGGTCAGTACTAAATCATATTGATTACATTCTTTGTAGCTGAAGATGAAGAAATTGTATACAGTAAGCAAAAGCAAGACCTGGAGCTGACTGTGGCTCAGATCATTAGTTCTCATAGAAAAATTCAGGCTTAAGCTAAAAAAAGCTGGGAAAACCAGTAGGTAAGTCAGATATGACTTAAATCAAATTCCTTATGAATATACAGTGGAGGTGATGAATAGATTCAAAGGATTGGATCAAGTAAAAAGAGTGCCTGAAGAACTATGGACAGAGGTCCATAGTATTCTACAGGAGGCAGTGAACAAATCGTCCCAATGGAAAAGATATACAAGAATGCAAAGTGGTTTTCTGAAAAGGCTTTACAAATAGCTGAGGAAAGAAGGGAAGCAAGAAAAAAAGGAGAAAGGGAAAGTTACACCCAACCAAATGAAGAGTTTCAAAGAATAGCAAGGAGATGCAAAAAAGCCTTCTTAAATGAACAATGAAAAGAAATAGAGAAAAACAATAGAATGGGAAAGACTAGTGATCTCTTCAAGAAAATTAGAGATACCAATGGAACATTTCATCTAAAGATAGACACAATAAAGGACAGAAATGGTAAAGACCAAATAGAAGCAGAAGAGATCAAGATGGAAATAAAATACAGAGAAATTGTACAGAAAAGATCTTAATAACCTGGATAAACACAAGGGGTAATCTCTCACTCGGAGTCAGACATTCTGGAGTGTGAAGTCAAGGGGGCTTTAGGAAGCACTTCTGCCAATAAAACTTGTGGAAGTGATGGAATTCCAGCAGAGCTATTTAAAATCCTAAATGATGATGCCATTAAAGTGCTGCACTTAGCATGTCAGCAAATTTGGAAAGCCCAACAGTGGCCATGGGACTGGAAAAGGACAATCCTAATCCCATGTGAAATAGATGGGGAAACAGTAGAAACAGTGTCAGATTTTACTTTTTGGGGCTCCCAAATCACTGCAGATGGTGATTTCAGCCAAGAAATTAAAAGACACTTACTCCTTGGAAGGAAAGTTATGACCAACCTAGATAGCATATTGAAAAGCAGAGACATTACTTTGCTAACAAAGGTCCATCTATCAAGGCTATGGTTTTTCCAGTAGTCATGTATGGATGTGAGAGTTAGACTGTGAAGAAAGAGAAAAAGTGGGTTGGTGCAAAGATATGGCTCTTGATTAGTTGGGTAGATGGGTCTTGAATTCAGGCTGGAGTTCTGATTAGCAGTTATGTGATCCTTGAAGAGTCCTTTAGTCTCTGAGGAGAAAGCTATCTCTTCTTGATACAGGAATAAAAACATCTACTTGCTAAAATTTCTGTGATTGAAGATGTATAAAGTACTTGGTTTGCAGTTGTTTCACCAAGTGCTGTTTGCTTTTATTAAAGTAAACCTCATGGATGTGTGTGATTACTCTTCTGTCAATCATAAAAGACTTTTGGATTTCCTGTAAAAATGTTTTCTACTTGACTTTTCTTATTTTATTTCCAAGCAGAAGTAACAAAGACATTATCAACTGACTATATAAAGTTCCCAGTTCAGTCATTCAGTAGTATCCAACTCTGTGAATCCATGGACTTCAGCATACCAGGCCTCCCTGTCCATAAGCAACCCCTGGAGCTTGCTTCAACTCATGTCCATTGAGTCGTTGATGTCATCCAACTATCTCATCCTCTGTCGTCCCCTTTGCCTCCTGCCTTCAATCTTTCCCAGCATCAGGGTCTTTTCCAACGAGTCAGTTCTTTGCATCAGGTGGTCAAAGTATTGAAGTTTCAGCTTCAGCATCAGTCCTTCCAGTGAATATTCAGGACTGACTTCCTTTAGGATTGACTGGTTTGATCTCCTTGCAGTCCAAGGGACTCTCAAGAGTCTTCTCCAACACCACAATTCAAAGACATCGATTCTTCGGCTTTCAGCTTTTTTATGGTCAAAATCTCACATCCATACATGACTACTGGAAAAATCAAAGACAGACTTTTGTCAGCAAAGTAATGTCTTTGCTTTTTAATACGCTGTCTAGGTTGGTCATAACGTTCCTTCCAAGGAGCAAGCCTCTTTTAATTTCATGGCTGCAGTCACCATTTGCAATGATTTTGGAGCCCAGAAAAATAAAGTCAACCACTGTTTCCCCATCTATTTGCCCTGAAGTAATGGGACCAGATGCCATGATCTTAGTTTTCTGAATGTTGAGCTTTAAGCCAACTTTTTCACTCTCCTCTTTGACTTTCATCAAGAGGCTCTTTAGTTCCTCTTCACTTTCTGCCATAAAGGTGGTGTCATCTGCATATCTGAGGTTATTGATATTTCTCCCAGCAATCTTTATTGCAGCTTGTGCTTCACCCAGCCTAGCATTTTGCCTGATACCCTCTGCAAATAAGTTAAATAAGCAGGGTGACAATATACAGCCTTGAGGTACGCCTTTCCCATTTGGAACCAGTCCATTGTTCCATGTCCAGTTGTAACTGTTGCTTCTTGACTTGCATACACATTTCTCAGGAGGCAGGTAAGGTGGTGTGGTACTCCAAACTCATGGAGAATTTTCCACAGTTTGTTGTGATGCACACAGTCAAAGCCTTTAGCATAGTCAATAAAGCAGAAGTAAAAATTTTTCTGGAACTCTCTTTCTTTTCTATGATCCACAGATGCTGACATTTTAATGTCTGATTCCTCTGCCTTTCTAAATCCAGCTTGAACATTTGGAGAGGTTGGAACATTGAATGTTTGACATACTGCTGCAGCCTTGCTTAGAGAATTTTGAGCATTACTTCACTAGCATGTAAGATTGTGCAATTGTACAGTAATTTGAACATTCTTTGGCATTGCCTTTCTTTGCAATTGGAATGAATACTAACCTTTTCCCATCTTCTGGCTACTGCTGAATTTTCTAAATTTGCTGGCATATTGAGTGCAGAACTTTACCAGCATCATCTTTTAGTATTTGAAATAGCTCAACTGGAATTCCATCACCTCCGCGAGCTTTATAAATGGTTGATGCTTCTTAAGGCCCACATGACTTTGGAATCCAGGATGTCTGGCTCTAGGTGAGTAATCACACAATCATGGTTATCTGGGTCATTAAGATCTTTTTTGTATAACTCTTCTGTGTATTCCTGTCATCTCTTCTTAATATCTTTTGCTTCTGTTAGGTCCATACCATTTTTGTCCTTTATTGTGTCCATTTTTGCATGAAACGTTCCCCTGGTATCTCCAATTTTCTTCAAGAGACCTCTAGTCTTTCACATTCTGTTGTTTTCCTCTATTTCTTTGCATTGATCACTGAGGAAGCCTTTCTTATCTTTCTTTGCTCTTTTTTGGAACTCTGCATTCAAATAGTTATATCTTTCCTTTTCTCCTTTGCCTTTAGCATCTCTTCTTTTCTCAGCTATTTGTAAGGCTTCCTCAGACAACAAGGTATTTTACCTTTTTGCATTTTTTCTTCTTGGGGCGATATTGATCACTGCCTCCTGTACAATGTCAAGAACCTCTGTCTGTAGTTCTTTAGGCACTCTGTCTATCAGATATAATCCCTTGAATCTATTTGTCACTTCCACTGTATATGCCGGGGTCCAGCCTCGGCAGGGCCAGGGGTCTTGAGGGATGAGTGGAGTCAGCGGAAGAACTGAGCTGAGTTGATGTGGTGATGTAGCAGTCTCTCTCTTTATTGTTGTTGGTTTACAGTTTTTACACCCAAGAAACACCCATTATATCACATATTATTCGATACAATCTTGTTTTCTGCCTACCATCAACAACTTTAACATTAAGCTCATCTTTCTGCATAATCAGATTTAACATTAGTATGTTTACCATTTGAATGTCTCCAGCATACTTTGGATAAGTACATCAATCTAAGTAGAAAGGTTACATTTCTCTTATTAGGTGCAAATATGTAGAAGCTAGAGAGAAGGGCTTAAGCTTGAAACTGTTTTATTCTATTAACCTATTTCAGTTCTTATGAGGAAAGAGGAAAGAGGACAAAGAGACAGTTTAGAAAGAGGAAAGAGGACTAAGAGACAGTCTAGCAGCACTGCTTTAGCAATAAAACCCTATTAACCTTATATAACTACTATAATGAATTGCTATGCCTATATTATCTTAAGGCAATCAATGTCTCCAACTATGCTGGCCACAGTTATGAGCATTCCTAAGTCCCATTCCAGCCTGGTTTCTTCAAGGAAGGGAGCCTCCTCCGTGGAGAGGTCGGGGGAGTGGGATGTGGGAAGGTGACCCAAGTAGGAGCCCTGCTGGTGGTGGCCTTGCCATGACCCCCAGAGAACTCTTGGTAAACTCCCTAGTAAGGAGTAGGAGGTGTAGTAATCTATTTAAATGTCCCTTATTCCTCCTTTGTCCCCAGGGAAGGGAATCTGCCTTCCCCAATCCCCTGGGGGAAATAAGGTCTAAGGGAATTATCTCAGGATGAATTATTTCTAACTGGGACTGACCTACTGAGATGAGCTAATGTTCAGAGTATAAACAGAACTTCCCAAGAAAAATACCAGGAGGGGCCTTGCCTTGGGATGCCCCGAAGGAAAATCCACTTTGCAGTTTCCTTCTCAGTCTCATGACCTTGTCATTGAAGTGAGGGGGCATCCTGATGGATCCTGGCATGTATAAATGTGAGGGATTTGATTTAGGTCATACCTGAATGGTCTAGTGGTTTTCCCTGCTTTCCTCAGTTTAAGTCTGAGTTTTACAATAAGGATTTCATGATCTGAGCCACAGTCAGGTCCCAGTCTTGTTTTTGCTGACTGTATAGAGTTTCTCCATCTCTGGCTGCAAAGAATTTAATCAATTTGATTTCTGTTTTGAACATCTGGTGATTTCCATTTAGACTTGTCTCTTGTGTTTTTGGAATGGGGTGTTTGCTGTGACCAGTGTGTTCTCTTGGCAATACTGTTAGCCTTTGCCCTGCTTCATTTTGTACTCCAAGGACAAAGTTTCCTGTTACTCCAGGTATCTCTTGACTTCCTATTTTTGCATTCCAGTCCCCTATGATGAAAGGGGCATCTTTTTGTGTGTGTGTGTGTGATAGTTTTAGGAGTTCTTGTAGGTCCTCATAGAACCATTCAACTTCAGCTTCTTCAGCATTAGTGGTTGGGGCATAGACTTGGATTACTATAATGTTGAATGGTTTGCCTTGGAAACGAACAGAGAAGTGGTACAATCAGATGTGCTAAATTGTTTCTTACAATTTTTACTGAGTAAAATTTTCCCTCCTGCCTCAATAAAACTTGTATTCCAAATGATACCTATTGAATAATAGATCTCTCAATGAAATATTTTTACTGATTTAAGGATGATTTTTATCATGGTGGTTACTGACACCTTCCTTTTAGTCTCTATTAATGACTTTTTTTGTGATTGTGTTGTGTTGCATTTTTTTAGTCTGTGTCTCTCAAATTTGCACATTAGAAATTATGTCTCATATTGAAAGAGCAGCCACTGGATTTGAAATATGATGATGGCATATAATACAAAACTATAGCATTGCAAACTATCACAGTTGACCAGTGCTTTCCATATAATTTCATCCAGGCATCCTAGTGGGTTTGAAGTCTTCAGGGAAGGAGTCTCTCTGCCTCTTCTTCTAGTTCCTAATCATGTCATTACAAGAAAGGTGAAATTTGATTTGATGAGCTTATTGGTATTTCTTTTGAAGTATAAAACAGAATATCCTAACATGGACTTATCCTTGATATTCATCATGAGTTATTTAAACTCAATTGGCATGACTAGGTTTATTGTGAGGCAAACACATCACTTGATGCACACACACAAAAAAAACTATATACCTTATAGTCAATAAGGTATATACACTCAGTATTGTGGATACTACCAGTAAAAGAAAAATCTTTCTCCAACTTTTAGGGTATCTCTGAGAATAGAAAATAAATTAAGAGAAAGGACATCTTATTTGCTAAAATTATTGGAAAAGATTCTTACATGCCATAGTTCTGAGGAAGAAAAAATAAAGAGTGTATTAGCAGTTGAAATGTCCTGTGAGAAGTGGTTCTTAAAAGTGATAAAAGATTCAATTAGAGAGGAGAGAAGAAAGTTTAAGGAAAGATATGAAAAGAGTAAAGTAAATAGGTTAACAGCTAGTTTCTTTTTTAAATTGTGAGTGAGTAGAAGAGGTAACTGAAGTTTTCTGGCTAAGTTAGAGAGATTTATAAAGAAAGATGGGAAAGAAATCAGCTATTACAGTGGTCCTTTAGTTAGTGAAGAGAGGGTTCATTAAGTTCCCAAGCAGCTAGAATACATGATATTCACATCAATATCCAGTCTTAGTATAAATATTTGAAATATTAATTATGATAAATTTGAAAAAAATGTATTAGGATGAGGTTAAAAAAAAGACTGAGTTTTTATTATGATTCTATTACAAGCTAGCTGTGTGATGTTAGAAAAGTTTACTAATTTATCAGATCTTGAATTTTCTTATCTAAAGAATGAGAAAGTAGAAAGGGAATCTTTAATACATGTTCTACCAATAGAAAATAAATAAGTAATAAGTGCCTCATCACTGCACTATTGGTTTCTGCATTTTCTTACTTACCTAACTGAAAATTGTTTACATCTGCTCTTTGGATCTCAATAAGGATCTAGGAGGCTGAAGTTGTTTTTTTTTTTTTTTTTTTCCCCCACAAAGAAGAAATGAGGGACGCAGGAAGCCTGTTGTTCTTGGGAGGGCTTCACAGGATCCTACTTGGTTTTATGACTGCTACCAGATTTGCTCATAGGAAAATTTTTACATCTCTGTCTCAGTCTGCAGCTCTCTTTCTTTCTTTCAAATAGAATTCCCTTCATGTGATGTCAGCAAATGTTTTGGTGTATTCATTTTTTATTCATTCATTCAAAAATGAATGGCTCCTATGCACCAGAGACAGTCTGACAAAGTAGGGAATAAGTCACATGTGGCTTCTTCTACCATAGAGTACATGGGTTTTAGATATGGGAAAGCAAGGCAAAATTAGATACACAGATTATATATAACCATAGCATGCATGCAAAATTAGGAAAGTACACCAAAGTGACTGACAAAAATCTATAATTGACAGTATGTTGGAGGGGTCTATTTAGAAACAGTGGCCAGGGAAAGTCTGTCTAAGTAGTTAAAATTTGAGCTGAGACCTAAATATTGAGAGTGGTCATCTGTGTAAACTATCAGAGAAAAGGAATTCCAGGCAGATGGGCTACATTTGCAAAATCAGGAAAGATCTTGGCATGCTGTAGAAAATGAAAGCTTGTTGTGGAAGAACATAGTAAGCAAGTAGAATTATCTAGGCAAGGTTGACAAGTAGGCAACATAAAGACCAAGCAGGGTTTTTAATAGTCCATGTAGGTTAGATGAAACTCTTAGAGATTAAAATGTTAGAAGCCCAATTCAAACTAATCCAAATGATAAAAGGGGATATATTAACTCAAATTACTAAAAATTCCAAAGACCTCTCCCTTTCACTTTTTCTCAGGCTAGCTTTAATAATTACTTTCTTCTCAACCACCTTAACCATTCATATGTACTGGGAAAGACAATTATCAACAAATGTTATCTTACTCCTTCTTTGCATTCTCAGCAGAGAAATTAACCTCTTTCCATTCTCTCTAATAAATATTATTATCAGTCAAGCTTTGGGTATATATTTAGCCATTAACATTTATTGCGGTCATAAATGTGATATGTGCTGGTTGAGCACTCATGGCTCAAATGGTGCTAGGCATAAAGTCAGTCAGGCCCCAATCATATGAATTGAGACAGAGGAATGGAAAAGTTCCCAACAAAGGAGAAAAAAATACAGAAACTTCTGCATGTGTTTACATAATAGGTAGGATGGAAGATACTATGGGAATATTTATCATGAAGCATACTTCCACTGCTGCAACCTTGAAGAAGACAGTAAAGCTCCTTAATTCCACAAGGACATTACCAGCATATCCAAAATGGTTAGAAATGTAATTTGAGATCATTCTTTGGCTGCTTATTTCATAGAATAAAGTTTTACAGGGGCAAAAAGGCTGTGTATAGACAGCATTGATTATAGATAAGCTTTTTGTTTATTTCTTTAACATTCTAAAACATAGGGCCTGCCCTTGGGACAAGACCATTATAATAAGGAAAGTGTCAATATTTGGGGATGGTAATTAAGCATCCAGGAAAGGAGCAAGATTTAGGAAGCCTGAATCCAATATTTAGGGAAAACCCTCATACTTTTTCTGCCTCTGACTCATCAGGAAACTTGGATTAATGCCTTAACCCCTCTAATCTCATGTATTCCCAATTTCACAAGGATGAGATTAGAATTAGATTTGTAAAAATGTAAGAAAAATCCCAATCAAATAAAGCCAAGAGACCAGAAGGGGTAGCTCTTACTCTGGATGAAAACAGAGCCCAGTGGGAAGCAGGAAGTCTCCTCTTATTTCCTGGAAAGAGTTCAGCCAGTGAAAAGCCATGGATTCTTTGTTTACTAGAACCTTCCCAACTTCCTTTTACCCACTGTAAAAGAGTCATCCATCCCTTTCCATGTGAAAATTTCCAAGTGACACCTTGTGAGAAAGGTCTCATCATTGTTGCAGACCCAAAATTGCAATTCTCTGCTGATCCTGAGTAAACTTCTCTTGGCTAGAGAAATATCTAGCAGTCTATTTATTTTAGGTCAACATTTTGGTGGTCTGTTCATAGATCAGAGAAGATCACTGAAGGTTCCAGGGCTGGTCAGCTGTGGGAAAAGAACAAAACAGCCCAGATGGCGTGTTCAGGCTCTCTTGGCCCCACATTTCATAAATAATGACTATGTAACAGCTGGGATCACTTACAGCACTGCGCATGCACATCACGAGGTACCTGCTTGGTCACGAGACATTTTGTGTTGTACACATATAGGGGCTCTACCTAAAATGTGTCTGGATTGCTTTTGAGTCATGGCTGTGTCCTTTGGGTCAGCCATGAGAGGAGAATATATAGCGTATCTACTGCTACGGCTGCTGTGTCAGCTAGGAGAGAGGGTGTGTTATGATTGTGTGCCAGCCAGGAGAGAATAAATGTATCTGCAATTCTTACAGCTCCTTGAGTCTCCTTCCAGCCTCTCGTTACCCTTTGTCCAGCGAACAGTGTCAACAGCCATACAATTGGTGCCATGAGCAGGATCAGCAACGCAACTGGTGTGGTTAGCATGATGAGAAGCAGTTCATCAGCAAACAGGTAAGGTGTCCACAACTGAGACCATTGTCACCCACTGCTTTTCTTGCCCATCCTAGAGTTTGAAGGTGTATCTCTGTCCTGAATCTGAGTTCATGCTCTCTTTGCATTTGAAGATTTCCACTTTATTAAAGATCTATTTTAAGGCTTCATCTTTACTGTTAAGACCTATTCTGTATGTGAGTAATCATTTGGCATATAGGTCTAATTTTGAGATCAGACTGGTTAAACCAATCATGACTGAGAAACCTTGGAGCCATGCCTAAGGGAACAGAGGCTGCTTCAATAACTATGCTTATTCAGCCACTGGTCCGCTTCCCTCTTCTTTATGCATTTATCTGCTGATGGACATTTTGGTTACTTCCTTATTTTACTGACTGTAAATAGTGCCTCTATGAACATTGAGATTCATGTAGTGTTTTGAATTAGTGTTCTTATTTTCTTCAGATGTATACCCAGGAATGGAAATGCTGGATAATATTATAGTTCAATTTTTAGCTTTTTGAGAAACCTCCATACTGTTTTCCACAGTGGTTGCACCAGTTTAAATTCTTACCAAGAATGTTTGAGGGTTTTATTTTCTCCACATTCTCAGAAACAATTGCTTTTTGAATATTTTTTTGATGATAATCATTTTGACAGGTGTGAGGTAAAATCACATTGTGGTTTTGATTTGCATTATATTGGTGATTAAGTGATGTTAAGCATATCTTCATGTGCTAGCTGCCCATCTGCATTTCCTCTTTGGAAAAACGTCTATTCAGTTTTTCTGCCCATTTAAAAAATCAGATTGCTTTTTTGTTTTGTTTTGTTTTTATCTTGAGTTTGAGCTGATTTTATGTTTAGAAACTTCAGTCTTTCTTCATGCACATTTCTAACTAAAATAGACCCATGTGATCAAAGACAATTTAGAATATCAATGGCCATATTGGGGAAATTAGAAATTGCCCAACTTAGTTTCTTTAAGAAGAAATTGGACTACAACAGCTAAAAAAATCTCCAGGACTGAGTGGAATGCTTATTTTGGTTGGTATTTTGAGGATTACAAGCTTTCAAGAACCTAAAATTGTCTTTCCACAAAATAAAATTTTAAGATTAATTAAGGCAAACAAATGATTAAAGAAAGATAAAACAGGTCCTGAAGCCTCAGGCACCTCTTTCTTGGCTTATATGTCTTAAGCTCCACTTCTGAAACACTATTTCTTTCTCTCCCGACTCCTAATGACCAGACTCACCCTCTATCATTGTCTTCCTACATTTCATCTTTATGCTCAACTCTATTAGAGTATTTATTTTACTAAACTTTCCCTTTTCAATGAAACTCTCCCCAGTCCTTTTCTTCTGGAGTTGCCAGAATCTGTCTTAGACTTGAGAATTTTAAGAACTTAGAGGCTAAAATCTTAATTTCTTATATTCCTTGAACTGAAATGTGAGCATGGAGTCAAAGATTTTCCCAAAGTATCTAAACGTCCTCATATATATGCTGAGAAATTTAATGTAAGTCACTCAAACATATTGACCTGGTTTCTCTGACTTACATCAACTAAATCATTCTTTTGTCAGTGAAGGCCAGGCCTGGTATTTGATGAAAACCACTTACTGAGAAAATTATGAAAGGCCTCTAGAATTACAACCAGGAGAAAAGCCTGCTACCTTATTATACAACGAGGCTCAAACAATTGAGAGGTGATGCCTTTGAGCAATTCCTGGGGCTTTTTCAAAAAAGTCTGTTAATTGGAACAAAATTCAAGCTTCTACACAAAAATCTGATGAATCTGTTAATGACAATTCCAATTGACTACATGTCACTTTTCTGAGAAAATTCTCTTATTTCTTTAGATGTTTACTGCACCTGTATAGCTTTTAATTCTATATTTATTAATGGGTTGAACTGGGACCTTTACCTTCTGGTAAAATAGTACCAGGATGTAATAGTAAACTGTTTATTCAAGATCTAGTTAATCTGCCAACCCAACTCTTTTGTTCTCTAGATGAATCATCTAAAAAGAAGACTATCAAAATTCTTAATCTTCAACTGTAGGAAAATGAAGATGCCTAAATAAAATAAAAACCCTTCTAATTTCTGCTACTATTGTAAAAGTCTAGGAAATTATAAAATAAATTGTTAAAAATTTTGTAACTGCAGGCATCATCAGCCCTCTAAGCAGCTTTTCTAACATCCTTCCAAATCTCAGTGATGGGGCTCAGAGGAATACAAGGGTTCTTCCCAGTTCTCCCTCTTAACTGGCTTGGAGAAATGTCTCTCCAGATTGAGAATGAATTTCTTCCAGGCATAACTGACAACACTGCCATAGTCTCGATTCTCAACCCCACTAGTATAAAATAACCCCCGCCTTAAAGCACTAAAACATTTCAAATAGTGGAGATCTCTAATTAACTTCAATAGGTTCTTATTTCTGAACCTATTTTCCTCTTTTAGGTCCTTTCAGAGATACACACTCTTTTCTCCTTGATTTATCCACCTTATCCATTTCTTTTTCTCAAAAGGGGAACGAATTTTAGAATTTAATGTTAGTCATCAAAGTAACCAATCAGGTGAATTAAATGACTCTTTGACATTTTTTATTTGCTTCATCCGTGACTGTACTAGAGCTGATTCTGAAGACATTCATCATTTGTCCTAGTTAAATCAGCTGCTACCTTTCTTATGGGCAAAATCTTCAACTGTTGGCAAAATTTATGGCACACCTCCCATAAAGACTTCAAAAGATCCCTCAAAACTTCTTTTGGGAGTTAATTAATGCCCTATACATTTATGGGCATAATACCCAGAGTAGAGGATTACAGTGCTTAAGGTCCTATTATCTCTTGTATTAACATCTGTAACAACCCCCCACCACCATTTTACCAGAGAAAGATGTTGATCAGAAAGGGGTAAATGTAAAAATAAATTAATAAATCAACAAAAATCTCAATTAAATAGTGTTGGGAAATCTTTTATGACCTGCTATTATAACAAAGCTCAATGGATAGAAGACTCGTCTTCTTCCCTGGAAAGGACCCAGCCAATGCAAAGCCTTGAACTGTTTACTACAGTTTTCCCAACTTCCCTTTCCCATTTTAAAAAGACTCTACCTTCTCTTGCAATCAATACAAGGAGTTTCACATGGCTCACCATGGTTGCCAACCCTGAATTACAATTTCTTGCTGATCCTGAGCAAACTTGGTTTTGCTAGAGAAATATATGGCAGTCTATTTATTTCAAGTCAACAGATGTAATACAAGTTTATTATGCTCAACATAGTAGTGGACACAGTGTAAACAGTTAAGAAGTGTTACCCACTATTATTAATTGTTAAATGATGTATTTGTATCTGAAAATCCCTAAAGTCTTTTTTTCAAGGCCAAAAGTCATGAATTTCATGTTATTTTTTCCTATGGTTCAGTAACATTTGGTGTAAAGTGTAGAAAATAACATTTATTAATATAAAGTATTAATTTAAAAAAGAAATTACTATGAATCTAAAGAATGCATTGGAGAATATTGAACAATGAAATATAGAATTATTATCACAAAATTATTTATGAAATTGATCATGCCTTCTATTACCTTTTAGAGTCCCTATGTTACCCATGATCCTTAGCTTAATATAATATACTGATCACCACATAAATATTTAAGTTGTTCTCTGTGGAATGAGATATTATGTGTGTGTAATAAAGGAAAAGTTTGGAATATTTAGACTCTTACAGTCTCTGATAATTTTTATTCCACTCTACCACTTACTAGCTGTGAGATTTTGAACAAATGGCTCAACTATCTTATTCACTAGTGTATTCATCTGTAATCAAAATGGGAAAGATTTATCTTTGTAAGTGGCTCAGTGATGAAGAATCTGTCTGCAACATAGGAGACACAGCAGACATGGGTTCTATCTATGAGCTGGGAAGGTTCCATGGAGGAGGGCACTGCAACCCACTCCAGTATTATCACCCCGACACAACTGAAGGGTCCAAGTGTAGCACAAGATTGATATGCGGATTAATATGTTGTTAAAGTCCTTAACCCAGAGTGAAGATTCAATAAATAACAATTATTAATACTACGCATTGGAGCTTCTCAAGCAGTGCAGTGGCAAAGTACCTGCCTTCCAGTGTAGGAGATGCAACTTATGCAGGTTCAATCCTAGGGTTGGGAAGATCCCTTGAAGTAGGAAATGGCAACCCATTCCAGTATTCTTGTCTGGAAAATTCCATGGACACAGGAGCTTTGTGGGCTACAGCACATGGAGTCACAAAGAGTCGGACACAACTGAGCAGATGCACACACACACATTATTACTAAGCATTAAAGCATACAAAATCACACATTAATACTAAGCATTAAAGAATTATAAGTACATGAGAAACAGTCATTTATTTCAAGAATATTTCAATCTAGATATGAAGTGAAAAAATTTTCTCTTCTGTCTTCTACATCACTGAGTGGAATTTCTGATATTAGACAATTGAAGGACTGCTGATGTCAAGCATCATTGAAGAAAATGAAAACCGTCATGATTGGAGTTACTTAGCACTTACTAGTACCTATGGCTATCAAGTAATAGGGACACAGTGAAAATATCCTCTTCTTAGTTAATATTATCTTTGAGGAGTTCCAAGTAACTTTCTGGTGGAAAATTAGCTGGTACAATGCAAGACAGAATTGAATTCCAAATAGATAATTGAACTGCAAGTTCTCATGTGAATCAAAGCATGTTTCTACTGATCTGTGAAGAAAATATTTATGAAAGAGGATACAATTTTGATCCTAAATGGCCTATGTGACATATATGACTTATATTTATATCATTTCTCATTGCAAGAATTTTGGAGTGGGCCAATATCATAAAATCAGAAAGAGCTTTTCCAATTGACAAGTTCTATAAGTCTTGATTCACTCATGTTCTCTCTCTCTCTGGGCCCCACTTCTTCTATCCTACCATCCATGTTTTACTCAATAGTACCATTATAATCCAAATCAAATCTCCAAAATTTTTCATCATGCTCTCATTTTATAACACACTTTGCTACTTTGGTATAAATTGGACCTGTGATCAAAATGAATTAATTGGAGCATCAGGAACATATACTTGTTTTTTATAAACAATGGAAAGAACTGGTTGAATATGTGGAAGCTCTATCTTTAAACTATTTATAATACAGGAAAATATCCAGCTGAGAACCAAGTTAATGATACTTATTCAAGCTCTATGGTGCAGGGTTCATTAAATGTTGGGAGAAAGATGTCTATTTGCTTCTAAGTAAACCATTGTGTGACTTATTTTAGTTCTTATAGATTAAAACATACGCATTCCAATAACTTAAATGTGACAACAGAACAGCACAAAGCCTTCTTTTTTATAGTTATGATCATGTAATCATCCCTGGATCCACTTTGACTCCTGTCTAGTTTCCACTTGTGCAGATTAATTGAATTCCAAATGTTGGAGAATGAAAACACATATTATTCTAAAGGGACTACAATAATTCACTGCACATATTTTCTGAGAATCTGCTATATGCTCAAAACAAAAAGGGTAAAGTACAGAACAACACATATAAAGATATGAAATATGACTAGAGATTCAAGATGCATAAAAAATAAACTAACCAAGTAATATATGAACATAAGTATATTATTTATCTACATGCTTTAGATCACAAATGAAAAATGAATTCAAGTCAGTGACAAATAACAAGAGCTGAAAAAGCCAGTTTGGGATTCACAGGAATGGTGAATCCTGATCTGACATTAAAGGACTGTATTGAATTTAGAAAGAAAGAAACAGAGACTGCTGGAAGGATACAAACACAAACAAAATAAAAATCTTATATCACATTTAAATGATGTGTTATTAAGTAATAATATGAGAATTAATATATTATTAGACACACCACAAAGTCATCTACCTGAAGCCTCTCTCTCACATGTAAATATTGCATTGTTTTAACTAATAACTGTAATAATGAGAGGAGAAGACACTAGCCACCCATTTTTATTTTGCACATAATCTGTCTTTCCAATAAACTAATGTGAGTTTGTTCATCTTAGCACTGCTTAGATTCTGTCAGCTCCATGCTCAAACTCAAATGTTTCCATCATCTATACAATGATGTCCAGAGTACTTGTCCTTGCATCCCAACTCCTCAATGCTCTAACTCTAATCTACCTTTCCCAGAACGTCTCTCACTTGTCTCTAGAATTGTCCTGGCATTCAATTTAATCTAATGTTGCTTTTACTTTTTTACTTTTTTTTTAACTGGGTTTAATACCTTTGCTGAGTGCCTCTGCTATATCTCAGTTTTCAAGTTTTCTCCAGTAACATAAGACTTATTTTAGTTTCATCTTTTCTGTTGTTTTCTTTGGATAATCCCAGATGGAAATAATGGCTCACATTCTGCAATGTACCTAAGTTTATTTATTGTATTATGCTAATCTTTTAAATATGCACACTACATTTTAGCTAATTCTGTACATCTTAGCTTCCCTTCTGGTACAGGTGAGAACCAATACATTATAAATATCCCAGGACTAAACATTTAGTTTAATGCTCAGCAAATGGATAGGAGCTGAACTAAATCAAATCAAGTATATTACAGAGTGGGGCCAAGATGGCAGAGTTAGGAAGACTGAACTTCTATCTTCCCAAGGACATTCCAAATTACAACTACTTTCGGAACAAACTAACAATGAGTATAGCCTGAAAGCTATCAGAAAGGACTTTTCACAACTAAAGATATAAAGAAGGAACCACAACAAAATAAGAGATAGGCAGATTCATACCCTCAAGTTGGTAACTCACAAACAGGAGTAATATTATAATACTTTCCCCAAGAATTAAAGGATATGAACCCTGTTTGGGGCTCTCCAGCTTGGGGTTCAGCATCAGTAAGGTAAGGCCTTAGAACAACTGGCTTTAAACTCAATTGTGCTTATGTTTGGGAGAGCTAGAGGGCTATAGCAAAAAAGGGACTGCATTCTTAGAAGGCTCACACAACTACTAAACTGGAGCCCATTATCCAGAGTGAAGTAAGCCAGAAGCAAAAACAACAATACAGTATATTAACACATATATATGGAATTTAGAAAGACAGTAATGAGAACCCAACATGGGAGACAACAAAAGGAATGCAGATGTATAGAACAGACTCGTGGA
>ML662445.1:12063274-12078245 GCA_007570785.1 Antilocapra americana | reverse complement strand
AGCATATGTAAACCCATGGTGATATCATGTCATGGTATGGCAAAACTAATAAAAAAAAAAAAAGGCTCACACAAAACCTCACAACCTCCAAGTCCTAGCACAGAGGCAGTAATTTGAAAGGAGCCAGGATAAACCCCTTTGCTAATCTTGGAGAATTTCCTGGATAAGCAGAAAGCAACTAGAACTCTCTCTAAAGATGGAGATGCTGGCAACAGCCATTTGGGAAAACTCACTTCACTATGATAACACCAGAACCATTAGGTAACCCTCTCTCTAGCTTATTTTCCCTGGGGACAGAGCTGCTTCCCACCCCTCTATCAGGCCTTCAGCAACCCCAAGCCTCTCAGGCTAAGTAGACAGCCACATGGGAATCCAGTGCTACCTGTCATTGCATCAACATGAGAACCCAGCCTCTGGATCATGCACATAGCTAAATGGAGCCACAGTCTCACCTTGTAGCAGGCCAGAACCAGTGTTAGGCCCCAAACATTGCTGTACCAACGGCCACAAAAGATCTGACAGGCCCTTTATGAGACTGGCACCATTGTCAAGTCTTCCTCAGTTAGCTGGAAAGCCATGTGGGGGTGCACCACCATCCTCCAGTGGGCTGGCATCTTCTCAGACTACACAGGCAACAATGCAAGATGCCTATACTTCCCTCTAGCATAGACACCTTATGAGTAAACGTACTGGGAGCAGCGCCACCTCCCAGCAAGCCCACAGTAGTCAGTTCCGCCACAAAAGAAAAGCTTATGTAGCCCACATGAGAGGACCACAGAACACAGTGCTATTGATCAGAGGGGAGCATGCTGTTGGGCCCTACCGAACAGCTCCTGTATAAAGTCTTTTCTCTAAGACTGGGAAATGTAACTGATCTAATTACTACATAAAACTAAGCATAGAAAATCATATAAAATGAAAAGACAGAATGATATGATCAAAACAAAAGAATGAGACACAACCTCAGAAAAACAACTAAACAAAGTAGGCTTAAGCAATCTATGTGCACTTCCCAGGTAGCTCAGTGGGTAAAGAATCTATCTGCAACACCAGATTTGCAGGAGACATGGGCTCAATCTCTGGGTTAGGAAGATGCCCTGGAGGAGGGCATGGCAACCCACTCGAGTATTCTTGCCTGGAGAATCCCACGGACAGAGGAGCCTGGCAGGCTATCTATAGTCTACAGAGTCACAAAGAGTCAGACATGACTGAAGTGACTGAGCACACACACACACACACAAGCAATCTATCTGATTCAGATTCAAGGTAATGATCACGAGGATGCTCACAGAATTCATAAGAATGGATGAATAGAGTAAAAATTTCAACATAATTAGAAAATACAAAGAAGAACCTGAAGAATCCAACTGACATAAAAAAGAGTCAACAGTAGATTAGATGATTCAGAGAAATGGATCAGTGTATTGGAAGATAGACTAGTGAAAATCCCTCAAGCTGAATGGGAATTTTTAATGTATCTATTTTAAGAGAAATCTCGGGTAACATCAAACACACTAATATTCACATTATAGAGATACCAGAAGGAGAAAAGTAAGAGAAAAAGATAGAGAAATTATCTGAGGCAATAATAGCTGAAAATTTCCCTATCCTGAGAAAGAAAACAGACATTCACATCCAGGAACCAGAGAGAATCCCAAACAAGATGAACTCAAAAAAGGCTGAAACAAATGTTTTATAATGAAAATGGCAAAAATTAAGGAAAACAGAATCTTAAAAACAACAAGAGAGGGCTTTCAAGATGGCACAGAAATAAGACAGGGAGAACTTACCCTCTACAGATACATCAAAAACTCATCTGCATGCAGAACAGTACCCACAGAACACATTCTGAACACTGGCAGAGGACTGCAGACTTCCAAAAAGGCAAGCCAATTCCCTCAAAATGAAGTAGGGCAAAAGACTAAGATGTGAAAGGGAGACAAAAGATTTCAGAATGGTGATCTGAGCCCTGGGGAGGGAGTCATGAAGGAGGAAAAGTTTCCACACACTAGGAAACCCCCTCACAGGCAGGGTCACAGCAGAGCTTCAGAACCTCAGAGGAAACTGCAGTGATGAGTTCAGAGACAGGTGCTCTGAAGGTAAAGCTGAGAAAATTCACCAGAGAGGTTGTTGTGGAATGGCACTTCCCAGCTGAGAAGCTGCTCACCTACGTAGGGGCTGGGTGCTCAGGCTCCGGCTTCAGGAGTCAAACCTCAGAGAGAGGACTGGGTTGACTGCCATGAAGATACTGAGGGAGTCAAGGGAAAAGCATGGGCCCACCAGAGAGGCAAAATACTCTCTGATTCCACATGCTCACAGAACACAGGACCCCACCTTAGTGAATGTTGAAGGGGGGTTAAATAGCTGCAGTTGGTAGCTCCAGGGATAGAGAAACCAGTATAAGTGCCAGAGGTGGAAGGCAGGGGGCCACTATAGTCTCAGCCCCAGGGAGTGCAGCTACTGCCGAGCTGTGAACTGGGTGGGTCACTGCCCACATCTTCCTGGAAGCCTGAGCAGCTTGGCTCCACAAGGGTCCCACACCGCAGGGCCAACTCCCCTGGGGAAGTGCATGACCTACCTCAGACTATGGTGACCTCCTGCAGGTCCCAACCATGGTGAGCACTCCCCAGACATGTCAACTGTGTCTGCCATAACCCCCATTCTCCCAAACCCAACTGAGCGAGTGGACTCTAATAAGTGCTATTCTTATCCCCCTGGGTCTGGGCAGGGAACAGACACCAAAGAGTGACCTACAAGCCGAGGCAGGCCCAAAGCCAAAAGGGAGCACCAGGGGCTGTGAGGGTCAAGGAAAGAAGGAGAAATCACCCTTGCAGCTCCAGGGGCAGTGGATTACATCTCCACAGTTAGCCTGAGACTGTGGACTTTATGGGCAACTGTAGACTCTGAGCGTAAGTATAAGCTGGAGTAAAGCAAGATCTGAGTCTGAGCTGACCCCACGCTTCCCAAAACAGGTCCAGAGACATTCCTAGAGATACTGGAGGACTTTCTGAGTAGGCAAATCAACTGGAGCAGGAAAACAGAGGAATTACATGGACGTTCTTCTCAGTACTGCCCTCTACATATCTTCCCCCACATTTTCCTTTTTCAAATTTTTCTAATGTTCTTTATTATTGCTTTGCTTTTTACTTTTATAACCTACTTTTTTCCTTTTTAAATATCTTATTTTTAAATAAATTCATTTTATTTTTTCCTAATTTTACAGTATTGCTAAGTTAAACTGCATTTTTGCCATGTTTTTTTATTTTAAATGTTTGTGATTCTAGTAATATTCATTTTCACTTAGAGGTTTGACTACTGCTTTGATTGCTCTCTCTTTTTGACTCCTGTTTTCATCTTTTTTTATATATATATATACTTTTCTTATTGTAAATATGCAAGTATTTTTGAGTGTTCTTAGCTGTTGAGTGCTAACTGTTGAGTTTCATTTGTTTTGGAGTTTTATCTTCTTTGCTGTGTGACTTGTGGAGACTTGGTGTTACAGTAAGAGGTTAGGCCTAAGCCTCCAAAATGGGAGACCTGAGTCCAGGACTTTGGATCACCAGAGAACTCCCTGACCCCATGGAACATTCATAGGTGAAAGTATTCTCAAAGGCCTCCATCTCAACTCTAACACCAAGCCCCATACAAAGCCAGCAAGGTCCAGTGGAAGATGCTTTATGCCAAGTCTTTAGCTTGCCCATTAGCAAAAAGATTTCCCAAAGACCTATCAAACCAAGACACCCAAAACAAATTATTGGGACTGGCATTTCCCTTCAGGGAGACAAGATTCAGCTCCATCCACTAGAACACAAGAAAGTTTCACAAGGCACTGGCCCAACCCCACCCATGAGGATCAGATACCACAATTAGAGGAACTACGACTTTCCAGCCTGCAGACAGGAGATTCTAAACACAGTAAATTAAAAACAAGAAAAAAATGAAGAGGCATAGAAACATGCAGCAGATGAAGGAACAAGGTGGAAATACACAAGACCAAACAAATGAAGAGGAAATAAGCAGTCACCTGAAAAATAATTCGAAGTAATGATGGTAAAGTTGAAGGAAATAAAATATCATCATGGTAAACCACAAAGCAAAAACCTATTATAGATCCACATAAAAAAAAGGAAAAGGAATCCAAATATAGAACTAAAATAGAGCAGAGGAGAAGAAAGGAACAAAAAAGACCTACAAAGAAAAATTAATGAACTAAATGTAAGTAAGTAAGTACATACCTATCACTAATTACTTTAAACATTAATGGACAAATGCTCCAACTGAAACACATAGAGTAGCTGAACAGATTTTTTAAAAAAAGAAATATATATGCATCCTATAAGAGACTCATTTCACGTCTAAGGAAACAGAGTTTGAAAGTGTGGAACTCATAAAAATAGATTTCATGCAAATAGAAACAAAAAGAAGGCTGAGGTAGCAATACTTATATCAGACAAAATAAACTTTAAACCAGAAACTGCAGCAAGAGACAAAGATCATTTCATAGTGATAAATAGATCATTTAACAAGATGTAACAATGTTAAGTATATATGCAACCAATGTAGGAGCACCTAAGTTCAAAAAGCAAATGCTAAAAAAAAAAAAAAAAAAAAAAAGGAGAGATGTTGACAGTAACAGAACGGTAGCTGCTATTGCTACTGCTAAGTCGCTTCAGTCGTGTCTGACTCTGTGTGACCCCATAGATGGCAGCCCACCAGGCTCCACCATCCCTGGGATTCTCCAGGCAAGAACACTGGAGTGGGTTGCCATTTCCTTCTCCAATGCATGAAGGTGAAAAGGGAAAGTGAAGTCGCTCAGTCGTGTCTGACTCTTCGGGACCCCATGGACTGCAGCCCACCAGGCTCCTCCGTCCATGGGATGTTCCAGGCAACAGTACTGGAGTGGATTGCCATTGCTTTCAGAATAGCAGAGGGGACTTTAAATCTCCACTACCTCAATGGACATATCATCCACACAGAAAATCAATAAGGAAACAGTGGTCTTAATTGATGTATTATCATAGACAAAATTAATACATACCTATAGAATATTCGATCTAACAGCAGCAGAGAACACATTCTATTCAAGAGACCATGGAACATTCTCCAGAATAGTTCACATGGCTGTTCAGAAAACTAGTCTCCATAAGTTTAAGACTGAAATAATATCAAGTGTCTTTTCTGACCACAATAATGAGACTAGCAATCAACTAAAAGAAAAAAATGCAAAAAAAAACACAAACATATGGAGCCTAAAGAACATGTTAATAATGGATCACGTTAAAAAATCAAAGAGATGATCAAAACCTGCCTGGAGAAAGATGAAAACAGAAAGAAAACAATCAAAATAATAGCAAACGAAGCAACGGACAAACAGTTAATCTCAAAAATATACAAGCAACTCCTGCAGCTCAATTCCAGAAAAATAAACAACCCAATCAAAAAGTGGGCCAAAGAACTAAACAGACATTTCTCCAAAGACATAAAAATGGCTAACAAACACATGAAAAGATGCTCAACATCACTCATCATCAGAGAAATGCAAATCAAAACCACAATGAGGTATCACTTTACACCAGTCAGAATGGCTGCCATCCAAAAGTCTACAAGCAATAAATGCTGGAGAGGATGTGGAGAAAAGGGAACTCTCTTACACTGTTGGTGGGAATGCAAACTAGTACAGCCACTATGGATAACAGTGTGGAGGTTCCTTAAAAAACTGCAAATAGTCCTGCCATATGACCCAGCAATCCCACTGCTGGGCATATACACACCAAGGAAACCAGAATTGAAAGAGACACATGTACCCCAGTGTTCATCACTGCATTGTTTACAATAGCCAGGACATGGAAGCAACCTAGATGCCCATCAACTGACGAATGGATAAGAAAGCTGTGGTACATATACACAATGGAATATTACTCAGCATTAAAAAGAATACATTTGAATCAGTTCTACTGAGGTAGATGAAACTGGAGCCTATTATACAGAGTGAAGTAAGTCAGAAGGAAAAACAACAATATAGTATACTAACACATATATATGGAATTTAGAAAGATGGTAATGATAACCCTGTATGTGAGGCAGCAAAAGAGACGCAGATGTATAGAACAGTCTTTTGGAGTCTATGGGAGAGGGCAAGGGTGGGATGATAGAGGAGAACGGCATTGAAACATGTAAATTATCATATGTTAAATCAATCGCTACCCCAGGTTTGATACTTGATACAGGGTGCTCAGGGCTGGTGCACCGGGATGACCCAGAGAGATGGAATTGGGAGGGAAGTGGGAGGGGGATTCTGGAAGGGGAACACATATATACCCATGGCAGATGCATGTCAAGGTATGGCAAAACCAACACGACAATGTAAAGAAAATAAATAAATAAATAAAACTAATAATAATAAAAAAAAAACAATCAAAAAGCTAAAGTAATAGAAAAAAGAGACAGAGATGGCCCAAATAAAGTTAGTAATGAAATAGGAGAATCTACAATTAGCACTACAGTAATACAGAAGGTCATAGGAAGCTATTATGAGCAATTATATGCCATTAAGGGCTTCCCAGATAGTGCTAGTGGTAAAAACCCACCTGTCCATACAGGAGACATAAGAGACACAGGTTTAACCCCCGAGTAGGGAAGATATCCTGAAGGAGGGATGGCACCCCACTCCAGCATTCTTACCTGGAGAATCCTCATGAACAGAGGAGCCTGCCAAGCTACAATCCATAGTGTCACAAAGAGTCAACACAAAGTCAGATATTTTCATTGAGGTCTCAATAAAAACTATCCAATGTCTGTATGGTAGACATATCACAGTTGTAGTTTCATTTTGACATTATGGATATTGATAAGCTGCCTAGGATCAGGATTTCAATCTTGGAAAAATTTCATATTCAAATGATCTGCAATCCTGAGGCTACTGAGTGAGACACAAATCAACCTCTGTGAATATCTCTTGGGTTTTTTAGGCTGTTCTCAGGTGGAAAAGGTGGTAGGAATGCTCAGTTTGCTGTACCCTACATTCCGTTTAGATCCATTCCCAGATGGAAACAGGACTAAATTATATTGAATGGTCTAAACAGACTCTAAATGTACAAGTTTGTGATTTAATTTATAAGATTCTAGACATTCTATGTTAGTATCTGTGAAGGGCCACAGTAGAAGAAACCATAAAATACAGACGGTAACGAGAACCCAGCATGCGAGACAGCAAAAGGAATGCAGATGTATAGAATAGACTTGTGGACTCTGTGGATGAGGGTAAGGGTGGGATGATATGGGAGAATGGCATTGAAACATGTTAATTATCATATGTCTAATCAATCGCCAGCCCAGAACTGATGCTCGGGGCTGGTGCATCGAGATTTCCTGGGGGGAGGGAGGAGGGAGGGAGGGGGGGTTCTGGAGGGGGAGCATATGTAAACCCATGGTGATATCATGTCATTGTATGGCAAAACTAATTAAAAAAAAAAAGAATGTGAGTAAGTGTGGTGATGTTGACTCAAGAAAAATAAAACATAATAAAGATATGGTAAGGATATAGTTGATGAATTTTGGAAGTTTTTGTCTGAAATATGAAAAGGAAAAAATATACTATAGGCAAAGGAGGTAAGACAGACAGGGCGACTGGTTACAGTACTGATGGTCCCAGGTGATTCTCACACATGGGTATGTGTGCGTGTGTGCATGTGTGTGTGTAAGTCACTCAGTCATGTCCAAATCTTTGTGACCCCATGGACTGTACATAAACAGGCTCCTCTGTTCATGGGATTTTCCAGGCCAGAATACTGGAGTGGTTTGCCATTCCCTTCTCCAGGGGATCTTCTTGACCCAGGGATCAAACCCAGATCTCCTACGTTGCAGGCAGATCTTCTTTACCATCTGAGCTATCAGGGAAGCCCCATTCACATATATGGGCCCAAATAAAAGCATAAACCAAAGCAGGGCAAATGGCCCTAGTTATATGCTATCTATTCTTGATCTTTGTTTTAAGCAGACATGCTCTATGAGAAAAATGAAAGGGTTACTGACAGCTGTGAAAGTTTTCCAGTGGCAGTTGGTATCTGCAGGCCTGATAATTGCAGTCTAGCAGAAGGCAGACTCAACTCTTGAGCTAAAACCTTAATTTCTTCCAATTAATAAGCATCTATGATTTTTCATGATTTTTCTCATGAAGACTGGCACGGTAGGTATTTATCACACTATTTTATAGAGAAGGAAACCAAGTTTCAGAATAAGTTGCTCAATAATTGAGAAGGACAAAGTTCCAAATATGAATCGTCAGCCGGCAAAATCTACACATTTTCCAGCTATGCCAAGCTGTCTCTAAGTCATTAAGAATCTTATCTAAGTGTTTAGGGGTGATTTTCTGAAGTTGATGAGAACTGGGGGTCACGGAATGAAAAACTTTTATAACAGGAAAGATGCTTATATGTAATAATGGTGTCACCAATACAACCAGATTACCCACTCAAAGATAATAATAATAGAGAACAAAAGTTTTGGAAAGCTATATTCTGATGATGAAATGTGACAGTATTAATAATATGAAACTTTTGCTTTAAAATACCTAGAAACAGCATCTTTTCAATAAATATAACCAGAAACATGTTCACAGACACTTCAAAAAACATAACATGAATTTCTTCCCCCACAGGAATTAAATGATTGACTAATTCATTTCTTTTTCAAAATTCTTTAGTATTCTTAGAGTATTATGCATATTTTTAATTTTCTGGAATAAATTTCAATAAATGTGCATAATTTGAGTAGCATACCATCTGATCTGAAAATAAAAATAAAACTACCTGACATCTGTTGCCAGTTGTACTTTCAACTCATTATTCCCAGGTTTTCTTTTCTATGCTGTCTTGCACTTTTCAGTTGTCCTAAATTCATGCTTTTTTAAATTATAATTTCTCTCCCCATTCTGTATTGTCCTATCTTACATTATATCAGTTTTATAACATGCAACACATTCTTCCCTGCATCTTAAGTCTTTTACATATGACTTTTTTTTCCTTCTTTTGGAGGTTCAGAAACATGTTTTATCTCTATCCTATCAGTTACATTTTATAATCTTTTTCTGCCTAATAATTTGTTTTATTTGAAATAACTTTTCATTTCTTTTTCAGCACACCACTTGCCTCCAAAGCATTTTACCAGTGCACAAGTTATATTTGTTACTTTTGAAATATTCTGGATCTCTTTATGACCAAATTATTTTGATCTAGATATCTAAACAATTTCAAAATCACAGAGTTTAGTTTCTCAGAGATAGGCATTTTGATGACTCATGATGTCACCATGCTAATTATGGCAAATATTTAATTTGTGGCCAGGGCTTTAATGATGGGAGAACCATGGAGGTCATCTAACCCACCCTCCCAATGTTACGGCCAACAGGAAGCTAGCTAGCACAAAGCTGGAGTTACTTACCCTGGGATTTAGGGATAAGTAAGCGAAGTAACGGAAGTCGCTCAGTCGTGTCTGACTCTTTGTGACCCCATGGACTGTAGCCTACCATGCTCCTCCATCCATGGGATTTTCCAGGCAAGAGTACTGGAATGCATTACCATTTCCTTCTCCAGAGGATCTTCCCAACCCAGGGATTGAACCTGGGTCTCCTGCATTGTAGGCAGATGCTTTACCATGCGTGGGTTCAGATAGGTGTCTTAGAAGGGTCTTGCTAGTGTTCTTTCTATGTAACACCATAGAATCAGACAGGAGCCCATTCACCCTAAGAGAGATAAATCTATCATATTGGGGTAATGTTCAGGTATGTGGAAGATTGTTAGTACCACAGAGTAGAATTTATTCAATTCACTTTCCACTGCAGTAGCTTTGAGCTTATCCCTGAATTATGTCTCATGTAATCCATTGCCAAAGCCAGATAGCACCGTGCAAAGTGGAAAATTTCTGAAAATAATTATCTTTATCTGACAGCATGAGAGGGAAGATCCCTAGAACTCTAATAATTGGACACAAATTTAATTAATGAGGAAATCTCCCAAATTCTGTGGAAGAGAAGTTTTCAGTAAGACTTCCAGTCTCTGGAAAACAACACACAGCTCAAAGTGGAAATGCTGGTGTTCTGGACCAGTGTAGCAGCTTCAGACAGAAAGAAAATTTATTGGTTGCAATGTGAGTACTGTCTGCAGTGCTGGGAAGCTGCGGCAGGAAGCTCACTGTAACTTTACTGAAGCATTACTGGAGCCCAAAGCATTACCACAAGAAGCAAATCTGTCTATTGAGTGGGAGAAATTGCCAGTGTTGAAAACAGTGAACTTGTGTGCATGTGAGTAATGTTCTTTGGGAGCTCTTGGTTGGAAATGGAGGTATGGGAGAACTGAAAATGCTGGAGCCAGAGCATTTGAGGGCAATGACTACTGATCATGACCTAGAGTAATATCAGTTGTCATCCTTAATTTGTGTGGCAGAAAGATGAGATAGCCCATTAGAGATGAGGTGAAGCGAAATGAGATTTTACAAAACTAGTCAATGAAACATGATACTTTCTTTCTTAGTTTTTTTTTTTTTTGCATTATTTTCTAGAGCTTTTCAATTCTCACTCCCACAAAATGTCAAAAACTCTCATCTAATCTTCAACTGGCCTGGAAATCTGAATTCAGATTCTTAAAAATGCTTCCTTTTCTAAACCTGACTCTACTTGAAACTAAACTATCCACAAGGTCAAGTTCTTTCTTTGTGATAGGTTTTTCTTGTGAAATGCAAATGGAAATATATAAGTTTTAGACAGTCTGAACATGAAGTACTACTTCATGAGGAAAACTACTTGTGTATTGCCTGTGTGCTAAAACCACCTCAGTGAAGTGGTATATAATGTTCTGATTTGTCTGTAGGTTACACTGCTGATAGTTATTTACCAGACACCTCACGGGTTTTATTATCTATAAAGTGAGGATGTTGCATTAAATAGACTTATACAGTATCTGCAAAGTCTTAAAGTTTTACCACTCATATGTTGTTTAAAGCATGAGATTTTGTTAAATAGCCTTGCAGGTTTGTGCTACTCTTGGGACTTTCAGGACTGCAGGATACCACAGTAGGAAGTGGCCATTCTCCACAGTAGAGGGCAGCTCTCTGCATTTAGCCACCATTAAACTCATAGACCTAAACTTTCTCTGTTGATTTGTAAATTATATGGAACATACCATGCTCTTGATAACATTTTTATTTCTTCAAAATTATTTCAAATCACA
Organism: Antilocapra americana; assembly: GCA_007570785.1. NCBI lineage: Eukaryota > Metazoa > Chordata > Mammalia > Artiodactyla > Antilocapridae > Antilocapra > Antilocapra americana. Next base: position 12,067,023 of record ML662445.1, on the reverse strand, counting down.
TAACAACAACAACAAAAGAATATTCTTCTGTTTCCTACATAGCATTTCATTGTTATCCCACTTTGCTTCTAATGTACCCAGGACAGATTTCACCTTTTCACTTTCATTGCATAGGGGAAATTGTCAATTTAGAGTAGATGGCAGTCATGTTCCAAAGATCAGGTACAATTTCTCAGAGTACATAATGCTTAAGATTCAAGAAAGAAGGTTCTGCATACAGGTTTTTTGTTCATTTCTTCCTTTCTTTCTTTTTCTCTTTTCCCTAGCTGGTGCTTTATTTCCCTTTCCAGTTAGGGATTCCTGAATTTTAAGAAAAATAGATAAAAGTGAAAATCAGTCCAAAAATTTTCAGCTACTTTTACACATTCTTTTACCAATAATCTTTCTGATGGTGTTAAGGACTTAGGCTCTGTAAATGCCCAACTATTACACTGTTAAATATATTGCCAAAGATATTCCAGAAGGAGGTTGGAAACAAGGTAGCATATTGAGGAAACAATGAGATGATTGGCTTCTGTCATCTACTATGGGAGTATATATATATATATATATATCTAGATGATATAATAAAATCCTACACTCTAGGTCTATTTTCCTTCACTCCATAGAATCCAGAACTTCCATACAAATTAAGAAATTTTAATTAAAAGTGGCAGAACTCATAAATATTGAGCACAATTTCAGAAAGTTTGCTTTTAACATTAGAGGACCTGATTTCTCCTATTTAACAGATGTTGATTAAATACTCAGAATGTATGACACTGTGCAAAGACTTGGGTATGGACATCTGTGTATGAGAGATGGGAAGGCATTTAAAAGACTACAAGATTTGGGGAGTAAATAATTAGGAGAGTGGAGTATACTTTGAGTAGGAAGTGGAAGACTTTGGTAGGAGGTTTTCAGCTGACAAGGAGCTGATTCATTGTGACTACTGTTTTGAGTGTGCTAAATTTGAGATGTTAAACATACAAGTGGAATTTCTTTACAACACATTCAGAAAGAAATGCCAAGTGAAAATGACCTTTATTCTTTAGAAAATGAGGTTATTCTTTTTTTTTATTGAAAATGAGGTTATTCTTCATATCTCAAAATAATATACCTTAAAATATATTTTCTATAGCATGCTACTGAGGAATGAATATGATATTTAAAAATAAAAGATTTAGGCTCCACTCTTTGGACAAGTTAATGTCTCAATGTCCTCATCTGTAAAATGGACTCAAAAATCTTAAACAATTCACTTGGGCTTTTTGAAGATTTGATGAATTTAAAGTATATCAAACTATTCTATAAATTCTAAATCAGTGCTGCTAAAAAAAGATGTTGATAGTACGAACTGCCTGCTGAAGTTTCTTTTTGGTTTTGGTTTGTTGTTTGTTTGTTCTTAAAACATAGTATGGTTCTATCAGAAGTCTGCTGAGACAGAAATTTCAAAAGAAGGGCTTGTTAATCTATCTTTCTAAAACTCAAGTTCCTCAGCTTTCTACTTCGAGATGTTCTGTCTTAAGACTCTTTGCTCCAACTCTATCAAACAAATATTGCATATTTTAAAAATTATATTCCCTTATATAAACAGCTCCATGGATTCAAGACAGTATCAAATATAATTTGACACACAAAATTATTTAGTTAAAATGTTTCCAACTGGTAGTTCTATTGGTGTAGCATAAGCCTTGATAAAGAGCTAGGCTGTGCACAACTACACCCTCCATTTGTTTTAGAGATCTTGGTTGATTTTGATAACTAACCATTTAGGCCATTTATTTTTTCTCTTCCTGTATTTTAAATATCCACTCTGTGTTATCTGATTATTTATTAATTGAACATGGTTGATGTACAATATAACATTAGTTTTACAGAGTGCTAATTCTGTATTTTTACAGATTGTATTCCATTAAAAGTTATTACATGATATAGGCTATAATTCTCTGTGCTATATAACATATTCTCGTTGCTTATCTATTTTATACATAGTAGACTATATCCATTAATACCCTAGAACTAGTCCAATCACAATATTTGTTATGCATAGGTCAAGACTGTGCAAAACAGTGAAATAACACAACTCTAGAACAATTCTGCTTATTTAACTTTTATGCAAAGCATGTCATGTGAAATGCTTGTCTGAATGAATCACAAGCTGGAATCAGGATTGATGGGAGAAATATCAACAACCTCAAATATGCAGATGATACCAATCTAATGGCAGAAAATTAAGAGAAACTAAAGAATTCCTTGATGAGGGTGAAAGACGAGAGTGAAAAAGGTAGCTTGAAACTCAACATTAAAAAACAACAACAAACAAACAAGACTATGGCATCTGGTCCCGTCAATTCAAGACAAATAGAGAAAAAGTGGAAGCAGGGACATATTAACTTTCTTGGGCTCAAAAACACTGTGTACAGTGACTGTAGCCATGAAAGTAAAAGAGGTTTCTCCTTGAAAGGAGAACTATGACAAACCTAGCCAGCATACTGAAAAATAGAGACATCATTTGGCTGTCAGTGGTGGGTATTGTCAAAGCTGTGGTTTTTCCAGTAGTCATGTACGCATGTAAGAGTTGGACCATAAAGAAGGCTGAGTGCCAAAGAACTGATGCTTTTGAATTGTGCTGGAGAGGATTCTTGAGTCCCTTGGACATCAAGGAGATTAAACCAGTCAATTCTAAAGGAAATCAACCCTGAATATACATTGGAAGGACTTTTGCTGAAGATGAAGCTCTAGTACTTTGGCCACCTAATGCAAAGGACTGACTCATTGGAAAAGACCCTGATGTAGGGAAAGATTGAAGGCAAAAGGAGAAAGGGGCAGCAGAGGATGAGATAGCTATATAGTATCACTGAGTCAGTGGACTTGAATCTGAGCAAACTTTTGGAGATAGTGGAGGATAGAGGAGGCTGACGTGCTACAGGCAATGGGGTCACAAGGAGTCAGATACAACTTAACAACTGAACAACAACTCTACCACCAAACCTGCAGGGTAATTTTGAAAAATATCAAGTTTATCTTTAGAATTTACTATCCTCTTGGGCATCCTTCCTTTTTAATTACATTTACACTCTCACAGGAGCCAGAGCTGTGCAAGTTTCAAGGTTGGATTTACACTCATTCACCTCAGTTTGTAGTATATTAATGTAGTATGCCTCCTAAATACCTTAAATAATGTTAAATAATATGTCAGCATATTCCAAAGTGATCCTTTCAAAGAGATAATATTGAAGCTTAAAGAATGAATAGTACAAGCATAAATATTTATAGCTGAATATCTATTTAATGAAAGACACTATTTCTCTGGATCTTGTTATGCCAATTTGTTTAGGAAGTGTCTCTTCTACCTGCTGGGAAAATAGATCTCAACCAGTCTACAAGAAACTATTGAGGGAACATAGTAGTAGCAGAGATCCCAAGATAGTCTCTGAATAAGTCAACTGATTTTTCTACTTCTCATCTGTTATGCATGAGGGTGATAAATTAAGCACCTGGGAAAGAATAAGTACTGAAAGAAAAAAAAAAAGGTTCACATTGACCAAATTATGTCTTGATTTTAACATTGTTGCTTGAAATTTCTCTTGTTTTTTTCTTTTTAATCGAAACTGCCCCTTTTTTTTTGAGTACCCTTTTTTTTAATTTTTATTTTTTATTATTATTATTTTTAATTGTTTTTGCCATACATTGTCATGATATCACCATGGGTTTACATATGCTTCCCCTCCGGAACCCCCCTCCCTCCTCCCTCCCCCCCGGGAAAT
>ML662445.1:11849809-12063174 GCA_007570785.1 Antilocapra americana | reverse complement strand
CCACAATGAGGTACCACTTTACACCAGTCAGAATGGCTGCCATCCAAAAGTCTACAAGCAGTAAATGCTGGAGAGGATGTGGAGAAAAGGGAACCCTCCTACACTGTTGGTGGGAATGCAAACTAGTACAGCCACTATGGAAAACAGTGTGGAGGTTCCTTAAAAAGCTGCAAATAGACCTGCCATATGACCCAGCAATCCCACTGCTGGGCATATACACACCAAGGAAACCAGAATGGAAAGAGACACATGTACCCCAATGTTTATCGCTGCATTGTTTACAATAGCCAGGACATGGAAGCAACCTAGATGCCCATCAACTGACGAATGGATAAGAAAGCTGTGGTACATATACACAATGGAATATTACTCAGCATTAAAAAAAAATTCATTTGAAGCAATCCTACTCAGATGGACGAAACTGGAGCCCATTATCCAGAGTGAAGTAAGCCAGAAGCAAAAACAACAATACAGTATATTAGCGCATATATATGGAATTTAGAAAGACGGTAACAAGAACCCAACATGCGAGACAACAAAAGGAAGGCAGATGTATAGAATAGACTCGTGGACTTTGTCAAAACTGCCCTTTTTGAGGTATGTGGATATGTGGATAAATGAAAATGACCAGAGTTGTTAAATGACTGAATGATATCACAATAGAAGTAAAGTATCTTGGGTTGTACAGATTTATATAATCTTAAAAATATTAGAAAATAATTGATTACCCATGATAAGATAAAGTTAGGTTGGAACCTTGATCTGCTGCCAGTCCTACCTCATACAGCACAGTTTTCACATTGCCTGTCTATAAGTTTTTCAATACACACATTTCTATGATAATTAATGTGATAAAATTATGAACATGATTTTTCATATTTTATAGCAAATTCACTATCACTTTCAAGCAAAACTCTGATCTACAGTTCTTGGAATGACTAGTTTTACTTGTTTCAGTAGTGAAAAGGCCAACTAACATATTTGAATTTTCTTTTTTGTTTTACTGAAAGTTTTATTATTTATACTAATAATAATGAAATGCTTTTACTAATTTTTTCCCATAAAATATATCTTCAGAAAGAATTATAATGTTTACAGCTATCTCTCTCTAAACAAACATGACTGTCCCTGTGGCTGGCTATTGGGAGTAATTAAACAAATTGTGTTGTCCACACACTTCAAAGGGAGGAATACATAGAATAAGAAAAGACTTTGATGTGAATCTGGCATCTGAACGCAGAGTTTCAAAGAATAGCAAGGAGAAATAGGAAAGCCTTCTTATGTGAACAATGATGGTGGGGTGGGGGGAAGGAAAACAATAGAATGGGAAGACTAAACATCTAACAATACTCTTAAAAAAAAAATCTCTTGAAGAAAATTAGAAATACCAAGAGAGGATTTCATGCAAAGATAGCCACAATAAAGGACAGAAGTGGTAAGGAACTAACAAAAGCAGAAAAGACTAAGAAGAGGTGGAAAGAAAACACAGAACTGTACAAAAAAGGTCTTAATGACCACAGTGGTGTGCTCATTCACCTAGAGCCAGACATCCTGGAATGCGAAGTGAAGTGGGCCTTAGGAAGCATGAACAAAGGTAGTGGAGGTGATGGAATTCCAGTTGAGCTATTTCAAATCCGAAAAGATAATGCTGTGAAAGTGCTGCACTCAATATCCTCATGTGGATTTACACTGCAGCTTGTAGAGCTGGCTCTCACTGGGCAGGCCGAAGTCCTCCAAGCAGTCTCAGGGAAAACCCCTGAGGATGATTCCCATGCAGAGGTAAATTGTGGAGATAAAACCGCAACTGAAACCCAGGGGCAGGGTGGCTAGGGAATAGGACCTACAACCTTCCCACCAGCTGTACAAGCTGCAGAGTAAATCCACATGATCTACTAGGCAGACTCTGTGTCTATAGAATATATAAAAGGACATCGAGAGCCCCACAACAGAAAATGCACTGGTTCTGACAGCTATGGACACCAAAAACAAGAACACACAGGAGCAGAACCAGGTTAGAGTCTGAGCTGCCCCTACGGCAGGTCCAGAGACCAGCATAGTGTTGGAGGGCATCCTAGGGAGGCAAGGTGGACTGTGACTCCCAGCGAGGGAATGGACGCTGCTAGCAGAGACTCAAGAAAAACATTTATTATTCTTATATTTTGACTTGTTCTGTAGATGCTTTTGGATTTTTTTTTCTTTCTTCCCTGCCCCTTTCCCTCCCCCTCCTTTTTTATTCTTCTGTTGTAGGTGTCAATTTTATTAGTACTATTAAATCTATTTAAACTTTTAAGAATTTGTTTTTAATCACACTTTTTATTTGCTATATGCTCCTGAGTCTAAGTTGGCTTTTTGAGGTCTGTGGGGTTTTCTTGTTTTTTTTTCTTTTCTTTTTTGAATTTTAACTAAAAAAAGTTTTCAAATTTATTATAATCTTTTCTACATTTACTCTTTTGTTTGCTTTTCCTACTGTTTTTTTCCTGTTGCAATTAGTCTTTAATATTTATAAATCTTTTTTATCTACCTCTATTTACTATGCATTTCTTTTCTTTCTTTTTCTAATAATATTTTTTAGTTTATTTTGGTTTTGTTGTTTTATTTCCCAGTTGGCACCTTGCTTTAGTTTTGATTTCCAGTTTGTGCTTTAGCTAGTTTTGTCTTAACTGGTAGATATCATTTTTGGTTTCCTTTGTTCATCAAGTCAATCTATTGTACTTTTCTTTGTAGGGGGGCTGTTTTGGTTTTGTTAATGAATATATATACATATGTGTGTGTGTGTGTGTGTGTGTGTGTATTCCATTATTTATTTGTTAGTTGCCTGACTTTGTAATTGCAATTCATCAGGGATACATCGTTTGTTTCCCATTTCTCTATATTTGTTTTAATTCCATTTAATGCCATAACAAACGATTGGTGGAATCTCCATTCCCCAGCTAGAGATCAAAAGCCTAGACTACCAGAGAACTAATCCTAGAGACTATCAAATAGTGGAACTCCCACAAAGGCAATCACTGTATACAAGACCCAGCAGGACCAAACCACCAGTAGTATCTTGTGAAGGATATTTCATCCAAACAACAAACAAGACCAAAATATAAACCCAGTTGTCAGCAGACAAGATTATCACCTACCACCTCACTAAGCCCTGCTCATCTGCAGAAAAAAACAAAAAAACAACTCATCTCCTCCCACCAGGACACAAACACAAATCACACCCTATATGAAGCTTACCCAAACTACTGGAAGAACCAAAAGGAAGAAAGAATTCATCCCTGAAGTCTGGGAAAAGGAGACCTCAGACACAGTAAGTTTAAAAAAAAAAAAATGAAAAGGCAGAGAAATACTGTGCAAATGAAGGAACAACCTAGAAACACACAAGTCCAAATAAATGAAGAGGGACTAGGCAAACTATCTGAAAAAGAATTCAGAAAAGTGATAGTAAAAGTGATTGAAAACCTCTAAAATAGAACAGAAAAATTGCAAGAATAAACTAATAAAGACCTAGAAGAAATAAAGAATACACATACAGAGACAAACAACACAATTATTGAAATTAAAAGTATTCCAGAAGGAAGCAATAGAGGAATATCTGAAGGAGAAGAATGGATAAGTAAGCTGGAAGATAGAATAGAATAAATAACTGCTGAAGAGCAGAATAAAGTAAAAAGAATGAAAAGAACTGAGGACAGTCTCAGAGACCTCTGGGACAATATCAAATGCACCAGCATTCAAATATAGGGGTCCAGAAAGAAGAAGAGAAAAAGAACGGATATGAGAAAAAATTTGGAAGAGATAATAGTTGAAAATTTTCCCAACAACGGAAAGGAAATCGTCAAACAAGTCCAAGTAGGAGAAAGAGTCCCATATAGGATAAACCCAAGAAGAACCATGCCAAGACACATAGTAATCAAGGTAAAAGATATTTAAAACACAAAGAAAGAATATTTAAAAAAAAAAAAGGCAGGGGGAGGCAACAAGTAACATACAAAGAAAATCCCATACATTTAACAGCTGATCTTTCAGCAGAAACTCTGCAGGCCAGAAGGGAATGACAGGATATATATAAAACACTGAAAGTGAAAAATCTACGAGCAAGATTACTCCACCCAGTAAGGATCTCATTCAAAATTGATGGACAAATAAAAAAATTTACAGACAAACAAAAGTAATGAGAATTCAGCACCACCAAACCAGCTTTACAACAAATGTTAAAGGGACTTATATAGTCAGGAAATACAAGAGAAGAAAAAGATCTACAGCAACAAACCCCAAACAATTAAGAAAATGGCAATAGGAACATGTATATCAATAACTAGTTCATGTAAATGGATTAAATGCTCCAAACAAAAGACGCAGACTGGCTGAATGAAAACGAAAACAAAACCCATATACATGCTGTCTACAAGAAACTGACTTCAGACTTAAAGACACATATAGACAGAAAGTGAGAGGATGAAAAAATGTATTCCATGCAAAGGGAAATCAAAAGAAGACTAGGGTATCAATCCTCATATCAGACAAAATAGATCTTAAAGAATATTATAAGTGATAAGAAAGGACACTGAATAATGATAAAGGAATCAATCCAGGAGGAAGATATAACAACTGTAGATATCTATGCATCCAACGTAGGAGCACCTCAGTACATAAGGCAAACACTAGCAGACATAAAAGGAGAAACTGACAATAACACAGTAATAGTAGAATTTAACACCCCACTTGAACCAATGGACAGATCATCAAAATAGAAAATTAATAAGGAAACACAAGATTTAAACGACATATTAGACCAGATTGATCTCATTGATATATATCAGGACTTTCTATCCAAATGCAGAATATATTTTCTTCTCAAGTGCACATGGAACCTTCTTTTGAATAAACCACACTTTGGGTCACAAATCAAATCTCTGTAAGTTTAGGAAAATTGAAATCATATAAGCATTTTTTCCTTATTACAATGCTATGAGGCTAGATATCAATTACAAGAAAGAAAAAAAACTGTAAAAAACACACAGGTGGAGATTAAACAATACGTTTCTAAATAAAGAAGAGGTTACTGAAGAAATCAAAAATGAAATAAACAGATTACCAGAAAGAGATGATAATGAAAACAAAACAACTCAAAACCAATGGGATGCAACAAAATCAGTTTCAAGAGGGAGGTTTATAGCAATCCAATCCTACCTCAAGATACAAGTTCAGTTCAGTTCAGTCACTCAGTTGTGCACAACTCTTTGTGACCCCATGGACTTCAGGACATCAGTCTTCCCTGTCCATCATCAACTCCCAGAGATTGTTTAAAAACATGTCCATTGAATCAGCGATGCTATCCAAACATCTCATCCTCTGTTGCCCACTTATCCTCCTGTCTTTAATCTTTCCTAGCATCAGCATTTTTTCCGAAGAGTCAGTTCTTCACAAAAGGTGGCCAAAGTAATGGACTTTCAGCTTCAGCATCGGTCCTTTCAATGAATATTCAGGACTGATTTTCCTTAGATTGACTGTATGTCCTTGCAGTCTAAGGGACTCTCAAAAGTCTACTTCAACACTACAGTTCAAAAGCATCAATACTCAGCTTTCCTTATAGTCCAACTCTAACATCCATACATGACTACTGGGGAAAAAAAACCCATAGCTTTGACTAGATGGACCTTTGTTGGCAAAGTAATGTCTCTGCTTTTTAATATGCTATCTAGGTTGGTCACAGTTTTTCTTCCAAGAAGCAAGTATCTTTTAATTTCATGGCTGTAGTCACCATCTGCAGTGATTTAGGAGCCTCCCAAATTAAAGTCTCTCAGTGTTTTCACTGTTTCCCCATCTATTTGCCATGAAGTGATGGGACCGGATGCCATGATCTTAGTTTTCTGAATGTTGAGTTTTAAACCAACTTTTTCACTCTTGTCTTTCAGTTTCATCAAGAGGCTCTTTAGTTCTTCTTCATTTTCTGACAAAAGTGTGGTATCATGTGCATATCTGAGGTTATTGATGTTTCTCCTGGCAGTCTTGATTCCAGTCCAGTATTTCTCATGATGTACTCTGCATATAAGTTAAATAAGCAGGGTGACAATATACAGCCTCGACATACTCCTTTCCCATTTTGGAATCAGTCTGTTGTTTCAAGAAACAAGAACAACATTGAATAGACAACCTAGCTTTAAACCTAAAATAGCTGGAAAAAGGAGTACAAACCCCCTCCAAGTTAGCAGAAGGAAAGAAATCATGGAGACCAGAGCAGAAATAAATGAAAAAGAATCAAAGAAGTAATAGTAAAGATGAATAAAACTAAAAACTGGTCTTAGAAAAGATAAACAAAATTGAAAAACCTTTAGCCAGACTCATTAAGAAAAAAAGAGAGAATAATCAAATTAAGAAAACTAGAAATGAAAAAGGAGAGGTTACAACAGACAATGCAGATATACGAAGGATTATAACAGGCTGTTATAAGCAACTATATGTAATAAAATAGGCAACCTGGAAGAAATGGACAGATTCTTAGAAAAGTTCAACCTTCTAAGACTGAACTAGGAAGAAATAGAAATTGTTAACCACCCTATTACAAGCACTGAAATAGAAACTGGGATAAAAAATCTCCTAGAAAGCAAAAGCTCAGGGACAGTTGGCTTCACAGGGGAATTCTGTCAAACATTTAGAGAAGAACTAATGCCTCTCTTTCTAAAACTCTTTCAAAAAAATTCAGAGCAAGGAACATTTCTAAACTCATTCTATGAGGTCACCATCACCCTGATGCCAAAACCAGGCAAAGATCACACACACACACACAGAAAAAGAAAATTGCAGGTCAATGTCACTGATGAACATAGATTCAAAATCTTCAACAAAATTCTTGCAAATAGAATTCAACAACACATTTAAAATCACATATACCATAATCAAGTTGGGTTTATTCCAGGGATACAAGTATTTTTCAGTATACACAAATCAATCAATGTGATACACTACATTAACAAACTGAAAGATAAGAGCCATATGATAGAACGCAGATGTATAGAATAGACTCGTGGACTCTGTGGATGAGGGAAAGGGTGGGATGACATGGGAGAATGGCATTGAAACATGTTAATTATCTTATGTCTAATCAATCGCCAGCCCAGGATTGATGCTCGGGGCTGATGCAACGAGATTTCCCGGGGGGAGGGAGGAGGGAGGGGGGTTCTGGAGGGGGAGCATATGTAAACCCATGGTGATATCATGTCATTGTATGGCAAAACTAAAAAAAAAAAAAAGAACCATATGATAATCTCAATAGATGCAGAAAAAGCCTTTGATTCAGTACCTATTTATGATAAAAAGAAAAAACTCTCCAAAAAATGGGCATAGATGAAACTTACCTCAAAATAATGAAGGCCATGTATGACAAGTCCTCAGCAAACATTATTCTCACTGATGAAAAATGGAAAACATTCCTTCTAAGATCAGGAACACAACAAGGGTGGCCACTCTCACAACTTCTATTCAGCATAGCTTTGGAAGCTCTAGCTAGAGGAATTAAAGAAGAAAAAGAAATAAAAGGAATCTAGATTGGAAAAGAAGTATAAACTCTCAGTTTTTGCAGATGACATGATACCATAGGTAGAAAACTCTACAGATACCATCTGAAAATTAGTGGAGCTAATCAGTGAATATAGCAAAGTCACATGATACAAAATCAATACACAGAAATCATTTATATTTCTATATAATAACAATGAAAAATCATAAAGACAAGAAATAAATCCCATTCACCACTACAACAACAAGAATAAAATATCTAGGGATAAACCTACCTATTGAGACAAAAAAAAACTATACAGGAAAGTATAAGACACTGATGAAAGAAATCAAAGACTACATAAACATATGGAGAGATATGCCATGTTCCTGGGTTGGAAGAATCAATATTACCAAAATGACTATACTACCAAACGTCTTCCCTGGTGGCTCAGATGGTAAAGAATCTGCCTTCAATGCAGGAGACCTCGGTTCAATTCCTGGGTGAGTAAGAACCCCTCAAATTGAGCTTTTTCAAATCCTAAAAGATGATGCTGTGAAAGTGTTGTACTCAATATGCCAGCAAAGTTGGAAAACACAGCAGTGGCCAAAGGACTGAAAAAGGTCAGTTTTCATTCCAATCTCAAAGAAAGGCAATGCCAAAGAATGCTCAAACTACCACACAATTGCACTCATCTCACATCCTAGAAAAGTAATGCTCAAAATTCTCCAAGTGAGGCTTCAACATATGTGAACTGAGAACTTTCAGATGTTCAAGCTGGTTTTAGAAAAGGCAGAGGAACCAGAGATCAAATTGCCAACAGCCGTTGGATCATTGAAAAGGTGAGAGAGTTCCAGAAAAACGTCTACTTCTGCTTTATTGACTATGCCAAAGCCTTTGATTGTGTGGATCACAACAAACTGTGGAAAATTCTCCAAGAGATGGGAATTCCACACCACCTTACCTGCCTCCTGAGAAGTCTGTATGCAGGTGAAGAAGCAACAGTTAGAACTGGACGTGGAGCAATGAACAGGGTTCCAAATTGGGAAGGGAGTACGTCAAGGTTATATATTATCACCCTGCTTATTTAGCTTATATGCAGAGTACATCATGAGAAATGTGGGGCTGGATGAAGCACAAGCTGGAATCAAGACTGCTGGGAGAAATATCAATAACCTCAGATAAGCAGAGATGACAAAAGCAATAAAGTAAGTTACCTCGCCCCCCCCCAAAAAAATGTGATTTCAATTACTCCTAAAGAAAACATTTTTCTAATATTATTTTTTAAAAATAGAGCATTGTTCATACAGTTGACATTGTCTGCTTGTCCCTGTGTTCCATTTAACCTCTTCATCATTCATAGCACATTCCCATCATGAATCATTTGGAATTTTCCTAACTCAAAATGCTTTTTTGCTGTTTTCTCTGTGTTTTGGCTCTGCCTTATCTTCAAACATAAATTCTGTCTGAAATGCTGTCTTTCTCCAATCCTGTTATTTCTTTATCCATTCCCAATTGCTTCCATTGGTAATATACAAAAGTTCACTTCTAATAAACTGCCAAATTCACAAACAATGATAAAAAAGTGATATTTTCCTTACCACCTACATGAATTTGTTGTAAAGATTAAATATTAAAATAAATATAACAACATACTATAAAATATAACTAGATTTCTAGAAGCAGTTAAAATACTAATATCTATATTGAAAGTCTTACAAGATACATTTTCTGAAAAACCATCACTCTACAAAATTATTCACTCTTCTTACTACCCTTCCATGCAATCTGGACATTTATTTTTTAATGAAGGAATTATTTTTTAGAGGAAGAAATTGAGACAAACATTTAATAACAAACAATTTTCACAAGGCTAATAAGAGATGAAGTAAAAATTCAAACCAGGGTGACTAAATAAAAACTGACCCTGGAAATAAAGATAATTATACTTAAAATAATCAAGATGATGTTGATCAGACCATGGATGACAAATCTGGAGATGAATGTCAGAGCTGACTGTGTTGTTCTGCAGGTAGCCCCTCCGGTTTGTCTATAAAACTCTTGCTCTCTGACTGTCAAGAGTGGGGGTGTGAGTCAGCCTTTGGACAGCCATCTGCCCTCCCCAAACCCTGTCAATCCAGAACAAAACAAATTTTCCTTTTCAAAAAATAAAAATAATCTAATAATAAAAAATAACAAAATAAAACTCATATTTTTTAATCCAGTAAGACAGAAAAGTGAAAATGAAAGTTGCTTAGTTATATCTGACTGTGACCCCATGGGCTGTAGCCTGCTTTGAAATTCCATGGAATTCTTCTGTCCTGGAATTCTCCAGGCCAGAATACTGGAGTGGGTAGCCAATCCATTCTCCAGGGGATCCTCCCAGACTAGGGATCAAACCTAGATCTCCCACATTGCAGGCAGATTCTTTACTGTATGAGCCACCAGGGAAGCCTAGTAAGACAGAAGGACAATGAAAATACCATTTTATGTAAGAAAGAAGTTGACTTAAATAAAGTAGTTTAATCAATTCACATTTTAGCAACCCAAAATCAGGAACCATGAAATTTTACTTATCAGAGACTAAATGGAAACATTTCTTTTAAGCTAGGGAAAATAGTCCCCAGTACACAGATTAATCAAATTCTTAAGTTTTCTGTTAAGCCATGATTTGGCTTCATGATCCACTTCAGCATGATTTTCCACATAGTTAGTACCGTTGGATTGGTATTCAAGATGACATTAAATTGTCATTTCTGTATCAAACTCTTAAACGTGAATGTTCAGAGAAGTAAGCTGTAGTTCTTATAAAATTTTAGTGGAAAATTTACACATATTCAGTTCCAAGTTCTACCACTATTAAATAAAAATTATCCTGACACTTGTTAAACATAGCAAGAAAGACTTCATTAAAACTTTTTGCAATATGGGAGAGACATAGAGAACTCAACTCAGAATATGGCAAAGATAACTGGGGATTTATAACCAATCAGATGAGTGACAGGGTCAGTGGATCAAATATTTTCAAGAGGAACTTCATTAGATATCAAGGGTAGAGAGATTCTTGGTTAACTGGCTTAATGGATTTTTACTAAAGGCAGGTCAAAAAGTTAGATATCAGGGGTGGGTTGAGGGATACAAAACTTAATCAGATATTAAGAGTGAGGGAAGATTCTTGATAAATCAGTTTAGCCTTGGCAGGTTAAAGTTGAGGCCTAGAAAAAGAGGATTTATAGGACCCTGACTAAAATTTGGTCAAGGAAGAAATTTTTGTTACTGTTTACTTATTTCATGATCTGTATTGCAAAAAAACAAAAGAACAAACTTGAGGGGTTAATTTATTTCCTAGCATTTTCAGTATTTTCCATAGGTCTGACATTATCATAAAAACTGAGTGAAAGAAGGAAAATATATGATTCTGTGCCAGTTTAAAAAAGGTCAGTGTGATGCTATACACACAGTAGGGGCTTTGTATTTAAGAGGTGCTAAATTCCATCCCATTTCAACTGCGTGCTTTTAAATGAGATCAAAAGCTGAAATTTATCTTTATCATCAATTGAACTAGAAGAATATTACTCACATTTTGGGTTGTGCTGTACATTAAGTGAGATGCTGTAAGTTAGAAAACACATTATATTATTAAATTTTCAATTTCAATCTAATAAATGTTTGAGTTACCTTCTACCATGCACAGATATTAGGGATACAGCAATGCCTATTACAGAAAGATTCCCCATGAAGAGGGAATATAAACTTTAGACAAGTAATTCCAAGGTGCTTCATTTAAGTACTAGAGGTAATAGAACAGTAGCATCACTCACATTGTCAATATTATCTGCAACCTAGGTCAGGGGAGCGATTTGGGGCTGAGAACTAATCTTATTTCACAAAAGTCATTAGCTTTCATGGATGTTCTGTTGAATTATAAGTGACCTATGAATGCAGCAGACACTGAAGCAATACTTTCAGTGTTCTTCGGCCTTTGCCTGAGCCATGCTGACATTTGAGGCCTGGGGATCTACTTGCTTGGGCTGATTTCTGAGTTGCTCTCTAAATAACTTTGCATAGGCCACCTAAGTAGGTACTTTGGTAATTCTATGCTCTTAAAATGTTTTGTTTAGATAAACCTTAGCACTTCAGTGAGTCGTATTTCATATGTGCTGTATGATCTCAATATTAGAATTTTAAATCATCCACAGTAAATTTTTGAGCCAAATTCACATCTTAGTTGCTTTTATTTTTATCCTTTTAACTTTTTATTTTATATTGCAGGAAAGTTGATTGACAATGTTGTGTTAGTTTCAGGTGTACAGCAAAGTGATTCAGATTTACATATACATGTATCTATTCTTTTTCAGATTATTTTCCTGTTCAGGTTGTTACAGAATTTAGAGCAGAGTTCCCTTTGCTGTGTAGCAGATCACTTTCAGTTATCTATTTTAAATATAGCAGTGTTTGATATGATATACATATACACATTGATATGATATACATATCAATCCCAAGCTCCATAACTATTCCTTCTCCCTACTCTTCCCCCCAGTAAACATAGTTTGTTCTCTAATTCTGTGAGTCTGTTTTTGTTTTGTAAATAAAGTTCATTTGTGACATTTGTGTTTAGACTTTACATGTAAGTGATATCATACATTTCTCTTTATTAATACATAGAAATTTGTTGCATTTCTATACATACATCAACAACAAAAGATCAGAAAGAGAAATTCAAGAAACAATTCAATTTGCTACTACATCAAATAGAATAAAATGCCTAGGAATAAACCTACCTAAAGAGGCAAAACATCTGTACTCCAAAAACTATAAGATACTAATGAAAGAAATTGAAGATGACACAGATGGAATGATATGCCGTGTTCTTGAATTGGAGGAATCAATATTGTCAAAATGACTATACTGTTCAAGGCAATCTATAGATTAAATGTAATTCTTATCAAATTGCCAATGGCACTTTTCACAGAACTAAAACAAAAAAATCTTAAAATTTTCATGAAGACCCAAAGGAACCTGAATAGGCAAAGCAATCCTGAGAAAGAGAAACAGAGCTGGAGCAATTGGGATCCCTGACCAAAGACTATACTACAAAGCTATAATCACCAAAACAATATGGTACTTGCACAAAAACAGACATATAAACCAATGGACCAGGGTAGGGAGGTGGGGACTATGTCAATAATATACAACAAAGCAGGTAGAACTATACAATGGTGGAAAGATAGTCTCTTCAAAGTGCAATGCATGGAAAACAGGACAGCTACATGTAAAAGATTAAATTAGAACATTTTTAACACTAGATTCAAAAATAAACTCGAAATGGATTAAACACCTAAATCTAAGACCAGATATTATAAAACTCCTAGAGGAAAGTGAAGGCAGAATACTCTGACATGCATGATGTTTCATCTCCCAGAGTAATGGAAATTAAAAAAATAAATAAATAAATAATGTGATCTACTTACTCTCAAAAGATTTTGCACATCAAAGGAAACCATAAACAAAATGAAAGTCTACCCACAGAGCGGGAGAAAATATTCTCAAAGAATGAAAAACAAAAGGTTATTTTCCAAAATTTACAAACAGCTCATACAACTTAGTATCATCAAAACAAACAACCCGATCAAAAAAAAAATGAGTAAAAGACCTAAATATACATTTCTCTTAGTTGCTTTTAAATAATGTTCCTTGACCTCAGATAATGTCTTATAAAGTAATATAGAATAACTTAGTGCTAGCTTAATACTAGAAGTTGGGAGTGTAAATCCAATGCTAAGAAACAAATGTTAAAACGCAATTCACCACAAAATTACTTTGAAAATGTTTAGGATGTCTACTATATACATATAGCTTCTAATGCATTATGGATTACAGTGGATCCTTTTACCTTCCATTTCACTTTCTTCAATTTCAGTTACCCTCTGTCAAGCACAGTTCAAAAATATTAAATAGAAAATTTCAGAAATAAGCAACTTATGTTTTAAATTGGGCATATATATTTTTTCAAAAAATTTCAAGATAATTCTGATATGCATCTGGATTTTAAAAAGTGATTATGGGTTTTTCTATTAAATCCTAGTTTTGGTGATATAGAGTTCTATTATTTTTCTGTTGAACAATTATGACACAATGGTGTTATGTGAGTACATAATCACAATAGTAAAAGATGTTTCTTAGGCTGAGTGGATGAAAGCATGTGCATGTAAGTGCACTTCCACTTACCACATCACTTTGCTTGACCACCACCCCCATTATATGTGATTATTTTATATTGTTAAGTTAATCATGTTCTCGTTACAGCTTTCAATTGTAATTATCTCTCTTCTTTTTTTTTTTTTTTTAGTCTGGCTACTGATTGTTAGCATGCTTTTGTTCATCTGATAAACAGAAAAATGTGAATGTATGCACGTCTTTGAATATATTAAAAACTGGAAGAATTAACCCAAAGTTTAAAATTCATTATGTATGGGAGAGGAAGGAATTATGGCATGTAGGGATAGAAAAGTTTTTGTTAATTGTTTTGTTTTGTAAATATAATCTTTATAAAATATAATATTTTATATAAATATAAGCAAAATTAAACTCAAAAATCAATTTCCTAAAAATAGAAGAAAATTTAAAAATCTGTTTAATGAATAGGCAGTATGATTAGACAGAAAACATCATGAAAGACTTTAAAAAGCAGTTCTCTAACTACATATTCCTGGGGAAATGCTCATGGGAAAAAAATGATCTGAAAACATGTTAAATACTAATTTTTAGAAACATATTGCTGGTAATAACAATATTGCTATTTCTTTGTCTTAAAGTTATTCATGGGTTCTATCTTATACATTTTAGCAGCTTTATTAAAGTATAATTGAGACATATAGTAAACTGTACAATTTTTATATATGTATATACTCATGGAAACATTATCACAATGAAGAAAATGAACACATTCATCATCCCTCACATTTCTTTCTATTCTTTTTTAATCACTTTCACTCTCATAAGTCCAGATTACCTCTTAAAATCCCAAGCAGACACTGATCTGCCTTTTATCACTACAGATGTCTGTATATTCAAACATTTCCTATGAGTTAAATAACACATTATACACTCTACATTGCTGAGAACTCCATGGGGAAATAACTAGCTTCTTAAGATTCATAAATGATAGTGCATGTATCAATTGTTCATTCATTTTTATTATGCAGTAACATTCTATTGTGTGGATACAACACTATTTCTTTATTCACCTGTTGCTGAACAATTAGATTGAATCCAATTTGGGGCTATTACAAAAAAGCTTCTACAAAAATAAATATGTGAGTCTCTGTGCAAACACGTGATTTCTACTCTCTTATGTAAATACCTGGGAGTGGAATGACTGGGTCATTTGGCATTTGTATATTTAACTTTTTAAGAAACTGACTACTTAAGAAACTGCTTCTCAAAAAAGATATGCATTTTATATTTCAATGAGCAGTGTAGGAACCAACTAATTCCTTCAAATTCTCACCAATGGTGGTGGCTTCAAAATGGCAGAGGAATAAGACAGGGAGACCATCTTCTACCCAACAAATACATCAAAAGATTATCTGCATGTGGAACAATTCACACAGAACAATTTTTGAATGCTGGAAAAGAATCCAGATGTCCAGAAAGGTAAATCAAACTCCCTGGAATAAGGTAGGGCAAAAGATATAGACAAAAAGGGAGACAAAGGATTTCAAAATGTGGAGCCCTGTCCCTGAAGTAGGAGAAACTTCTACACAATAGGAAATCCCTTCACAGGCAGAGTCAGGGGAAGCTTAGGAACATCAGAAGGAAGTACAATGAGACGAAATGGGGGAAATTCACCAGAGACATTGTGAATAATGGCAATTTTCAGCTGAGAAGCAACTCACATGCTTACATCAGCTCACAGTGAGTGGGGGCTCAGTGAGGAGACTTGAGCTGTGGGTGTCAGTCCCCAGGGAAAGGATGAGAGTTGAATACTGTGAAGATACTCTGAGAGGGGTAATGTGACACCACGCAGGCAGAACAGGGAAAATCCTGGAACCACCAGAGAAACAAAGGATTCCTTCCATGAGAAGGCTCTAACGCCACACTCTAACTTCTGGTGAGCTCCTAGAACACAGGACCATGCCCTAGTGAATAATGAAATGGGGCAAGCTGGCTGTGGTCTATGGCCCAAGAGGCAGAGAAGTAGGCATGCGACTGGTGGAGGTGGAAGGCAAGGATGCATCTACCCTCAAGCCATGAGGGGCTGTGTGTTGCTACCCACGTCTTCCTGGGATTCTGAGTGACTCAAATTGATAAGTGTGTCACAGCCCAAGACAGCTCCACTAGGGAAGTGCACAACCTGCCTAAGACTGGCAATCCCCACATGGTGTAGCTTGGAGCCCAAGTGGCTTGTCTCTGCCAAGGGCCCTCAAACTGGACCCAACTCCCTTGGGAGTGCACAGCCCCGTTTGGGCTGCGGTGACCACCCTGTATGGTCCAGACACAGAGAGTGCTTCCCACACATGCCAGTGGCATTTGTAGTATCCCTCCCTCTCCACAGGATAACTGAGCAAATGAGCCCTAATAAGCAGCCACTTTCACTCCCTCATGTCACAGAGGTGATAAAACACTGGAGAGAGACTTAAAAGCAGAAAGTGAAAGTGTTAGTTGCTCAGTTGTGTCCAACTCTTTGTGACCTCACAGACTGAGCCCACCAGGCTCCTCTATTCATGGGATTCTCCAGGCAAGAATACTGGAGTGGGTTGCTATGTCCTCCCCCAGGTCATCTCCCAAACCCAGGGATCGAACTCAGGTCTCCCACTTTGCTGGCAGATTCTTTACCATCTGAGCCACCAGTACAAGCAGAGTTGGGTCAAAAATAAATGTGCAAGCTTGAGCAAAGGAAAGAAGGGAGAACTACCCCAAAAATGACATATGTGGTAGATCAAAATCCTATAATTAACATGACACTGTGTGCTTTAGGGGATACTGTAGATTTTGAGAGCAAGTACAAGCTGGAGCAAGGAAAGATCTAAGTTTGAACTGACTCCACACTGCCCATAACATGTCCAGACACCTTCTGAGATATATTGGAGGACTTTCTAAGTAGGCAAATTGAAACAGGAAAGTAGAGGAACCATATGGACATTCCTCTCACCACCATCCTGTAAATAGTTCCCACCCCCTATTTTAATTTTTATTAATTTTTAATTTTATTTTTTAACCTCCCCCCTTTTTTTCATATTGCCTTAATATGTTCCTTTATTACTCCTTTCATTTTTATGTTTTATCACTTACTTTTGCCTTCTTTTAAAAAAAGAGACACCTTATTTTTTAAATAAATTCCATATTTTAATTTTTGTTCAATGTTTTACTTTGACATTGTACTTTTAAGAGATTAATTTTTATTCTAGGTTTTTAATTTTTGCTTTCTGATATTTTGCTATTAATTTTGTATCTTTGAGAATCTAATTTTAGTTCCCATATTCACTTAGGGATTTGACAATTGAGTTGACTACTTTCTTCTCTTTTAATTCTCCCTTTTCTTCTCTTTCTCCTTTCTTCCTTTTCTTTTGTCTATATAATTCTGTGAATATAGTTGGGTTTTCCTCAATGGTGAGAATTCTTTCACTATTAAGCTAATGGTTTTGTCTTATGTGCTGTGTGGCCTGAGAAATCTTAATGCTACTGTAAGAGGTCAGGACTGAACTCCAGAGGTAGGAGACTCAACTCCAGGACTCTGGACCATCAGAGAACTCAAAAATCCATGGAACATTAATAGAGGGGAGCCTGCAAAAAGGCCTCCATTTCTACACTTAGACCAAGCTCATGCAAGAGCCAGCAAGCCCCAGTGCAATATCCCTTACACTAGTCCTTCAGCAAAACAGGAACACAACTCTGCAAATTAGCAGATAGGCAGCCCAAACCCATACCAAACCCATAGACACCTCCAAGACATGCTATTGGACACAGGACTATACTTCATAAAGATGAAATACAGCTCCATCTTCCAAGACACAAGAACACATCCCCCAACCAAGAAATCTTCACAAGGCCCTGGTCAAACCCCACCTAGGAGGGCAGACTCCACAACTAAGAGGAATTGCAACCATCCAGCCTGCAGAAGGGAGACCCAGGCACAATAAAATAAACAAAATGAAAAGATAGAGAAGTATGCAGCAGGTGAAGGAGCATGGTAAAATCCACCAGACCAGACAAACAAGGAAGAGATAAGGAGTCTACCTGAAAAGTAATTCAGAATAATGACAGTAGGAAGTGTGAAAGTGTTAGTCACTCAGTCGTATGCAACTCTTTGTGACATTAATGATAGTAAAGATGCTCCAAAATCTTGCAAACAAAATGAAGTCATGGATAAATAAACTGGAGGCATGAATAGAGATGTGCAAGAAAAGTTTGACATGGACTTGGAAGAATTAAAGAATAAATGGTCAATAATGAACAGTGTAATAATTGAGAATAAGAATGTTCTAGAGGAAACCAACAGTGGAGTAACTGAGGCAGAAGAATGGGTAAATGAGCTGAAAGATAGAATGCGGGAAGTAACTGAAGCAGAGAAGAATAAAGGAAAAAGGGTAAAAAGAAATGCAGACAATCTCAGGACCTCTGGGACAGCATACATTACCCCAACACTCCTTCAAGCCAGGCTTCAGCAATACATGAACCATGAACTTCAGATGTTCAAGCTGGTTTTAGAAAAAGCAGAGGAACCAGAGATCAAATTGCTAACATCTTCTGGATCATCAAAAAATAAAGAGAGTTCCAGAAAAACATCTATTTCTGTTTCACTGACTATGCCAAAGCCTTTGACTGTGTGGATCACAGTAAATTGTGGAAAATTCTGAAGAAGATGGGAATACCAGACCATCTGAGCTGAGAAATCTGTATGCAGGTCAGGAAACAACAGTTAGAACTGGACATGGAACAACAGACTGGTTCCAAATAGGAAAAGGAGTACGTCAAGGCTGCATACTGTCACTTTGCTTATTTAACTTATATGTAGAGTACATCATGAGAAATGCTGAGCTTGAGGAAGCACGAGCTGGAATTAAGATTGCTGGGAGAAATATCAATAACCTCAGATATGCAGCTGACACCACCCTTATGGCAGAAAGTGAAGAGGAACTAAAGAGCCTTTTGATGAAAGTGAAAGAGGAGAGTGAAAAAGTTGGCTTAAAGCTCAACATTCAGAAAACTAAGATCATGGCATCTGGTCCCATCACTTCATGGCAAATAGATGGGGAAACAGTGGAAACAGTGACTGACTTAATTTTTCTGGGCTCCAAAATCACTGCAGATGGTAACTGCAGCCATGAAATTAAAAGACACTTACTTCTTGGAAGGAAAGTTATGACCAACCTAGACAGCATATTAAAAAGCAGAGACATTACTTTGCCAACAAAGGTCCACCTAGTCAAGGCTATATTTTTTCCAGTGGTCATGTATGGATGTGAGAGTTGGACTATAAAGAAAGCTGAGTGCAGAAGACTCGATACTTTTGAATTGTGGTGTTGGAGAAGACTCTTGAGAGTCTCTTGGACTGCAAGAAGATCCAACCAGTCCATCCTAAAGGAGATCAGTCCTGGGTGTTCATTGGAAGGACTGATATTGAAGCTGAAACTCCAATACTTTGGCCACCTGATGCAAAGAGCTGACTCATTGGAAAAGACCCTGATGCTGGGAAAGATCGAAGGCAGAAGGAGATGGTTTGATGGCATCACCGACTCAATGGACATGGGTTTGGTGGACTCCAGGACTTGGTGATGGACAGGGCGGCCTGATGTGTTGCGGTTCATGGATCGCAAAGAGTCGGATATGACTGAGTGACTGAACTGAACTGAACAGAAGAAGACCAAAGGAAAGGACAAGAAAAGGTATTAAAGGAGATAACCAGAAACTTCCCTAAAATGGGCAAGGAAATAGCCACCAAAGTCCAGGAAGCCCAGAGTCTAATACAGGATAAATCCAAAGAGAAACTCACCAAGACACATATTAATCAAACTAACAAAAACTAAATACAAAGAACAAATGATAAAAGCAGCAGAGAAAAAGCAACAATGCAAGGGGATGCCCATAAGGCTAACACCTTGATATTTCAACAGAAACATTTCAGCCAAAAGGAAATGTCAGAAATATTTATAAAGTGAAAAGGAAAAACTTATAACCAAGAATACTTTATCCACCTAGGACCATTTTCAGATTTGAGGAGAAATCAAAAGTGTTACTATAAAGCAAAAGTTAAGAGAATTCACCACAGCCAAATCAGCTCTGGAACAAATGCTAAAGAAATTTCTCTACACAGGAAACACAGCAAAGGCCTATAAAAACAAACTCAGAATAATAAAGTAAATGGTAATGGTATCATACTTATAAAAAATTACCTTAAACATAAATAGGCTAAATGCGCCAATGAAAGACATTTGTTGTTTAGTCACTCAGTTATGTCCAATATTTGGGACTGCATGAACTGCAGCACGCCAGGCTTCACCTGTCCATTATTTCCCAGAATTTGCTCAAACTCATATGCATTGAGTCAGTGATGCCATCCAGCCATCTCATCCTCTGTCGTCCCCTTCTCTTCTTGCCTTCAATCTTTCCAAACATCAAGATCTTTTCCACTGGGTCTGCTCTTTGCTTCAGGTGGCCAAAGTATAGGAATTTCAGGTCTAGCATCAGTCTTTGCAATGAATATTCATGCTTGATTTCCTTTAGGATTGTATGGTTTGATATGTTTGCTGTCCAGGGACTTTCAAGAGTATTTTCCAATATTACAGTTCAAAAACATCAATTCTTTGGTGCTCAGTCTTGTTTATAGTCAAGCTCTCACGTCCATAGATGACTACTGGAAAAAACATAGCTTTGGACAGACAGACTTTTGTTGGCAAGTAATATCTCTGCTTTTTAATACCCTGTCTAGGTTTGTCATCGCTTTTCTTCCAAAGAGCAAGTGTCTTTTAATTTCATGGTGGCAATCATCATCCACAGTGATTTTGGAGCTGAGGAAATAGTCTGTTGCTGTTTCTATTTTTTCCCCCATCTATTTGCAATGAAGTAATGGGATTGGATGATCATGACCTTAGTTTTTTGAATGTTGAGTTTCTGGTCAGCTCTTTCACTCTCTTCTTTCACCTTCACCAAAAGGCTTTTCAGTTCCTCTCTGCTTTCTGCCATTAAAGTGGTGTCATCTGCATGTCTGAAGTTATTGATATTTCTCTTGGCAATCCTAATTCCAGACTGAGCTTCATCTAGCCCAGCATGTCACATGATAAGCTAAATAAACAGGGAGACAATATACAGTTTTGATGTACCCCTCTGAATTTTAAACCAGTTCATTCTTTCATGTCTGGTTGTATCTGTTGCTTCTTGACCTGTGTACAGTTTTCTCAGGAGGAAAGGAAGGTGGCCTTGTATTACCATCTCTTTCAGAATTTTCCACAGTTTGCTTTGATCTGCAGTCAAAGGCTTTATTGTAGTCAATGAAACAGAAGTTGTTTTTTCTGTAATTCCCTTACTTTTTCTATGACCCAACAGATGTTGACATCTTTATCTCTGGATCCTCTGTATTTTCTAAATCTAACTTGTACATCTGGAAGTTCTCAGTTCATGTACTGTTGAAGCCTAGCTTGAAAAATTTCAACCATTTCTGTGCTAGCATGTGAAAAGAGGGTAATTGTGCAGGAGTTTGAATATTCTTTGGCATGGCTCTTCTTTGAGATTGGATTGATAACTAATATTTTCCAGTCCTGTGGACTCTGCTGAGTTTTCCAAATTTCCTGGCATACTGAATGCAGCACTTTTTAATAGCGTCATCTTTTAGGATTTGAAGTATCTCAGCTGGAATTCCATCACCTCCATTAGGTTTGTTTACAGTAATGCTTCTTAAAGCCCACTTGACTTCACGTTTCCTAATGAGTGCCCTAGGTGAGTGATCACACCATCACAGTTATCTGGATCATTAAGACCTTTTCTCATACAGTTTTTCTGTATATTCTTCCCATTTCTTCTTACTATCTTATGCTTCTGTTAGATTCATACTGTTTCTGTCCTTTATTGTGTTGATCTTTGCATGAAATGTTCCATTGGTATCTCTAATTTTCTTGAAGAGATCTCTAGTCTTTCCCATTCTATTGTTTCTCTCTCTCTCTCTTTCTCCCTGTTCACTTAAGAAGGCTTTCTCATCTCTCCTTGCTATTCTTTGCAACTCTGCATTCAGATAGATATATCTTTCCTTTTCTCCTTTGTCTTTCTATTCTCTTCTTTTCTCTGCTATGTGTAAGGCTTCCTTAGACAACAATTTTGCATTTATGCATTTATTTTTTAGGGAAATGGTTTTTATCACCCCCTCCTGTACAAAGTTATGAACCTCTGTCCATAGTTCTTCAGGGATTTGTCAATCAGATCTAATCCCTTGAATCTATTTGTTACTTCCACTGTGTAATAATAAGGGATTTTATTTAGGTCATACCTGAATGGCATAGTGGTTTTCCCTACTTTCTAAATTTGTCTGAATTTTCCAACAAAGAGCTTATGATCTGAGTCACAGTCAGCTCCACATGTTGTTTTTGCTGACTGTATACATCATCTTCATTTTTGTCTGCAAAGAATATAATCAAACTAACTTCAGTAACACATCTGGTGATATCCCATGTGTAGAGTCATCTCTTGTGTTATGGAAGAAAGTGTCTGCTATGACCAGTTTGTTCTCTTGGTAAAACTCTGTTAGTCTTTGCCCTGTTTCATTTTGTACTCCAAAGCCAAACTTGTCTGTTACTCCAGGTCTCTCTTGACTTCCTACTTTTGCTTTCTAGTCCCCTATGGTACAATGGACAGTTTTTATCTTTTCTTTTCGGTGTTAGTTCTAGAAGGTCTTAGAGTGCTTCATAGAACCATTCAACTTCAACTTCTTCAGCTTTAGTGGTTGGGGCATAGACTTGGATTATTTTCGCATTGAGTGGTTTCCCTTGGAAACATATCAAGATCATCCTGTCATTTTTGAGATTGCACTCAAGTACTGCATCTTGTACTGTTTTGTTGATTGCAAGGCATACTCCATTTCTTCTAAGGGATTCTTCCCCATAGTTGTAGATATAATGGTCATCTGAATTAAATTCATCGTTTCCATCCATTTTAGTTCACTGATTCCTAAAATGTTGATGTTCACTCTTGCCATCTCCTATTTGACTACATCTAATTTACCTTGATTCATGAACCTAATATTCCAGGTTCCTATGCAATATTCTTCTTTACAGCATTGGGTTTGACTTTCACCACCAGACACATCTACAGCCAGGCATCCTTTCCACTTTGGTTTGACCTCTTCATTCCTTCTGGAGCTATTTCTCTTGTCTTCTCCAGTGACATATTGGACACCTACAGACCTGGGGGGTTCATATTTCAATTTTATATCATTTTTCCTTTTCATGCTGTTAGTGGGGTTCTTAAGGCAAGAATGATGAAGTGGTTTGCCATTCCTTCTCTCATGGACAGAATTGTGTTGGAACTCTCCACCATGATCTGTCCATCTCAGGTGGCTCTGCGTGGCATGGCTCACTGTTTCATTATTACACAAAGCTGTAATCCATGCCATCATTTTGATTAGTTTTCTGTGATTGTGCTTTTCATTCTGTCTGCCCTCTGATGGATGAGACTAGAGGCTTATCTTCATTTGGTGGGTTCCAACATTCTCCTGTCAATGATTGTGCAGCAGCTAGTTGCAATTTTGGGGTTCTTGAAGAGGATAAACACACATCTTTCTACTTTGTCAGACATATATTGGCTGAATGGATACAAAATAGGACTGCTATAATGCTATGAACAAGAGATCCACTTCTAATGTAAGACACATTCACAGAGGGACTGGAAAAAGATGTTCCATGCAAACAGAGACCAAAGAAAGCAGGAGTATCAATACTCATACCAGATAAAATAGACTTCAAAATAAAGACCATTATAAAAGACAAAGCATACTACATAATGATCAAGGGATTAATCCAAGAAGAAGACATAACAATTACAAATATATATGCATCCAATATAGGAGCACCTCAATACCTAAGACAAATGATAACAACTAATAAAGGGAAATCAGAGTAACACAATAACATTGAGGGATTTTAATACCCTACTCACACCAATGGACAGATCATGCAGACAGAAAACTAACAAGGAAATATAAGCTTAAAACAGTACATTGGACCAGTTGGACCTAACTGATATCTACAGGGTATTTCATCCAAAAACAATAGATTTTTTTTTCAAATGTACATGGAACATTCTCCAGGATAGATACTACATTGGGCCATGAACCAAGCCTTGGTAAATTTTTAAAAATTGATATCATTTCAACCACCTTTTCTGATCACAATGCTATTAGATTATATATCAACTACAAGGGGGAAAAAAAGCTATAAAAAACACAAACACATGAAACCTAAACAACATACTTCTGAATAATGAACAGACCACTGAAAAAATCAAAAAAGAAATCAAAATATACCTAGAAAAATTGATAATGAAAATATTACAGTTCAAAACCTATAATATGCAGTAAAAGCAGTGTTAAGAGGGAAGTTAACAGCAATACAAGCCTACTGCAAGATACAAGAGAATCATCAAATAAACAACCTAACCTTACACCTAAACCAACTAGAAAAAAGAAGAAAAATAATAATCAAAAACCCTTCAAAGTTAGTAAAAGTAAAACAAAAACAAAAACATAAAGATCAGAGCAAAAATATGAAAATAAATGAAGTAGACTATAGCAAAGGTCATAGGAAAAAGCAAGAGAATTTCAGACAAACATGTACTTCTGCTTTATTAACTACACCAAAACCTTTGACTGTGTGGATCACAACAAACTCTGGAAAACTCTGAAAGAGATGGGAATACCAGAGCACCTTACCTGCCTCCAGAGAAATCTGTATGCAGGTCAAGAAGCAACAGTTGGAACCAGATGTGGAAAAACATACTGGTTCCAAACTGGGAAATGAGTACATCAAGGTGTGTAGTGTCACCCTGCTTATTAAATTTCTATGCAGAATACATCACGGTAAATGTCAGGCTGAATGAAGCACAAGCTAGAATCAAGATTGCTGGGAGAAATATCAGTCACCTCAGATATGCATATGACATCACCCTTATGGCAGAAGGCAAAAAGGAACTAAAGAGCTTCTTGATAAAAGTGAAAAAGAAGAGTGAAAAGACTGGCTTAAAACTCAACATTCAAATAACTAATATCATGGCATCTGGTCCCTTCACTTCGTAGCAAAACAGGTGGGGAAATAATGGAAACAGTGACAGACTAATTTCCTGGGCTCCAAAATCACTATGGATGGTGACTGCAGCCATGAAATTAAAAGACACTTGCTTCTTGGAAGAAAAGACAAATAGAGACAGCATATTAAAAAGCAGAGACATTACTTTGCCAACAATGGTCCATCTAGCCAAAGCTATAGTTTTTCCAGTAGTCATGTATGGATATGAGAGTGAGCGCTGAAGAATTCATGCTTTTGAACTGTGGTGTTATAGAAGACTCTTGAGAGTCCCTTGGACTGCAGGGAGATCAAACCAGTCAATCCTAAAGGAAATCAGTCTTGAATATTCATTGGAAGGACTGATGCTGAAGCTGAAGCTCGAGTACTTTGGCCACCTGATGTGAAGAGCTGATTCATTTGATAAGACCCTGATGCTGGGAAAGATTGAAGGCAGCAGGAGAAGGGGACAACAGAGGAAGAGATGGTTGGATGGCATCACCGACTCAATGGACATGAGTTTGAGCAAGTTCTGGGAGTTGGTGATGGACAGGGAAGCCGGGGGTGTTGCAGTCCACGGGGCCAAAAGTGTCAAACACAACTGAGTGATTGAACTGAATTGGTAGCAAAGATCAATAAAACTAAAAGCTGTTTCTCTGAGTAGATAAAACTGACAAACCATTAGCCAGACTCATCAAGAAATAAAAGGAAGAGACTCAAATCAATAAAATTAGCAATGAAAAAGAAGAAGATACAATGGACAACATAGAAATACAAAGAATCATAAGAGACTACTATGAGCAACTATATGCCAATAACATTGACAGCTTGGGATTAATGAACAAATCTTTAGAAAAGTGTAATCTTCTAAAAGTGAACCACGAAACAAGAGAAAATATGAACAGACAAATCACAAGCACAAAAGTCTTAAGTATGATCAAATATCTTCCAACAAACAAAAGCCCAGGGCCAGATGGCTTCACAGGCCAATTCTACCTAAAGTTTATAGAAGAACTAACACCTATCCTGTTCAAACCCTTTCAGAAAGTAGCAGAGGAAGGAAAGCTCCCCAACTTATTCTATGAGGCCACAATCGGCCTGTACCATTTGTTCTTTATATCAAAGCTGTTTCATTTATTCTAGATACTCGCATATTTGTATCAATTTTAGAATCTGATTATCAATTTCTATTAAAAACCTGATATAATTTCAAAAAAGTTCTCACCAACACTAGGCATGTTCAAACTCTTTGATTTTAGGCACTCTAATAAGGTGTGCATTGACATCTCATTGTGGCTTTAATCAGCATTTCTCCAAGAACAGGAAATCTCCTCAGTGTCCCTGTTCGCTTTTGCTAAGTAGCCCTAAAATATATTTGAGCACTTAAATGTAATTACCAACTAAGTCTTTTGACATATATGGGCACACTCAATACAATTACTGTGCTTTAGAACAAAAATATAATGGCAGCAGATTTTGGTTGTATTACATTTACAAACCTGTTTATCCAAGTATGATAATATAGAACACTTCCATATAGACTAGTGCTATTAAAAAAAAACAAAAGGCTTATCCTCCTCATGATTAACCCCATAGCTCAAGTTTCTTTAGCTGGTATCTAAAGGAAGCGTTGCATACGTCCTCAGGTTTTTTTCCTACCTTTCTTTGGAAGAGAGAAAGACTTCCATTTCAATACCATTTTACTAAGTACATCTATCCAATGCAAAGATAATAGGAAAAATTAAAAAGAAAATAAAAGATAGTAATATAAAATATGTGCTAAGTCACTTCAGTCATGTCCTACTCTGTGCAACCATATGGACTGTAGCCACCCAGGCTCCTCTGTCCATGGGATTTTCCAGGCAAGAATACTGGAGTGGGTTGCTGTGCCCTCCTCTAGAGGATCTTCCAGACCCAGGGATCAAATCCAAGTCTCTTGTGTCTCCTGCATTAGTAAGCGGGTTCTTTACCACCAGCACCACCTGGGAAGACCCAAAACAAAATAGGTAATAAAAGAGACTAAAGAGAGAAATAAAATCATAAAAGACAATAAAAGAAGGATTAAATTTAAAAATTGTGATAGAAAATGATAATGGGAACAAAATACATAAAGAAATGAACTGGGATGACCCAGAGAGAGGGAATTGGGAGGGAGGTGGGAGGAGGGTTCTGGAAGGGCAACACATGTATACTCATGGCAGATTCATGTCAATGTATGGCAAAACCAACACGATAATGTAAAGAAAATAAAAGCAAAAAACAAACAAACAAAAAAGAATATAACAGAGCCAGTTTATGAGGATTCCTGGAGGAGACTGGCGTGCCATAGAGAGAAGAACGAGGAATATGATGAAATCTTCTCACATACCATCCATGTGAACTTGAGTCAACTGCCAAAGTTCCTTTAGCTTCAGGTTCTATTCCTGTAGATGGATAATGGTATCTGTCCTGAATGAGTTTCATGAAGAGCAACCAAAATACAGCAAGATATGTGGAGATCTTGGTGCCAAATCATTATGTTCCTTAAGCTGTGCCAGATGATCTGTTAGGGAAACTTGAGAACTTAGAAAGAAGATAATTCACTGACAGAAAAGTTTGAGTTGAAATGCGTTGAGCAGAAGCAGCCATTTATTCATGTTTTATAAACATGATCTTACAAACATCATACAGAGCTGGCACAGAAGAACAGACACCATCTCATACACCATGCTTCCTTCCAAACCACTTCTATTAAGTTACAACATCAGAACAAATCAGTTACTAAGTTACACAGTTCTTCAAACATGGACATCTCCCCCACTAGAGTGGTTAGATTGGCTAATAAGACAAACAGTTAATTTATATGTTTAATACAGTGCAGAATTTGTAACAGAATTCAAGATCACACTGATATTGTAATACCATATAAAACAGAATTTTCAGAAGGTAATGTGATCACTGTGCCTCTGCCTGCTTCAATTCCATTCTAGTTTTTCTTCTTTTTTTACTTAACAGTAATTGTAAATAGTTTTACTTGACTTTTCACATGGAAGAACACTTTAAATTAAAAACAAAGAACTAAAAACTATTTACAAATTAGTTATTGTCATTTTGTAATTATCTGCGGTTGGCTTTATTGTCCCTCCTCCAACGACCATACTTTGCTTGGTACCATCATTAACTTCTGGCAACTGTGAAGGATATTTAGGGTTTACTTTTTTTTAAGTTTCAGGGCTTCAAAATATATTATATTTCTTGGCCCATGATACCAAATATACAAACATAAAAAGGCCATATGATTTACACAAACCATATACTGACTACAATTCATTTCACAGAAATGCTGAGTGGACCAAGATGCTGTGATGTGACTTTGTGTGATGGCATGAAAACAGTGATTGGAGAATAATCTCGTTTAATTCCAAAATCATCTTAAAGCACAAAAGAGAGGTTGATTTCCATTTTTGTATACAGAGTGTAAAACATTTCCTACTTTCAGCATAATCATAAAAAGTATGTATATGTTGTTTGGAAAATGTCATAGATTTTACAAACACTGTGATATCAAATACATTTTCAAAAACTGCTAGAACACTGACACAAAACCTGACTCAAAATGTAAATTTTTCAGTAGACTTCATTTCTAACTTGCATATTTAAAATTCAACTGTACCTGAGTTTCACTCTTACTTTTCTAAACACTCAAATACAGTGACATTATCTCAAGTAAATCCTTTCCAAGTAACCACAGAGCCCTGGCACCAGAAAGCAGTACAAGATACAAGTTTATAAACTGGTCCACAGACAAGAGCTCAAGACAAATTAGCCTAGAGAAGATAGTGAGACATACTTTACTGTGTTAATTTGGCAGCACAAATATGTTATGTATGAACATATGTAAAGTATAGTAGGCTTGCCATATGACTATTTTCTATAATTTGTTGGTTAAAGCGAAATTTTCTATCTAGCAATGACTGAAACTTTATGACTTTTTGTCTTCATTTCTTTGCAAATAGTAACTTAGTCCTCTCTGGGAGAGAACAAGCAAATGAAGACTTGGTCACCCATGACCTCTCTGTGTTCAAGGGACATACTTGAATACACACTTATAAACTATACATATTTCCTGTAAGACAGCTGCATTTCTAACTGGATTTCTAGCTGAAGTTTATTTCTTTACTCATTAGCCAATTCAACAACTTCACAAAAATATATAGGGCTTTCTTAGGCCACATTGAGTCTTGTCACAGTAGAGAATGATGCAAGGCCATGGGTCTTATGTGAGATTATATTTTACATTTGACTCACATGTAATCACAGAGGGAGGAAATCATATTTTGGCTACAATGTCCTCAACTCAGCCCTTTAATGAAATGATTTCTCATTTTGTTCATTGCTTTTTTTTTTCACCAAACCTAAGTTACCTCTCATGATAAAGTTGTGTCAAATTATTACAAACCAAAGAACAATAATCACATACTTTTATAATCAGGAAAACTATTTGTAAATGACATATAAATAATTAATAAAGCAATCTAGAACATTTCTTTAATATCTTTGGGTTTAAAGAAAAATTTATTTCTCCACTTGATGAACAATGGGTGAATTTTCATAAGAGAAGACATGTTTTTCATTTCTAAATCCTAATAATCATATTGATTTTTAGTGATGTGTTCCAATGAGATCATCACCACATCCATAATTTGAGACTACAGAGCAGTATTCCTAAAATGCTCAAGTACTTTTAGTATTTATATCACTGGTAACCTGTAGGGGAAATTGAGTATCTTATGAAAATTTATCCAGATTCTCTAATAAAGAGGAAATGATCATGATACACATTTACAGTTATTTTCTGCTAGTTCAATCCATTTCTAACAACAACAACAAGTCTGCACTCGCATGTCAGGGGAAAAAAGGAAAATTTCTCCTTGCCTAGTAAAAATTGTTAAATTCCAATTTATCATGGCTAGGGTGCTAACCATCACAGAGCGCGTGCCACTTGGCGATTTGCCTCCTGGGATAGTCACAGATCTCCTTCCAGTGTTCCCCACTGGTTCCTTCTGCTGCTGCTCCCAGGACCAACCGCCCAATCACCTCATTTCGGGATCCCCTTTCAGAATCCAAAACCAGAAATTCAACACTTATCTCTTCTAGACCCTCACAAGGAATGTCAAAGACAAAGAGTTCATTGAACACTGCATTGGGGGTGCATTTCTTCACATGCGTCTTCTTTTTAGAGATTCTCTTTTTGGCATGGTACAGGTTCACTTTGACATAGGGATCTGCAATGATACACAATAGACAATGTACTGGCAGAACGCAGCAGGAACTCTGATCTCACGATAACGGTGCCCTTAGATACTACTGCATACCGACAAAGTGTGATTATAACAAAAATGAGTCAGAATGGAATGAAGATGTGGATAAAGCTTGGCGTCTCTTTTGTCAACAAGTTGAAAATAAGTATGAATGTAACCCATGAGAGATAACAGAGGATGGGAAAGAACTGTCATGGCCGGATGAAGAGATGACATAAAGGGGAAGGAAAGAGAATGTTCTGACAACGCATTCTGATTACTAATAACTCATTCCAGAGAACGGAACAGAAGGAAAGAACATTACACAGCATCTAACCTACTGAGGTGGCTGACTTTGGGTGAGTCTCTCTACCTCTCTGCTTTCTCTTCTGAATGGGGCAATGGGCATTTAGAGTTCACCATGGCAATGCTTTTCTCAGTTTTAATTTTTCTGTGGTCCTTTAATCACCTGCTGTGTTTGTTTCCTGTTACCCTGTATTTATATTCCTTGTGTCACATGTATCCTGTGGATTTTAAGATAATGCTTTGTCACATATTTAATTACATGATTTTGTCCTATTCTGGTTGCATGAGTTCATTTTAGCTTCCTAACCTATATCTTTAAGATCATGTTTTCAGCTTCCATTATTTAATTATAAAATTATAACTAATAATAGCTCTAGGTGATACTTCATTCATATATATATATATGAATGAAATATATATACACATATATGTATATATCCAGTCTTAACAATCCCCTTCAAGGTAAGTGCTATTATATCCAGTTTGTATAGAGTTTAAGAAACATAACCAAGATTACTATGCTAAGAAACATAAGGGTTAGGGTTTGAACTCAGATCATTTTAACCCATAGGTCACATGGGTGATCTTTCTCATATGGCAAAGTATTTTTTTATGTGTGAAAGCTAGTCACAAAACTAAAAGCTAATTCTTAAAACAGACAGTAGATATATGATGAATTGAAGAAAAGATAACAAAAATAATAGAAGTGTAAGGGTAGGTAGGCTCATTTAAAATACTAAAATTAATATAGCTTATTTTTTTCCTTCTGCATTTATCACTGCTTTATGCTTCAACTTTATTCAATCAGACATCTATCACATACTAACTTAGTCTGTATTTTAGAACTACTTAGTTTTCTTCTTTTTGTTAATGGCCTTGACTCACACTTTTATCTCATAAAATGAGAAACAGAGGAACAATCACGTCATTTGTAATTGTGAATAAAGGGTAAATAAAAATCATAGGCCAGTATTAGTTGTTAACTGTTTTCCCCAATATACAGCTCATTTTTCATTAAGCCCATGTTTTTCAAAGCATTCTTACCTGAAAGTCCAGACACATCAGATTTAGGTAGGTGCCGAGCTTTTAAAACAACCACAGTAAGAGTGTTTGTGGTGGACTGATAGCAGAGAGAGATCAATAACTCACCCCGTCCTGAAGATTTCTAAACAAAAAGAGGTAAGATATAAAAATGTTTTTAGTATTCTTTAGTTTTGAAATATATACTTTCATAAACATTTTTAAGTGGTATAATAGCACTGTTATTTAAATGTACATTTCCTTATTTTACTTTCATGTGCTAGAAGAATCAGTAACTAAAAGCATGTATGCAGTGCCATCACCTCCTAAGGACAACTATCTGCCATCTTGTGGACCTTTTAGGTACTGCAGAGTGTTAAAATTAATGAGTTAGCCACACTCATCACTAGAAACGTTTTTAAGGGAGATATTTAGAATATAACTTACAGAGAGGTATTTTCAGTTTTTACTTTTTTATTAACTCTCCACTTTAATTGTTATTAATGGTAATGAACATTATCTAATTATTTTAATAGATCTGTATATGGGAAACTGATTCATGTTCAGTTTGATTTTATTTCAAATCCTTTAGAACAGACATTATTAAAATTTGAATTCAGAAAACCTGAAATTTAGTCTAACACCAACCATTCTCTTGGCCCAGAGGGCTGGTGGAGTTAGAACTCTCTTCCCCAATCCTACCCCAAATCTTCCTTTGATCCAAGGAATGAGCTAAATATTGGAGAGAATTGACTTGGAAATTTTAATGCTTTGGTCTTTGAATAGTATCATAGAATTTATTTTTTACATAAGACTTAGATCTTGTTTTTAATTTAACATTAGATAAGATGACCAAGAACTCAAAGTACAAGTTCTAACTGAAAATAACAAAAAGTAACTTGGGGTTTGAATATAGCTAAGAATGATGGCTGACTACAGCTCCTAAAACTGCAATACATATTTATAAAGAAAGCTACTATGGGGTAACTGTGTGAATGGGCACTCCAAGAAAAAGAGTTGGAAACAAATCTTTATTCCCACTGTGCTACTAAGCAGCCTGGTCTATCAAACTACTTAATTCTAGATATTGACTTTCATTAATTTGAACAGACAAAGGTGAGGATGTGGTCAAAACAAACTTTATGGTATTCTATAAAATTGTGCCTTATAGACACTAGTTATTCTGAAACACCAGAGCTGGAATTGAGTCAGTTCCATATTTAAGGGAAAAATACAATTAAATTTGATTAATTGATGTCTTATCATTTTCTAATAATTCTAGAACTACAAAAGTAGTGTAACTACAAAGGCAGAGTGACTCCTGTTATACGACACAAAGGTGAATATAATTCAATATGATGATGTACCTCTTCCTCAAGAAGCAATTCTATGAAAAGTCAATGCAACTTCAAATACTCAGGATGAACTGACTTAATTTTCAATTTCAAGTATGTTAACACTGATACATATTTTTTAACTTGCTATGAGTAAGAAATATTTGTCTGCATTTTAGTGGCAGTTTAAGTCAAAATACTTGTGATAGAAATTCATAAAAGATATATAAATAATATTTAAACAAATCCATAAAGTGTCCCTATTTATTTTATATCATTGATATATTTTAAGCATTTCAGTAGTGGGTTAAATTTTCTTTCATCTGTCTGTCTCCCTGCTGCCATTTGATTATGATCAATAATAGTTAAACATGGCAAAGATGATATGTACAAGACATCATTTTAATAAAAATCCCCTTGATACAAAATAGCTACAGAAAAGATTATTTATAAATATGCTAAACACTAAAAATTAATTACCCTAACATTTCTCTTGGTAATCTCTCTGTTCATTAACATTTCTCCATCAGTTAATTCAATTCCTGCCAGAGGAATCAGGACTTCTCCAATGACATCATCTCTGGAAAACCTGTCAAAACTCAAAACCGTGAAGTGCAAGGCCAGCTCCTGGATCTGGGTGTAGGGTATCCCATAGAATGTGAAGGTCTCATCGAAAGCTGGGTCCAAGGTCTTCCTCAGAACTCTGGTTTTTACTTTATGCTTCTTCTCTGGAAGAATCATCATTTTGATGTATGGGTCAGAGGTCATTGACTGGTCATCCATGGCCGGCAAGCCACGGGCTTCCTTAATATTTACCACAAATGCTTTCTTCTCAAAGTTGTACTCTAAGGAGAAGAAGAGGGTTCCCAGCTTCTCTTGTTTCTCATCTGAAGTAAGAGAAGTGCTGGACTTTAAGCTATCGGGGGAAACTACCTCTTTTCCCCCTTCTGAAGAGAGTTTTGGGGTCACACTCTCCAGGTCAGAAGGACTGCCAGCTTTGAGATTTGTTTTGGGAAAATTGCCATTTAGATCTCTCTTCTCAAGATCAAGATGCAATGAATTCTTTGGCACAGCTGATTTCTTCTTTGCTTCATTTTTCTCATCGGCTCCGAACTTCTTTTTGCTGTTCAGGCTTTCAGGGTAAATGTCAACTCCCTTTAGCACATGCACAAACTTATATGGAGGAGTCTTGCTAGGCTTGGATGCCTTTCGCTGACAGCATATCCATGCAAACAGAGAGACTGTGAAGACCAGGCCAAACGCGCTGAAGATCCCCACCACTGTGGGGATTTCATCTGAAAAATCAAACGACCAATAACATGCATTAAAGGAGCAGAGTTGGAAACGCCCTATTTGAAAAGCATCCTAAAGCTGGCAATTGCTGTATGTTGCACAGATTGAATTGTTTTCCAATTGTTCTGGGTGACTTACGTACCTATTTCATATAACTTTCAGGAAAAAACAAAGATGTGACACATAAAGAATAAATAGAAAATCCTTCCTTGTAGTAATTTTCATAAATAAAATGAAAGGATGAAACTTGGTTGAGGCTAAGGATGGAGGAATACTAAATGATCGTGACCTACCTTTGTTTTCTCACATAACATGAGACAAATAGTCAAATACATGAATCAGGACTAATTTCATAATATTTTCATTGATATTTTGAGGCTTTCCAGAAGCATAAATTCTTACTATGTAAATCAAAGTCACATTCTTCAAATGCTGAGAGAAATGATGGAACATCATCTGCAATTATCACAAACATTAATAATTTCTATCCAAATTACAGTGAAAGAAATGTACACAAATTAGGGGGGAAAGAGCAAAAAGGTGAACAACAGAATATTAATATTATACAACTTGTAAGACTACAAACTCTTATACCTATCCCAAATTCTTCAAATAAATACTGAATTATCCAAAGTACAAATTAATTATCTAGATAGGATAAAACTCAAAGAATGGTTATAAATGAATCATCATTCCCTAAAATGTAATGAAAAGAGTGAGTAGAGATAATTTAGAGTTCAATTTTATCCATAACTGAATTTTTCCCTACCACATTTCCACATGGCAAATGGTGATCAAATTGAAACTGGCATTCATTCCTTGAATGAGGGCACATTAGTTACTGACATTATGTAGCATTGATTATTCATGAAGCCTATCATGTTCCATATGTAAGCATATTCTCCAACAAATGATTAATATCACTGTGTAAGTAAAAGCAGTATTACTATATATGGATACAGTGAATCGAGTCAGTGTTTAATATGATCAAAATTAATATAACTAATATAATAATATCTGTTTTGGCTCCATTTCATTCTACTTTTTAATCTCAAGTAGTGAATAATAAAGTTAAAAGTCCCAGTAAGGAAAAGGTTAAGACTTGTTTAACTAATCCCTGAAAGAATAGTCTTTTGTTTTTCTGCTTCTCAATCCCTCAAACTTATGTCTAGTTCATAATCACAAAACTGAACTCAAATAATATAAAATCAGAAAATGACAAGAGCAAAGATACCAAAGAAGATAAAAAAGGAAACACATCAATGAAAAATATTCTGTAGGTTAATTATATCAATCAATTGAATTGTGTAGAGATGAAAAATATACTTTAAATTCACGAGACAGAAAAAGCAGTGGATGCTACAGAAGGAAAATGAGGTGAGAGCTAAAGATCATTAGCTAAATTTACTATCAGCTTTTCAGTTTTTCCTTCTGTTTAAGTCTTTGTAGGGAGAAAAAACATACAAACAAAACACTCCTGGACTTTCTAATCATCCAAGTCCAGGGAGCAAAAGCAAAGTCAGGAACTATTCTTTATTCTTTAGTCAATGAAGAAGGAAAAATTGAAAAAAAAATAGTAATTTTTTTCTCTAAATAGACTTATGGCCCATATCAGAAAATATTTTTAACTAGCACAGGACCTGAAAATTCCTCAGTATTCAAATATTTCTGATTTTAAATCAGAAACTGGGAATATATATCACACAATATAAACTCAATCAAATGTACAGCTGTGAATGAAGTTCCTTCCTGAATATAATATCACATATTGTTTCATTTAATATTAATGTCAAATGGAAAAATATTTAATATAATATACAAAGCTTCATCTACTCCCATGCATTCTCTAATAATAAGATCCTAAACTTTTGAGAGCAAAGATCTGTCATTTCACTCAGCTTCATAACAAACTTCTATAAATTTCCTGATATTTCTGAATATATGAAAGGCAAAACTCCAATCTCTTGCCTTTGGGATATAATGGAACCTAAAATAATGCTTTTCTATTCGAAGAAATACCTCTGATATTTTCTCTTCTTTTTTTTCATTAAAACAGAGAAGGAGAGTAAGGGTGTTAAGGATAGATATAGGAAAATGAAAACTGAACTGGAAAATGTTAAGTCTCAAGTATAGCTTCCAGTAATTTTTAGCTAACTGACCTGCAAATTTTCTCTTATCTCTCTGGCCTCTGGTTACCTGTGAAACAGAATGGGCTCAGCTAATTAATTTTGAATAATCTATTTAACCCTAGCATTGTAGGATTCTGTCTTTCACTAGCAGCATATTTCAAGAATACAAGAAAAACATGGCAGGGAAAAAAGTACCCTATGGTACATTCTGCAATAAAACATCCAGATGCCCCATAGTCGAGTTATTTTATACTGAGATCAAACTTATGTAACCACAGAACCAATTGGCTTCCCCTGATTAGTTAAATACAGGTTTTCATGCAAATAAAAACCACCTACAGAATTAATGAAACCAACAAGCCAACAGATCTTTTTTCTTTGCTTAGCACGTGCTGCAATTTACAGGGATATCTGAATGATTAGGAACTTCTTGGATGTAAAATCGCGCTAGCATAAAGCAATTTTAAGGAGAAAAACAATCAAGAGAAACCACAGAGATAAGCCACTATTGCCGTTTTACTTCTCATATTCCCTTCAGTTTACCTGGGGAA
This sequence comes from Antilocapra americana, assembly GCA_007570785.1. NCBI lineage: Eukaryota > Metazoa > Chordata > Mammalia > Artiodactyla > Antilocapridae > Antilocapra > Antilocapra americana. The sequence continues at coordinate 12,026,506 of ML662445.1, read as the reverse complement.
TCTATAACCAACATCCCACAGAAACACACACACACACCCCAGAGTATTTAAGGAACAATCGCAGTTGTAAGTTGAGTAACTTGCTTACCAAATTCTTCCCGGCTGCTAGAGATCGGAGCCATTTTTTGTTGCGTATTCTGTCCGAGGTGCTGAACGGAAACCCTCCGTCTTGGTTCACTTGCTTCAATCTGAAGGGACAGGGGCTTTTCCTAGTCCTGGAAACAACAGTGCAAAGCTCAGGGGACCTAAGCCGGGCGTGGGGAAGAGGCAGCGAGGAAGGTCCACTCGCCCTCACACAGTGATTTTCCAGCCCTGTTCCTGTTTTGGCTCGTTAGAAAAGCTTGTCTCCGAGACTCTAGACGTGGCTGAAACACGAATTGACGCAATCCTGACGCTACAGGGTTGAAATCAGCACCTCCCTCCTCTCTCCAAGCCACTCCTCTCCCCCTTCATTCTTTCTTCCTCCCTTCTCTCCCGGGATTTCAACACACATTCATCAATTATTTTAACTGTTGGACTACTGGAGATTAGTTTGTGTTCTGTGGGGCCTCAGAGACACATAGAGATGAGTCCTGAAACTCATCAATGTCAATTCCTAATGTAGAAATCTCCTGATCATCTAGATCAGTGAAAAAATGTGTCTGTTATCAGAATAATATAATTTACAGAAGCGATTTGAGAGAAGAGTAAGAAATTTCTACATCAATGATCCCTTGTAAAATGAAAATCTATACTTTCTTTCTATTTAAATTTTTCTTTGATGTATTACACCTATATTAGAAAATTTACTGCACATTAATTCACTTGAAATAAATTTTCTTATCACTGTCATTTATTTTCTACTAAATTGTTAGTCTAAACATTTTTGTTGATTCTGTTTCTCGGTCTTTCTCTCAGCTCTCTTCCTTTAATATTTGACTTTTGACCAGCTAAATTACTTAGGAATATATGGGAATAATCCCTTCTGTATTCAAACTCACTCTCAGTTATGACTTTTGCATGTATTGAGATTGTTTTGGAAATGACATTTCTAGTTAAAATCCCTGACTTCTAACAGGTTTATTCAAAATAGTTACAAGAATAACATCACAATATAAAATGACATCAATAATTATTGGTTATTTTCAAAGGAAAACATATTGCTTTTCTAAACTACTGATATGCCTAATGTTGAGGAACTGGGGAAATATGTTGTTAGATTCTGATTAATTTTAATCTGAAGAGTGTGCCTTTTTAAAGCAAATGTTAACAATTTTCCAAAGAAGAGAACTCAGGCTGAAACTTCAACTGTCAATTATTGCTCCACAAGGAATTCCTCTGCTCTGGAACTCAGTGAGAAAATGACATTCAGTGTGTTCTGGGGGTGGGGGAGGAGTGAGTATTGGGTGAGCCTCAGAAAGCTACTGTAAAATGACAGGTTCCTGCGTACTGGCAAGCAGCTGGCTCTGAACGTCAAGACTGTGTCTGGGGAGAAATTGGCTCAGTCTTTTGCATCATGGAAAATTTTATAAACCTAAGTACCTCTTCTTTCTTTTTCCACTCACTCCCACATACTTGGCATTTTAGCATTCTCCTAACAGATTATTTTTCTTTACTTTATATCTTCTTCCTATGAAAACATACAAGCTAATTTACTGTATTCAATTTTTCCATTATCAAAATCCATGTTTTCTGGCCTCATTGTTCCATTTCATTCAGATTACTTGCTTCCTTGATTTTGCATGCAGCTAGTGAGACTGTCCCTATGAATAAATATCCATTAGGTAGATGAAAGAGTGAGTGGCATTTCTTTGTGATACATTTATGGTATGAGGTTTATTAAAATATGTTTCCTACCTAAGTTATTAACAGCAAATGGTTATACTCACTTGTAAACACAAGTACGTATGTGTTCGACACAAATTAATCTCTCCTTAATTTTACTTTCAGGTGGTAAAATGCTATCATCTAAAACCTGTCTAGATTGCTCAAACTCTCCTTAAACGACCCCAGAACTCTCTTTAAACAGAACTCCACCCTACCCTGGGTTGTCTCATTTCTGAGGACACATTGTGATAAAATTACCTCTTGTCCAGAGCTAATGCTATTGTGAATGTAGAAACTCTTTCACTGTTTGCTTGAAAATCAATGTTATTAACTAAATGTCAGATGTTTTCTTCATTTTCATTTGATAAGCAGCATATTAACCATTATCTAATCTCTTCAAACAAACTTCCAGTAGCATCAGATGAGGAGTGGGAAGCTGACCCAATTTAGAGGAAACCCTGTAAGTTTCTTGTGATTAAGATTCACCACCCTACCACCGTATTACATTGTTCTCTTTAGATCTAGCAAACAAGTAATCAATTCTCTGACATAAACAATACCTTTCTTGCAGCATTGATTTGAGAGGAGGGCTTGTTGCTAGGTAACCACCTAATTGTTACCCAAAACACACAGTCTCAAGTAAGTTCCTGCCCTGAGTAAGGCAAACCCATCGTACAAGCAGCATTGTTTACTTCAGACTGATTCTTTGACTGATGAAGTGCTTCAGTGTTTACCCTATTTTATTTCTGATTACAATTATGTGTATGAATATATATATATATATATATATATAGGGCTTCTCAGGTGGTTCTAGTGGTAAAGAATCTGCCTGCCAATTCAGGAGATGTAAGAGACACAGGTTTGGTCCCTGGAGAAGGAAGATCCCCTGGAGAAGGAAATAGCAACCCACTCCAGTGTTCTTGCCTGGAAAATCTCATGGACAGAGGAGCCTGGCAGGCTACAGTCCATAGGGTCACAAAGAATTGGATATACTTGGATAAGCAGTGAATAAAACATTTGAATTCAATTTGGTTTTAAGAAATCTAGTTGATTTTAAATACTTAAATGATTATAAGATTTTTAGCTCACTTTACTTTTTAAATTTTAGTTTAATTTATAAACTTTGTATGGTGTATTAATTATATAATTTAGTCTATATTTTTCCATTCCTTTCCTTAAAAATATTATTGGTAGATGTGTTTAGAAAATCCTGCTAAGCAAAAGAAAATTTCAAAAGGTTGTTAAAATGTTTCAATAATTGTCAGCATTCAATAATTTTTCATAGGACTCAGCTTAATAATACAAAGGCATTCTAGTGGTCTGCAGGTAGAGTAAAATGAAATAATTGATAATGGATACTTGTTTCAATGTTTCATATCATTTTCTTAAAAATGCTAGCTCTAATGTTAATAGGATAGGCTTGTATTCCAAGCGCACCCAAGTTGAAGTCCTACAAGACAAATGCTTTCTCAATTAGTATTGCAGAAACTCCTTCACATAAATCATTTCTATATTTGTTTTTCTTCAAACTCTTCAGCACTTACTATGTGCCAACTTAAACTGGTCTCTGATAGCTCATGATTGGAAAAACTCATTAGCTTAAACCAAAAATAAAAGCTTATGAACTTTCTTCTTTTCTTTCTTTCAATGCATCCTTCTTAAAGATGTGATAGCTCTTAGGTTTTACCTAAGTAGGGAATTTATGCTAGTAAAGATGATAGAAAAGAGCATTGCTCTCATGATGCTTACAGACTATAAAAGAAATAGACAGCCCTTCATTTAGAACTGGGAAGAAACTTTTGAGATCATGATTACAATCTTATGTATTTTGCTTGGTATTTCTTATCAAGCTTGGTCAGCACTGTTCCACAGCCATCACTCTCTGTCCCTTTCATGCCGTCCTTATCTATCCTCTTATTCATAGCTCCAGATTCAGTATAATGTACTCAGATTTGCATTCTTCCTTCTCCTATGAGCTGTCCACAACTTCTCTCCTATTTAAGAGAGTTTCATTTTTTAACTACAAAGTTTCTGACAACAGCATTCATGCATTCATATTAATTTAAATTTTTATACCACTATCTCTAATTAAATCCTTGAAGTCAGGTTGACATATCCTTGGTTACATGCCAGCAATTCCTAAAATAGATAAACCAAAGACTTCCACTCATGTTCCCTCCAAATATTCCACAAGTTTTACATTTATTCATGATCTTCCTGGAACCAATGTTTTCATGTCCCTTGGCTTCATTTTTGTCAGCAAAGTAATGTCTTTCTTTTTAATATGCTGTCTGGATTGGCCATAGTTTTTCTTCCAAAGAACAAGTGTCTTTCAATTTCATGGCTGCAGTCACCATCTGCAGTGATTTTCGACCCCAAGAAAATAAAGTTTGTCACTGTTTCCATTGTTTCGCCATCTATTTGCCATGAAGTGATGGGACTGGATGCCATGATCTAATTTTTTTAAATTAATTTGTTTTTTAATTGAAGGATAATTGCTTTATAGAATTTTGTTGTTTTCTGTCAAACCTCAAATAAATAAGCCGTAGGTATACTTATATCACCTCCCTTTAGAACCTCCCCCCATCTCCCTCCCTATCCCACCCCTCTAGGTTGATACAGAGCCCCTGTTTGAGTTTCCTGAGCCATACAGCAAATTCCCATTGGCTATTTTACATACGGTAATGTAAGTTTCCATGTTACTCTTCCCATACATCTCAACCCCTCCTCCCCTCTCCCATGTCCGTAAGTCTTGTCTCTATGTCTGTTTCTTCATCGCTGCCCTATAAATCAATTCTTCAGTACCTTTTTTCTAGATTCAGTATACATGCACCATATTTATTTTTCTCTTTCTGACTTACTTCACTCTATGATAGGCTCTAGGTTCATCCACCTCATTAGAACTGATTCAAATGTGTTTCTTTTTATGACTGAGTAATACTCCATTATGTATATGTACCAGGACTTCTTTATCCATTCAACTGTTGATGGACATCTAGGTTGTTTCTATGTTCTAGCTATTGTAAATAGTGCTGCAATGAACAATGGGATACATGTGTCTCTTTCAATTTTAGTTTCCCCAGAGTATACACTTAGGAGTGGGATTGCTGAGTCATAGAGTGGTTTTATTCCTAGTTTTTTAAGGAATCTCCATATTGTCTTCCATAACAGCCATATCAATTTACAGCCTCACCAACAGTGCAAGAACGTTCCCTTTTCTCCACACCCTCTCCAGCATTTATTGCTTGTAGACTTATTGATGATGGCCATTCTGACTGGTATGAGGTGATAACTCATTGTAGTTTTGATTTGCATTTCTCTAGTAATGAGTGATGTTGAGCATCCTTTCATGTGTTTGTTAGTCATCTCTTATGTCTTCTTTGGAGAAATGTCTGTTTAGGTCTTTTTCCCACTTTTGATTGGGTTGTTTGCTTTTCTGGTATTAATTTGTATGAGCTGTGTATATATTTAGGAAACTGATCCTTTGTCAGTTGTCTCATTTGCTATTATTTTCTCCCATTCTGAGGGTTGTAGTCTCACCTTGCTTACAGTTTCCTTTGTTATGCAAAAGCTTTTAAGTTTAATCAGGTCCCACTTGTTTACTTTTGTTTTTATTTCCATTATTCTAAGAGGTGGATCATACAGGATCTTACTTTGATTTGTGTCATCGAGTGTTCTACCTATGTTTTCCTCTAAGAGCTTTATAGTTTCTGGTCTACATGTAGTTCTTAAATCCATTTTGAGTTTGTCTTTGCACATGGTGTTATAAAGTGTTCTCATTTTATTCTTTTACATGTAGCTGTCCAGTTTTCCCAGCACAGTTTATTAAAGAGGCTGTCTTTGCTCCATTCTATATTCTTGCCTCTTTTGTCAAAAATAAGGTACCTATAGGTGCATGGTACTAGGCTTTCTATCTTGTTCAATTGGTCTATATTTCTGTTTTTGTTCAGTACTATACTGACTTGATGACTGTGGCTTTGTAGTATAATCTGAAGTCAGGAAGGTTGATTCCTCCAGCTCCATTCTTCTTTCTCAGGACTGCTTTGGCTATTCAGGGTCTTTTGTATTTCCATATGAATTGTGAAATTCTTTGTTCTAGTTCTGAGGAAAATTTCATTGGTAACTTGACAGGAATCACATTGAATCTGTAGACTGTGTTTGGTAGTATAGTCATTTTCACAGTATTGATTCTTCCTACCCAGGAACACGAAATATCTCTCCATCTGTATATGTCATCTTTTATTTCTTTCATCAGGGTCTTATAATTTTCTATGTACAGTTCTATTGTCTCCTTAAGTAAGTTTATTTCTAGATATTTTATTCTTGTTGTAGCAGTGGTGAATGGGATTGATTCCTTAATTTCTCTTTCTGATTTTTCATTTTTAGTATATAGAAATGCAAGTGATTTCTGTGTATTGAATTTGTATCCTGCAACTTTGCTAAATTCACTGATTAGCTCTAGGAATTTTCTTACACTATCTTTATGGTTTTCTATGTACAGTATCATGTCATCTGCAAACAGTGAGAGTTTTACTTCTTTTCCAATCTAGATTCCTTCAATTTCTTTTTCTTCTCTGATTGCTGTAGCTAGGACTTCCAAAATTATGTTGACTAATAGTGGTGAAAGTGGACCCCTTTTCTTGCTCCTGATCTTAGGGGAAATGCTTTCATTTTTTCACCATTGAGAATAATGTTTGCTGTAGGCTTATTATATATGGGCTTTACTATTTTGAGGTAGGTTTCTTCTATGCCCATATTTTGTAGAGCTTTAATCATAAGTGGGTGCTGAATTTTGTTAAAGGCTTTTTCTGCATCTATTGAATTTCTCGTAATGGTTTTTATCTTTCAGTTTGTTAACATGGTGTATCACATTGATTGATTTTCATATATTGAAGAATCCTTGCATCCCTGGAATAAACCCAACTTGATGGTGTATGAGCTTTCTAAAGTGTCATTGAATACTGTTTGCTAACATTTTGTTGAGGATTTTTGCATTTATGTTCATCAGTGATATTGGCTTGTAGTTTTCTTTTTTGTTGTGTTTGTCTGGTTTTGTTATCATGGTGATGCTGGCCCCATAGAATGTGCTTAGAAGTATTCCTTCCTCTGCAGTTTTTTGAAAGAGTTTTAGAAGGATAGGCGTTAGTTCTTCTCTAAATGTTTGATAGAATTCTCCTGTGAAGCCATCTGGGCTTGGACTTCTGTTTTTTGGGGAGATTTTTTATCACAGCTTCAACTTCAGTCCTTATAATTGAGTTGTTCATTATTTCTATATCTTCCTGGTTCAGTCTTGGAAGATTGAACTATTCTAAGAATCTGTCAATTTCTTCCGGGTTATCCATTTTATTGCCATGAAGTTGTTCATAATAGTCTCTTATAATCCTTTGTATTGCTGTATTGTCTGTTGTAAACTCACCTTTTTCATTTCAAATTTTGCAGATTTGATTCTTCTCTCTTATTTTCTTAATGAGTCTGGCTAAAGTTTTGTCAATTTTGTTTATCTTCTCAAAGAAGCAGCTTTACGTTTTGTTAATCTTTATTATTTTTTCTTTCTTTTCCATTTATTTCTGCTGTGGTCTTCAGGATTTCTTTCCCTCTGCTAATTTTTGAATTTTTTGTTCTTCATTTTTCAGTTATATTAAGTGTACAGTTACACTGTCTATTCATTGTTTTTCTTGTTCCTTGAGGTAGGATTGTATTGCTATAAGCTTTCCTCTTAGAACTTCTTTTGCTGCATTCCATAGGTTTTGAGTTGCCATGTTTTCATTGTCATTCATTTCTAGATATTTTTTGATTTCCCTGTTGATTTCTTCAGTAACCTGTCAGTTATTTAGAAACATGTTTTTTAATCTCCAAGTCTTTGCTATTTTTACAGTTTCTTTTTCTTGTAATTGGTATCTAGTCTCATAGCATTGTGGTTGGAAAAGACACTTGATAATGATTTCAATTTTCTTCAACTTACTGAGGTTTGATTTGTGACACAAGATGTGGTCTATCCTGGAGAATGTTCCACGGGCACTTGAGAAGAAGCTGTATTCTACATTTGGATGGAATATCCTGAAGATATCAATGAGACCCATCTCATCTAATGTATCATTTAAGATTTGTGTTTCCTTACTAATTTTCTGCTTTGATGGTCTGTCCATTGGTGTGAGTGGGGTGTTAAAGTCTCCTACTATTATTGTGTTACTGTCAATTTCTCCTTTTATGTCTGTTAGTGTTTGTCTTATGCATTGAGGTTGTATGCTATGTTGGGTGCATAGATAATTACAATTGTTATGTCTTCCTCTTGGATTGATCCCTTGATCATTATGTAGTGTCCTTCCTTGTCTCTTGTAATATTCTTTATTTTAAGGTCTATTTTGTCTGATATGAGGATTGCTACTCCAGGATTCATTTGCTTTCCATTTGTATAGAATGTATTTTTCCATCTTCTCACTTTCAGTCTATACATGTCTTTAGGTCTGAAGTGGGTTTCTTGTAGACAGCATATGTATGAGTCTTGTTTTATATCCATTCAGCCAGCCTGTGTCTTTTGGTTGGAGCATTTAATCCGTTTACATTTAAAGTAATTATTGATATATATGTTCCTATTGCCATTTTCTTAATTGTTTAGGGTTTGATTTTGTAAACGTTTCTCCTTCTTTTGTATTTCCTGATTATATAAGTTCCTTTAACATATGTTGTAAAATTGATTTGGTAATACCAATTCTCTTAACTTTTGTTTGTCTGAAAAGCTTTTGATTTATCCATCAATTTTAAATGAGATCCTTGCCAGGCAGACTACTCTTGATTGTAGATTTTTCCCTTTCAGTACTTTAAATATATCCTGTCATTCCCTTCTGGCCTGCAGAGTTTCTGCTGAAAGATCAGTTGTTAAACATATGGGGTTTCCCTTGTATGTTACTTGTTGCCTTTCCCTTGCTACTTTTAATATTCTTTCTCTGAGTTTAATCCTTGTCATTTTTTATTAGCATGTGTATTGACGTGTTTCTCCTTGTGTTTATCCTGTATGGGACTCTTTGCACCTCTTGAACTTGATTGACTATTTCCTTTTCCATGTTGGGGAATTTTCAATTATAATCTCTTCAAAATTTTTCTCATATCCTTTCTTTTTCTCTTCTTCTTCTGGGACCCCTATATTTCAAAATTTGCTGCATTTGACACTGTCCCAGAGGTCTCTGAGACTACCCTCAGTTCTTTTCATTCTTTTTACTTTATTCTGCTCTTCAGAAGTTATTTCCACCATGTTATCTTCCAGCTCACTGATTTGTCCTGCTTCAGATATTCTGCTATTGATTCATTCTAGACTATTTTTAATTTCAATAATTGTGTTGTTTGTCTCTGTATGTTTATTCTTTAATTATTCTATTTGTAATTGATTCTTACATTTTGTTTTCAAGGTTTTTGATGTTTACTATGATTATTCTGAATTCTTTTTCAGGTAGTTTGCCTATTTCCTCTTCATTTATGTGGACTTCTGTATTTCTAGATTATTCCTTCATTTGGGTAGTATTTCTCTGCCTTTTCACTTTTTTAAAAAAAACTTATTGTATTTGAGGCCTCCTTTTCCCAGGCTTCAAGGATGAATTCTTTATTCCTTTTGTTTTCTGCCCTCCTAAGTTTGGCACAGTGGTTTGTGTAAGCTTTGTATAGGGTGAGATTTTTGCTGAGTTTTGTTTTGTTTTTCCTCTGATGGGCAAGGCTGAGTGAGGTGGTAATCCTGTCTGTTGATGATCGGGTTTGTGTTCTTGTTTTGTTTGTTGTTTGGATGTAGCATTCTGCACAGGGTATTACTGGTGGTTCTGTGATGATGGGTCTTGTACTCAAAGGCTTTCCTTTTTGGGAGCTCTCACTGTTTTATACTCCCTAGGCTTAGTTCTCTGGTAGTCTAGGGTCTTGGAAAGGCTCAGGGCTTGATCTTTGGTCGGGAACGAAGATTCCACAGGTGGTTTGTTATGGGATTGAGTGAGATTAAACACATATCCAAACACGAGATACCAGAGATGAACTCCAGACAAATGGCAGTTACAAAATTAGGCAAATAATAATTGAAATAATGGAATATACCCATATACATATACATCCATAAGCAAAGTCAAAACAGTCCAACAAAAATAAGGTACAGTGGATTGATCCAGTGAGCAAAGGAAACCAAAAATAATATCTACCAGTTAAGAACAAGACTAACTAAAGCACAAACTTGAAAACAAAACTAAAGTAAGGTGCCAAGTGGGGAATAAAGCAATAAAAACAAAACTAACAAATATGTTGAGAGGAAAGGAAAGAAAGAAAAGAAAGCAAGAATAGAAATGCAAAGTTAAACAAAAGTAGATAAAGAAGATTTATATACATTAAAGATTAACTGCAAGGGAAAAGAACAGTAGGAAAAGCAAATAAATGAATAAATGTAGAAAAAATAATAATATGTTTAAAAAATTAAAATTAAAAATTAAAAAAGAAAAGAAAATAATAATAATAAAAAAAAAGGAAAACTCCACAGAACTGCAAAAACCCAATGTAGAGCACAGGTTTATAACAATATAAATTGTGATTTTAAAAAAAGAAACTCAAAAGCTTAATTAGATTTCATAGTGCCAACAAAAGCGACAACTACAGTGGGATGGGGAAGGAAAAATTTTAAAAACTGGTAAAATGAAAAAAGCCAAAAGAAACTACAGAACAAGTTAAAACATAAAAATAAATGTTTATCGTGAATCACTGCTGTCAGGGTCCTTTCCCTCACTGGGAGTCACAGTCCACCACACCTCCTTAGGATGCCCTCCAACACTGTGCTGGTCTCTGGACCTGCTGTGGGGGCAGCTCATATTCTAATCTGGTCCTACTCCTGTGTGTTCTTGTCTCCAATGTCCATAGCTATCAGAACTATTGTGTTTTCTTTTGTGGGCACTTTCAATGTCCTTTTATATATTTTGCAGACACAGAATCTGCCCAGTTGACTTGTGGATTTAACCTGCAGCTTGTATAGCTGGTGGGAAAGCTTTGGGTCTTCTTTCTTAGCCACAGTGCCCCTGGGCTTCAATTGTGGTTTCATTTCCAATTCTGTATGTGGGTCGTCCACTGGGGTTTGCTCCTGAGGCTGCCTGGGAGGACTTCGGTCTGCCTTAGGGAGGGCCAGGTGTGGAGGTGATGATGTAGCTGCTTGGGTCGCAGGGGTTCTGGAAGCACTAGGCACTCAAGGGAGTTGGTGGCTAGGACAGCAGGGATGACCCAGAGAGATGGAATCGGGAGGGAGGGGGGAGGGGGGTTCTGGAAGGGGAACACATGTATATCCATGGCGGATTCATGTCAACGTATGGCAAAACCAACACGATAATGTAAAGAAAATAAATAAAATAACAACAACAACAACAAAAAGACCTTAAAAAAAAAAAAAAAGAAATATAGTGCTCTAGAATGGTATGACAACCAGTATTGCCCGATACACTCCAGCATTCCTGACCAGAGAAACCCCTGACAGAGAAACCTGGCAGACCACTGTCGACAGGGTAGCAAAGAGCTGGATATGAATGAAGCGACCCTGCACGCATAGATACAAGACATTTTTTGCCTGTGGCAGCTCTGCCCCAGTGCGGATTGAGCATAAAGGTGGTGCAGCTGCTTGGGTTGCGGGGACTCTGGTGATGCCACGTGTGCAGGGATTTGGACTGCCTTAGCCACAGGAGTTATGGCCCTATCAAATATATATTTTTTAAGTCCCTGGTAGTTGGCGATCAGAAAGCCTCTTTGGCTAGTCTTTCTCCACATCTCCGCCGGTACAGGCACTTGGAGGGCTCCCTTGCCTGGGGTTCTTCTTTGTTGTTTGACATGTCAGACACATAGACCCCCCCACCTCCCTGGCTGGGCTCCTACTCTCTAGATTGGCATGTTAGCCCCTTAAAGCATCACCCTGGATGGTGTCCTACTCTGTAGATCAGTGTGTCATGTACTTAAAGGGGCACCCTAGGTGGGTGGTGTGGTTCAGTGTATTGGGCACTTGATGGGCCAGCCTCTCTATTGTTCAGCTGCTGATGCTGGTGTATGGGAAGAGAGAGGCAAGGGTGATGGTTCCACCCCGTACGCATGACTCAGCAGTATCACCTTGCTTCCATGGCTGCCTGGCTTTCCTCCACAGGCATTTCCCACCACAGTCTCCTCCCTCACATCCCCTCTGTCCATCTCACCACAGTCAACAGCAGCCCTTGCTCTGGAATTTCTCCACAGTCCCAAACTCCAGCTCCCAGCCACTGTGCCTCCTGGGGGACCTGCTGTCCCTGTCCAGGGCACTTATGGCTAAAAGGACTGCCTGATTCTTATTCCATTTAGGTTGCCACAGATCAGCTGTTTCACTCTTAGTCTTAAATGTTTCTCCTCTGACTCAAACAATTGCCCTGCTGTGAAGATCAGACCCCTGCATCAGTTTCTCCACCCAGTGAGGGCAGGTCCAGTCCTAGTAGCACTGTTTGTTCCCCCTAGTTCCTTCATCCTACCAGGTTTTGCATGGCTCTGTATATTCTTTTCCACTGGTCAGGTACTCCTGTCTGCTTTCAGGTGGTGCTCTGCATGCACTTCTGTGGTTGAAGGTATATTCCTGGTGTATCCGTGGAGAGTGATGTACTCCACATCCACCTACCCCTCTGCCATCTTGTTCTCCTGAGCTTAGTGTTTGAATATTGAGCTTTGAGCCAGTTTTTTTTTTTTTACTCTCCTCGTTCGCTTTCATCAAGAGGCTCTTCAGTTCCTTTTCACTTTCTGCCTTCAAGGTGGTATAATCTGCATATCTGAGGTTATTGATATTTCTCCCAGCAATCTTTATTCCAGCTTGTGCTTCATTCAGCCCAGCATTTCACATGATGTACTCTGCATGTGAGCTAAATAAGCAGAGTGACAATATACAGAAAAATAGTAGGTATTTATTTTTCTACTTATCTATTTCAGATAAGTAGATTTTTAAGTCCAACAAAAAGGTATCTGGAAGATAATACAGAATATTTTAAAATGATAAATTTTAACTATACTAGGAAGATATGAAGCTTCTACATTTCTACATGCTCATTAGCACAGCTTCAAAAATCTATAAAGCCAAAGCTGGGAAAACAATGTGAGAAACAGACAAATCCACATACAGAGGAAATTTGTTTTTTCAAAACTTTTTCATAACTGAAAGAAACATAAAAATCAGCACAGATGCACAATATCTAAACAAATTAATAAATTTGAGCTAGTTCAAATTACCTAGTAATTTTTGAAATTTGGAACATTTAGCAAAATTGATCATGAGGTAGCCATTAAATAAGTTTCAAAACACCTCAAAGGACTGAAATAATTCAGTTTGTTCTTAAACCACAGAGACATTAAGCAGTAAACAGTACAGTAAACTATCTAGAAAGCTTCCTATTTTTTGAAAACTAAGCAAAACACATGTAAATAACCCATGACTCCCAGAAGAAATCTCAGTAGAAATTAGAAAAAAAGTGAATTGAATGATAATGACAGCATGTCATAATAAAGTTTGTGGAGAGTATGTGTTCTTAAATGCATGTGCTAAAATAGAAAATCTTCTGGAAAACAATAATTTAACTATTTATTGTGAAAAACAGAAAATAAAAAAATTCTACATAAGAAATATTGAGAAGGAAAATGATAGAAAATTAATACCATTTTAAAAACAGTACATAAAGAGAACTAACAAACAAAAAATAATTTAAGATTAATCTTATTGATAATTCCTGGCAATACTGACAGGAAAGAAAGGAGGGAAACATAAATATTATAAATGAAACAACAGAGCAAAAAAGACAAGCCATGGACCAGGACTTAGAGAATATATTTACAATACATATTTCTGATATAGGTTGGTCATAGCTTTCCTTTGAAGGAGCAAATGTCTTAATTTCATGGCTGCAGTCACCATCTGAAGTGATTTTGAAGCCCAAGAAAACAAAGTTTCTCACTGTTTCCGCATCTATTTGCCAAGAAATGATGGGACTAGAGGTCACAATCTTAGTCGTTTGAATGTTGAGTTTAAACAGCTTTTTCACTCTCCTCTTTCACTTTCATCAAGAGCCTCTTTAGTTCCTCTTTCTGCCATAAGGATGGTGTCATCTGCATAGTTGAGATTATTGATGTTTCTCCCAGCAATCTTGATTCCAGCTTGTGCTTCATCCAGACTGGCATTTTGCATGATGTACTCTGCATATATAAGTTAAATAAGTTGGGTGACAATATACAGCCTTGATGTACTCCTTTCCCAATTTGGAACCACTTCATTTCCATGTGCAGTTCTAACTGTTTCTTGGTTGTATACAGGTTTCTCAGGAGGCAGGTATGATGGTCTGTTATTCCTGTCTCTTTAAGAATTTTCCAGTTTGTTTTGATCTGCACAGTAAAAGGCTTTAGCATAGTCAATGAAGTAGAAGTGGATGGTTTCCTGGAATTTTCTTGCTTTTTTGATGATCCAACAGATGTTGGCAATTTGATCTCTTGTTCCTCTACCTTTTCTAAATCCAGTTTGAACATCTGGAATTTCTCAGTTCATATACTGCTGAAGCCTAACTTAAAGAAATTTGAGCATTACTTTGCTAGCATGTGAGATGAGTATAATTGTGCAATAGGTTGAACATTCCTTGGCATGGCCTTTCCTTGGGATTGGAATGAAAACTGCCCTTTCCAAGTCCTATGGCCACTGTTGAGTTTTCCAAATTTGCTGGCATATTGAGTTCAGCACTTTCACAGCATCATCTTTTAGGACTTGAAATAGATGAGCTAAAATTCTATCACCTCCACTATCTTTGTTTTTAGTGATGCTTGCTAAGGCCCACTTGACTTCGCACACCAGGTTGTCTGGCTCTAGGTGAGTGATCACACCATTGTAGTAATCTGGATCAGTAATTTTTTTTTTTTTGCTATAGTTCTTCTGTTTATTCTTGCCACTTCTCCCTAATATCTGTGTTTCTGTTAGGTCCATACCATTTCTGTCCTTCATTGTGAACATCTTTGCTTGAAATGTTCCCTTGGTATCTCTAATTTTCTTAAATAGATCTCTAGTCTTTCCTATTCTATTAGTTGTCTCTATTTCTTTGCACAGGCACATATACTAGAATACTATATATAAATGAAGATGATCAAGAGTCCTGCTACCTGTAGCAAAGACAAATCTCAGTTACTTCAAAACTCTGAACAAGTAATCTAAAATATTTATTTCTGATGATTTTTATCAGTCTAAATGACAGCATCATTTCATGTACAACAATGAACACTTCCTAAACACACAACCCAAGCATTATGTTTATAACTCTTTAGTAGGAAGAGTTTGTGAAGACCACTGAGGACAGTGGGCACAATGTTTATCTCTAAATAAAGAAGAATAAGAATAAAATGCAATGCTCAAAGTGAGCTAGAATGTAAAATTGATATAATTCCAATTGTTAAGTCTTAGAATTAAATATATTTACTATTTGCCTGAGAATATCAATAGATCGAAATGAGGATATTAAGACACAGCATGAAGAGTAGTAAGCATATTCCCCTTTGCTATTTATCTATCTTTATGAATATACCTCTGGAGTGAATTCCACAGTTGATGTAATTGGTAAGCCCATAAGGCCACCGAAAGTACCTGGTAATTCTGAATAAATTGGGCTATGTTCACACGGCCTACATTTTTGTTAATTCTTTGACCTTGTTGTGACCATAAACTTTGCTGGTTTCCTCTCTAACTTGGCACAGAGAACTCTGGTAGCAAACCCAAATGATGGAGAAGAAAGGAGAATGAATCCATTGTGATATTTAAATCTACTGTGATGTTTTTGAAGCTGAAGACAAAAGCTCTATGAAGCTATCTGAGGCTCTAAGAAATGCTTATCTATTCTTTATGTATTTCCTACACTGTAGTTTCCAAAGGCATTCTAATCAATTTAGCAACCCTAGGGCACAATGTTTTTTCAAAGTAGTTAACAATTTGGCAATAATAAGTAATACTTCATTTCTATTTTTATAAAGAACAGTGTTCTTCCTCTTGTAACACAAATTTTTTCCTTATTTATTGTCTCCTCAAGATCTGTCGAACACATAGCTCAAAATTTAGAGGTAGTTCTTTATATATGTTGCATTATTTGATGGCTTTGTTTGAGAATATATAAAGTATCTACATCAGTCAGTGGATCTGCAGACATAATGACTGGGAATGTGCGAATCATCAAATGGAGCTTCTAGCTTCTATGAGCTTCTCATTTCCCATTTGCACTAATGCATCTTCCTCTCATATAGCTCTGGATTTTAATAAGATAATAGAATCATATACTTTTTAGAGCTGGAAGAAACTGCAGAAATTTTTATACCCCCTTCTTCGGAAATATTGGTGAGGGTAGAAACACTCAAGCTACTTAAGAGTTTGGGTACAAAGTCACATATTATGATAGCATCCATTCTGAACCACAGTCTTTCTTTTTAACCCAACATATTTTCTATTCAAAATAACTTATAATTCTTGTATTTGATGAATTCAATACAGTTCATCTGTCTTTTACTGAACAGTAAACATTCAAAGAAATGGAAACAATTTAAAGTGATGTTTACAGTTCTAATAAAACATTGATAAAATATTTTGCTTTATTTTTAAGACATTTGAATACTTTTTCAGGTATTTTTAAGACCTTTGCTAGCTATGTATGTCAGAAAATTAGACATATTCTACAATTAATGTCTAATATTATGAAAGGAAAAATAAAATCTATTTCCTACATGATGAAAGTCAGCTGAGAGAATCCAGTCTTCTACCTAATGTTCCACTAAAAACTGGCCCTATTATCATTAAAAATTAAAATGCTCCTTCTAGTTACAGACACTGTTCTCATTGATTCTTTGTGTGCATTGATATTCATGAGGTCAATACGTAATTTAGTATCAATATGTTTAATCATAATCAGCCAGAGTCCTCTCTGTTTAGCTGAATCTATAAAATGTGCTATAATGTTTCTAAAATGTTCAGGAATCACTGCCTCTGTGCATACAGAATCTTGTGTTAACTTATTGATAGCAACTAGAAGCAGACAAACACCATCTGGTGGCAAAAATGATTTTAAATCTACCCCCCTTTCATGCTTGGTTCATTGATAGTGTTTCTCTAGATTAGAAAGTTGACTTTCTTTCTGTACCCTAACAACTAAAATTGCTGTCTCTTTAAACTCCATAGCATCAATAACCATTGTTCTTCAGGCTTAAATAAAACTATCAAAACCATGGAGCAGTCAGCTAAGCTTCCTTGTCATATCAGACCTCAATGAAATTTTTCAGTACAAACTCCGTAGTCAATATGCGTGTCATGAATAATGAGTGACTCTAAAATGGTTGAACCTCAAGGTCAGACACTCAGAATGAAAATCAGTGTTCAACATAAAACTATAGAAAATTTCAAATATTAACTAATATTTGGATAAAAATAGGTGTACATGTGCACACTTATCTGAACCTGTGTGTGTGTGTTGATATAGGTCTTAGAAAGATAGCCTTCTTCAATATAATACAATATTTTAGAGTGTGTGAAAGGGTAGAGGAAACAACCATGTCCACTCTTAAGGGGATCCCCATTGTTATATCATCTTTGTATACTTTTTATTCTTTAACATATCTGCTTGAACTCTATATTGAAATATGTAACCAGGGCCCCAGAGATATCTCCATTTGCCTCCTTGTTCTTTTTGTGTTTTAACCCAACTTGTGAACTCAATGCACATGGAAGAATTAAGCTATGTGTTTATGAAGACTCACTCCTTTCAATACTGAGGGTGGCTCTGCTGGACCTGAGGCAGACCAGTGTTCTGGGCAGTCACCACCAGCATTATGTAGCCTCATCCACCTCTCCTTAGAACATGGTTTCATAATGCACCTTAAGGTCTCCACTTCAGCAGACGTACTGGATAAAATCAGGCTTGCTATTTCTTTTCACTGAACAGGGTACATCCAAGAGAGGACTATGTCATGAAAATATTGAAAATATCTTTTTCAGTAGTCAATGCTGAAGTCAATGCTGACACTGTCATGGGCAGGGAGCCTAGGAAACTTCTAGAAGAACTTTTGGGCCAGTGAAAAGAACACAACACCCAGGCGAAATCGCAAACAGGGTGGAAGATGAGGACTTGAGGGAGACCCCAGACTGAGATGTGACTCTCCCTAATTTGGATACTTCAGTTTTCACATGGTAGGAAAAGTGAAAACTAGCCAAGATGGCATGGTCAGGCTCTCTCACCCATGGCCTCTCACTCTTGCCCCGTGTTTTGTAAATAATGATTGTGTAACAGCTGAGAGCACTGATACCACTGTGCATGCACGTCAGGAGGATCATGTGGCGGCTGGGACCACTTACAGCACTGTACATGTGTGTCCCAAGATACTCACGTGGCCCTGGGCTACTTTGTGTGGTATGCCTGTTTGAGCTTCATGTGGAAGCCCTGGCTGCTACGGCACTGGGGCTTCACTGGCGCTGCATCATGGTTGTGTTATATGAGGTTGTGCTATGGCTCTGCTGTGGCACCATTACGTTTATGTTACAGCTGCTGCTGTGGCTCCTGTGTCAGCCGGGAGAGAATAAGCATGTCTGCAGTTCCTACAGCTCATCAATTCTTCTTCCAGCCTCTGAGCTCGTGCCTTGTCTGCCCCAGGTTCAGCAAACAGTGCGAACAGCAAGAATCTGTTGTTCAGCAGAACAACAAACAGTGTGAACAGCAAGAAACTGGCATCACAAACAGGATCAGCAAGACACACATATACTGGCTATTTCTATACACCTGAAGCTGGTATGGCCTTGGGTAGAGTTAAAGCTGGAGCACTGAATCAAACAACAGCAATCACCTTCATGGTCTACTGAGGCAGGGACGAGTGTGGAAGCAGGAAGTTCCAAGTTGCATCATAGTTCTGGACAATTTTTTCTATTCAGGATGAGCCCTACTTTCAAGGCAAGAGGGGTATGACAGAGGCCTAAAAGCCTCATTTAGTTTGGGGGCATCAGTATAAAATACTAATCTGAAAGAGATCTAGGACAGCAGGAAGAATGCCTATGAATTTCCAGAGGGTGGGAGGAAAGGCCCAAACCAATGTCTCTGGGTTAGGATAGTGGATTTAGACCTCAGAACATAAAGCCCTAAGGATGTCTGGTGATTTCTCTGGGCCATTTGCAAGGACAGTAGCTAATCCAGAGACATCTGGCCACTGACTTTTATCTTCTTTATTTATTTTTGCATAGTCTGTGTCTGTTAGTCATTCAGTTGTGTCCAACTCTTTGCAACCCCACGAACTGTAGGCTACCAGGCTTCTCTGTCCATGCAATTCTCCAGGCAAACATACTGGAGTGTACTGCCATTCCTTTCTCCAGAGGATCTTCCCAATCTAGGGATCAAATCCTGGTCTCCTGCATCACAGGCAGATTCTTTACCATTTGAGCTACAGGGAAGCACCTTGCATATTAGATGCATTCTTATTTTTTGTATAGTAGATTTCCACAAAAGATGTCATTTGAAGTAATAGTTCAATCATTGAAAAAACTCCTAAAAATACTTAATTAGTCTACAAGGTTGATGGGAATGCAGCATATCATAAGCCAGACCTAGACCTTGTTTAGGTGAACAGCATGGTGAACTGTAGTATGGGGGTACACTTTGTCATTGGCTACTGAGAAATGTATTTTCATGACAGAATCTCATCTTGAATGTGCTTGGTTCAATGAGACAGAATAGCAATCTTGCTTTTGTGACAGGTTTAGGAACTCCCATAGCCTCTTAAGAGGTGGCTATCTAGAAAAGAGAAGAGCAAGGGGATAAGTAGGGGCTTCTGAGAAGGTACACAGAATACTCATAGAGACAGAACAGAATGATGAGCTGGCTGAGTACATGGACTGATGAATGTTGTGCCTTTAGGAACTAAGGTTGAAGAGCAGACTTCTATATGTGATCACTGCAGTTACATAGGATTTGATTAGACTCTGGTTTTACAAGAATATGTATGTGGGTTCTTCAATCACTTGACTTAATCCAATTTCCATAAAGAGGGCAAAAACATCATAGATCACTTCACTGTTTTCTTTATCTATCATTCATGAACCACATATAATTGTAGCTGTAGCAGTTCATGAAGTACTTATTTGTTCATAAGGTCCTTAAGAAAAATCAAGACCAATGATATAATTGCAGTGGGGCAAACTTTTACACATCCTCTCCATGTGCGTGATATAGAATGCCACTGTATTTCCCTCGTGTTTCACCTTACTGCTAAGTATTGGCACTCTATCTGACATATAAAATATGCTTAATAAAATGGACAATGTTATTAAATGCAGTATCATGAAGAAACTTCTTCCATCTTCAGACATCTTATATTAATTCATTAAACTAGTGACTGAATAACAACTCCAGGGGATCTTCCCAATTTAGGGATTGAAACCATGTCTCTTACATCTCATGTACTGGCAGGAAGATTCTTTACCATTGTACCTCCCAGGGAGCCCACTAATATGTAGTATCTATAGAACTGGTGTATGTATGTGATATTGTGATATAATTAGAAATAAACAAAAAAGCTTCTAAAATATTTGGAATTTCCTAATTGATAGGGATAGTAAGAGCATCTTGTGTTATACAAGCCTAAACTTTGCCTCTGGTGTCTGAAAAAGAGTACCTAAAATTTTTAGAATGAATGATAAGTGCCTTGGTAAGTTCATCAGATTCTGCTGAGGAATTCATTGGCTCAAGAACTACTAGATAACTTCAGGAAGAGGGCTGGTCACCATAAAGTCCAACCATATGATTAGAGGGTTGGAACATTCAACCCTATTTCCAGACCTTTAGGGAGGACAGTGAGTTGCATTATCAATGATCAATGATTAAATTGACTATGACTATATAATGGTAATCTTGTAAAAAACAAAAACAAAAGAACTCTAAACAGGATTTGCAGAGCTTCCAGAGTGGTGATCACATCTAGGTGCTGGGAAAGTGACTCGCCTGGAGAGGACAGGGAGGCCTGCATTCTTTTCACCATACCTTGTCCTATGCATCTATTACCCTATTACTCTGGGTAGTAAATAGCAGAATTGCATTGAATTGGAGATCACCCAGTTAGTATCGAGAGTTGGAGAACGGATTAGTGTGAATAAAAAATCTCCCGCACATTTGATGTCAGAGTGTTGTGAAAAAAACCCATGTCTGTATTCAGGTGGCCATTGCAACGTTAACCATGGCGAGGTTAACACGAAAGCCTTGTCTGCTTATTGGTGAACCCCATTTAGATCTGTGTCAACAAACACACTGATATAACGTATTGAACATGGTCACGGGGCCTATTCTCTCGTAGCTCAGGCGGTAAAGAATCTGCCTGCAGTGCAAGAGAACTGAGTTCAATTCCTGGGTGAGGAAGATCTACTAGAAAAAGAAGAACACTCTAGTATTCTTGCCTGGAGGATCTCATGAACAGAGGAGCCTGGCAGACTACAGTTCACGGGGCTGCAAGAGTTGGACACAACTTAACAACTAAACCACTGCTGGGCCTATTAGAGATTCTAACAAAGAATAAACTCATCAGTTGTCAGATTTCCATGACCATGGTGGAGAAGATGGATATAAATTAACCTGGGTGGTAACTTAGAATAATAGAAAGAGTGCTGGGCCAGTAGAGCGAAAATAGGTTACCTGTTCACCAAACTTAAGAGCAGTTTTTTCTTTCTGGGGACACAACTAGATGACATTCCCCAGTCTTTTGGGGAAATTAAACTGAGTTCTACAAATTTAACGAGAGTGGAAATGATGCACGCCACTTCTGGGTGTGGACTATATAAATCTTCCACATTCTTTTCTCTTATACTTGCTTGATGCAGATACGAATGATGTCTTTAAAAGCTACTGATACATGTAAATTATCATATGTGAAATGAGTTGCCAGCCCAGGTTTGATGCATGATACAGGGTGATCAGGGCTGGTGCACCGGGATGACCCAGAGGGATGGAATTGGGAGGGAGGTGAGAGGGGGATTCTGGAAGGGGAACACATGTATACCCATGGCAGATTCATGTCAATGTATGGCAAAACCAACACAATAATGTAAAGAAAAAAAATATATATATATAATAAAATGAGATAAAAATAAATAAATAAAAGCTACTGATAAAATCTGTGTCCTTAATTTGCACTTGGAGAAAACTGCCCAATTAGGAGGACCTACTTTGGACTCTAAGTGAAAAACTCTTATAATATACAAACTACTATGAATTTTGGTATTCGTTGTAACAAATATTAACTAACATAGCTAGAATTTTGAAGACTTGAATTTTAGTATGAACTGTATCATCAGATGGTGATGAGGTTTAAACTCATATGAAGCATTCAATCTTGCCATGTCTCAGCATCCTCATTTGTAGAATGGTACTAATTACACTTTGTCAACCATCATAAAAGATCACTAGATAGTCCTAATAAGATAATGGATCTGAGAAGACACTGAAAAGATGACATATGTTATGTGTACAAGTCATTAAAAAATAATTTGGGGATGCCCAGACCTCTTAAGTGACCAGTGATTTAAATTGATACCTCCATTCTGAACTAAATATCTATCTTGCTTCTTAAGCATACAAATGATTTCCTGCACAGTTTCTGAAATTCTTACTAGTATAGATAAACTATGTTCAGATGTTCTGAAGAGAGAGTTAGCACATGGCCCCATTTAATCCTACCTCTCATGCTGTAATATGGAGATATTCTCCTGTGTATGACTATTCAAAGGGAAAACACTAAGTTGAAAACCAGTCAATCATAATCTTATCTATAACTCCATCCACTCAGGTCTAAATCAGATTAATTGCACTGAGAAAAGCACCAAAATGCAATGTGAGCACTCAGCAAGATGACGCTGTATGGCCTGACTCTGAAAATCCAGATCATTGCTTTCAAATTCATTAATCTACTTTTCTATTTTCTGACAATCATTTCCATATATAGAGTTGCATATGTAAAATTTAATGTATGTATTTTTGTCCTAAATGGCAATAATATTGTTTTAAATTTTCTGTGAGATGTATAAAATGTTTCATGTCACAGAGAATCATCAGGTTATTGTTAAAACTCACATGATGTGCAAGACAAAATAAATTATTTTTGAATCATCACTGTAGAGGTTCCAAAATTTAGTCTTGCTCATTCCAGTTCCATTAACCTCTTTTGGCAATACCATAAGAGTGCCCCAAACTCACATTTCTAAAGTGCATCAGTGTATTTTAAATATATACATTTTAAATGCTTTTAACTTTATAAAAAGGACATCGGGTTATATATAATAATATAATAGCTGACGTTATTGCTATTTCTCCCAGCAATCTTAATACAGCATAAATGGTTTTATCCTTACTCTCTTAATACAGCAAAATGATTCCATCCTTATTTAGCTGATATCACTCTTTGGTGGATGGTTCAAAACACTGAGGCTACATCTAAGATATTGTTGCAGAATATGAGTTAAATAATAATGATGATAATAATAGTAATGTGCATTTTCCTCATTTTATTTGGTTTTGTTTTTTCCTACTATCTAGTTTCAATATCTGAAAATTCACTTAGCTATCTCTTAGCCAATAAAAGCTGTAGCAGAGCAATAATATATGTGCTCACCAGAAAACTTCAAGCAGTGCATATGGCAACCCCCTCTGGACTTAGAAGCAGAGAAGTAGTTGTCTGAAATAGCTGTGGGCTGAAAGGCTCTGCTTTCTGGAATTCAAATAAAGAAAGTATAACTGATTTGAATATCCAAGGCTCAAATCAAAATTTTTTTAATAAAAAGCTTTCAGCTACAGGAGTGTATAGAATTTACTCTCTTGCAACAAAATATATTTGCTAAAGTTGTGTATATCTGGAGTGATGTATGTGCTACATACTGCCTAGAAAGCTGTGGCTATAGGTATATGGGTGTTAAAGATGTTGAAATTGGAAGAAGAGGCAATGGTACCCCCAGATGTTTTCTAACAGCTCTCATTTATTTCTATAAAGAAACCCTAAGGTTGTACCTTTGGGGTGTATCTTTACGCATTTCTTCTCCAGCTGTATCTGTATGAGAATTTGGGAGGATTCTAGCATCTCTTAGTTAAATTGCAATTAGATATTTACCTTACCATTTTGTATAAGCAATGTACATTGATTGAATGCAATTCATTCCAATGTATTCCTCAGTCTTCAAGCTCAAACATAAAGAACCAGATTACTTCGAGGCAGAATTCAGTTCACGAAAAATGAGCATAAGGAATATTGTTGCAGAGGCAAATGGAAATGCAATGACCCCATGATATCCTCAAGGCCCTGTTAGAGAAAAAGGTGTCTTAACCTACAGTCAAGGAATACTAGAAATCAAGAAATACCAGAAATACCTAGAAATTTGAGGTAGAGTCTCCACATATCAGTGATTGAATAACCTGTTTATATTTTACTTTTAAATTAGTGATCATTTATATTACAATTCACTGGAGAGGGTTCTTTGGATGGTCTCATCTCTATGTAAGCAAGCTACCATTCCACCCTACAAATCGGGCAATCAATAACATGAGTCAGTAACATGAACAGAAGTTAAGTCAGACAGAGAAGGAGAAATATGGTATGACATCACTTATATGTAGAATCTAAAAAAAAATTATACAGATGAACTGAGAAAAGATAAACAGACTCACAGACTTCTGGAATGAGCTTATTGTTGCCAGGGTGATGGATCAGGGGAAGGGATAGTTAACAAGTTTGGGATGGACATGTACACTGCTATATTTAAAAGAGATAACCACCTAGGCCATACTATATAGCACATGGTACTCTGCTCAATGTTATGTGGCAGCCAAGATGGCAGGGGAGTTTGGGAGAGAATGGATACATGCATATGTATGGTTGAGTCCATTTGCTATTCAACTAAATCTATTTATTATGTTAATCAGTCCCTTATTTTACAATAAGGAGTTCATGATCTGAGCCACAGTCAGCTCCTGGTCTTGCTTTTTGCTGACTGTATCTTCATTCATAGCTTCTCCATCTTCAGCTGCAAAGAGTAGAATCAATCTGATTTTGATACTGACTATCTCATGATGTCCATGTAGAGAAGAGTCTCTTATTTTGTTGGAAGAGGATGTTTGATATGACCAGTTTGTTCTCTTGGCAAAACTCCATTAGACTTTGCCTTGCTTCATTTTGTATTCGAGGGCCAAATTTGCCTGTTACTCCAGGTATCTCTTGACTTCCTACTTTTGTATTCCAGTCCCCTATGATTAAAAGGACATCTTTTTTTTGGTGTTAGTTATAGAAGGTCTTGTAGGGCTTGACAGAACTGTTCAGCTTCTTCAGCAATAGTATTGGGCCATAGATTTGAATTACTGTGATATTGAATGCTTTGCTTGGAAATAAACTGAGGTCATTCTGTAATGTTTGAGACTGCACTCAAATACTGCATTTCAGGCTCTTGTTGGCTATGAGGGTTACTCCATTTCTTCTAAAGGATTTTTGTCCACAGTACTAGATAAAATGATCATCTGAATTAAATTTTCCCTTTCCCATCCATTTTAGTTCACTGATTCCTAAAATGTGGTAGTTCACTCTTGCCATCTCCTATTTGACCACTTCCAATTTATCTTGATTCATGGACCTAACACTGCAGGTTCCTGTGCAATATTGTCCTTTTCAGCATCGGACTTTACTGTCACCACCAGACATATCCAGAGCTGGGCATCATTTCCACTTTAGCTCAGCCTCTTCATTCCTTCTGGAGCTATTTCTCCATTCTTTTGTAGTAGTGTATTGGACACTTACCAACATGGGAGGAGTTCATCTTTTAGTGTCATATCTTTTTGACCTTTTCATATTGTTCATTGGGTTCTTAAGGCAAAAATGATGAAGTGGTTTGCTATTCCCTTCTTTAGTGGACTGTGTTTTATCAGAACTCTCCACCATGACCCATCCATCAACTATACCTCAATACAAAATAAGAAAGTTTAAAAAAATAAGTAATACAGTATTGAAGAACAAAATGAGCTGAGATGGTCCCAAGTATGAGAACAATGGCATTCCCAATCAATTACCTCCTGTCTTTGGAGTAGGGAATGGCAACCCACTCCAATATTCTTGCCTGGGAAATTCCATGGACAGTGGAGCCTGGTGGGGTCACAAAGAGTTGAACATAACTGAGTGACTGAGCTTGCATGATTGTCTTTCACATTAATCAACTAGGTTTGTGTTATCCTAGTTATTATGATTTGCTGGAGAGGGAGAATTATTTGGGACCAAAGGATGCAGGGCAATGTGAAGCTCTTATCTTAGAGTTTGATTTAAATATGGTTTTCAAATACTTAAGAAATTAATAGCAACTAGTTTTTAAGCAAAAAATATATATTCACATATTTTGCTGACAGAGCTTATTAAACTTTATTTAGGAGCAAACAATATAGTTATAATATTTATCTCTGACTACAATAAGAAAACAATAGCAGCTTTTGTCCCTAATTATGGATTATGATGCTTTCTTTTTTCAAAAACCAAAATCAGATTTTTGGTTTTAAAATGCCTTAATTTTTAATGCTTAAATTAAGAATGCATCGAGATATAAGCTACTGCATCAGGATGGAAGCACAATCAGTATTTAGAGAAACAAATGAGCAAAACAGCATGATTATTCTGATTAGTAGAAAAAAACTTTGCTAAAGCACTTATTCTCATTTTATATGCTATATTACAACTTTGCATTGAATAGATTTAAATACACAGTAAAAAAAAAAAATCCATGAACTGCTCAAGATATAGGCTAATTAAGTGGCTATTGTTCAGGAGATGGTCTTTACATATGAGTAAAATAAAGCTACCTAGGAAATGCCACTATGAAAGTAGTCATTTATCGTGATTCAAACAAAAATTAGTCTAGCAAGAAGATCATACAATTATTCTATTTTGAATGAATAGCTAGTTTTTAAAAGGCCTTACATAAAATTGCAATAAAGTTTTAAGCAGCAATTTTCTGAGTGATATTATTCATCATTTGAAGATTTTCTCAAGGAAGTTCTATAGAAAATATTCTTATTTCCTTTTTAAATCAAAAGTGAGTTGCTTGTCTAAATGTACTTCTAATCAATTATTAGGTCAGTAAGGCAGATTTTAAGATAGTAAGTCCAGCTCATAAATGTATTTTGATATTCAAAATTTGTTATAATTTATTAATTTTTGATCTAGGAACAAACTAAAAGCTTTCAAACTTAAATGACAATGCACTAATGAATAGAATTTCAAGCACCAAAATTTTCTACTGAGATTTAAAACTAAATTTATAAATTAAACTTAGGTGTAACCCCTCCATTTTATGATTAATGAAGCTCACTGTGTTATCTATATTTGGAACTACCTGTTAGAATGCTGACATCATGACTATGCCTTTTCAGACAAAAAGAGAGTTTCCTTAAAACTTACTGATGCTCTCTAGAATACTTAAAGAATAAAAAAATAGAGATGAACAATGTGATAAACAAAATAAAAAATACATTAAAAAGTATAAATCACAAAATAAATGAGATACAAGAACAAATAAGTGACATGGTTGACAGAGTGGTGAAAATCACTGCCCCTGAACAGAAAAAAAAAAGAAAAAAAGAATGAAAAGAAATGAAGACAGTCTGAGAGACCGCTGGGACAATACTAAGTGTACCAGCATGCATTCACATTACAGGGGTCCCAGAGGAGAGAGAAAGAGAGAGAAAGAGACTGACAAAATGTTTGAAAAGATTATAACTGCAAACTTTGCTAACATGAGAAAAGAAACGGTCATCCAAGTCCAAGAAGTGCAGAGATCCCCATATAGGTAAATCTAAGGAAAAATATGCTGAGAGACAAACTAATCAAACTGGCAGAAATTAAAGGCAAGAAAAGTACTAAAAGCAACAAAGGAAAAGCAACAAATAACATACAAGGGAATCCTCATAATGGAATCAGCTGATATTTCAGCAGAAACTCTGCAGGCTTCGGGAGTGGCACAACACATTTAAAGGGATGGGAGAGGAAAACCTACAGCCAGGAATACTACACCCAGTAAGGATCTCATTCAGATTTGACGGAGAAATCAAAACACTCACAGAAGCAAAAAATAACAGATATCAGCACCACTAAGCCAGATTTAAAACAAATCTTAAAGGAACTTCTCTAAGCAGGAAAGAAAAGACCATAACTAGAAACAAACACACCAAAAATATGAATGGGGAAGCTCACTGGTAAGGCAAACAAAAAGTAAAGATAGGAAATCATCATCAAAACCATCTATTATGGTAAGAATACAAATGCAGGATATTAGAAATGCATTGGAATTTAAGAGACCAGCAACTTAACTTCACTTGTCTATATGTAACCCATTCACTTCTCCAGAGGATCTTCCTGACCAAGGGATCAAACCTGGGTCTTATGAATTGCAGGGAGATTCTTTAGTATCTGAGAAACCAAGGAAGTCATATATATATATGTATAGGTATATATATATATATATACCTATCAATATTCCCAAACCTCTTGGGAACCACAAACCAAAAATCTACAGTAGATACAAACAGACACACAGAAAAAGCAATACATAAAAAATACTAGTCATCAAATTATAAAAGAAGTGAACAAAATGGGAAAGGAAGAAAAGCAAAAACAAATCCAAAACAATTAACAAAATGGCAATAGAAACATTCAAATCAATAATTACCTTAAAACTAAATGGTTAAATGTTCTTTTTGTTCAAACAACAAAGACTGACTGAATGAATACAAAGATAAGACTGTTATATATAGTGTCTACAAGAGACTTAATTTAGATTTAGGGACAAACAAACTGAAAATGAAGGGATGAAAAAATGAAAATCAAAATAAACCTGGAGTAGTAATACTCATATCAGACAAAAAATTTTTTAATAATTTATTTATTTTAACTGGACAATAATTACTTGACAAGATTGTGACAGCTTTTGCCACACAACAACATGAATTGGCCAAAGGTATACATGTGTTCCCCCATCCTGAACTCACCTCCCTCCTCCCTCCCCACCCTATTCCTCTGGGTTGTCCCAGAGCACCAGCTTTGGATGCCCTGCTTCATGCATTGAACTTGCACTGGTCATCTGTTTTACATATGGTAATATACATGGTTCAATGCTATTCTCTCAAATCATCCCACCTCGCCTTCTCCTACTGAGTCCAAAAGTCTGTTTTTTACATCTGTGTCTCCTTTGCTGCCCTGCATGTAGGATCACTGGTACCATCTTTCAAAGTTCCATATCTATGAATTAATACACACTATTTGTCTTTTTCTTTCTGATTTACTTCATTCTGTATTGTAGTATAGGTTCCAGGTTCATCCACCTCAATAGAATGAACTCAAATGCATTCCTTTTTACAGATGAGTAATTGTGTATATGTACCACAACTTCCTTAACCAATTGTCAATGGACATCTATGTTGTTTCCATGTCCTAGCTATTATAAATAGTGCTGCAGTGAACATCAAGGTACATGTGAGACTTTAAAATAAAGTCCATTACAAAAGCAAAGAAGGAAATTATGCAATGATCAAGAGATCAATCCAAAAAGAACACAGAGCAATTGTAAATATATATGTACCCAACATAGGAGCACCTCAACATATGAAGCAAGTGCCAAAAGCAAAATAAGGAGAAATTTATAATATTGGAGAAATTTAACACTCAACCTGCATCAATGGACAGAATCATCCAGACAGAAAATCAGTAAGGGAACACAGGCCTTAAATGATACATTAGACCAAGTGAACTTAAAGTATATTTATATGACATTCCATCCAAAAGCAATAGAATATACTATCTTCTCAAGTGCACATGGAACTTACTCTTGTGCCATAAATCAGATATGGCACAGGATATAACATCTTGTGCCATAAATCAGACCTTGGTAAAATTAAGAAAATAGAAATAATATTAAGCATCTCTTCCAACTACAACACTATGAAAGTAGAAATTAATTACAGGAAAAAATGTAAAATAAATAAATAAACATGAATGCTACAACTGGGAAACAAGAAAAAGCTCAAATAAATAGCCTAACATTATACCTAATGAAATCAGAGGAAGAAAAAATGAACAAAACCCAAAATTAACAGAATAAAATAGATCATAAAGATTAGAGCCGAAATAAATACAATAGAGATGAAGAAAACAATAGAAAGAAATCAATGAAACTAAAAGCTGATTCTTTGAAAAGGTAAACCAAGTTGATAAGTAATTTCATCATGAAAAGAAAAGAGAGGGATCAAATCAATAGAATTGAAATATAAAAGGAGAAGTTACAACAGATGTCACACAAATGCAAAGGAGCATAAGAGATTACTACAAACAACTACATACAAATAAAACAGAAAACTTAGAAGAAAAGGACAAATTCCTAGAAAAGTACAACTTTCCAAAATTGAACCAGGAAGAAGTAGAAAATACGAACAAATCAATCACAAGTACTGAAGTTGAAACAGTGATTTAAAAATTCTCAAATAACAAAAGTTCAGGACCTGAAGACCTTACAGGTGAATACTATCAACATTTAAAAACAGTTAATGCCTATCCTTCTGAAGTAAATCAGACAGAACAAGAAAATATCAATGATATCACTTATCTGTGGAATCTAATCTTTTTAAAAAATGATATAAATGAACTTATGTACAAACAGAAACAGATTCACAGATTTTGGAAACAAATTTATGGTTACCAAAGGGGAAAGTTGGGGGGAAGGGATAAATTCAGAGCATAGGATTAACATTCATACACTATTATATATAAAATAGATAACCAACAAGAACAAGTATAGCACAGGAAGTCTACTTAAAATTCTGTATTAGTCTATATGGGAAAAGAATCCAAAAGAGAAGGAGCATACGTGGAAGCATAACTGAACCACTATACTAACATTTTAGTATATCACTGAAACTAACACTTTAAATCAACTTCACTCAAATTTGTTTTTCACAAAATTATCAATGCTCTGATAAAATTTGTCTTGACAAACATACTTTTCAGTGCTTATTGTAGAAGTGCTTAAGTACCAGGAGTTTACCAGGGAACAAGAGAGGTAGAGAACCATAGGACACTGACAATAATGCTTCTTACCTAGGGAGAAAAATTAAAGTTGTTTTTAGATTCCATATTAAAATCAAGTGTTGTTGCTATCATTCAGTCATCCAGCTGTGTCCGATTCTGTGACCCCATGGACTGCAGCACACTAGGCCTCCCTGGCCCTCACCATCTCCCAGAGTTTGCCCAAGTTCATGTTCATTGTATTGGTGATGCCATCCAGCCACCTCATCCTCTAATGCCCTCTTCTCCTTCTGCCCTTGATCTTTCCCAGCATCAAGGACTTTTCCAATGAGTCATCCGTTCACATCAGATCACCAAAATAATGGAGCTTCAGCATGAGCGTCAGTCCTTTTAATGAATATTCAGGGTTGATCTCCCTTAAGATTGACAAGTTTGATCTCCTTGCTGTCCAAGGGACTTTTGAGAGTCTTTTCCAGCACCACGGTTTGAAGGCATTGATTCTTTGGTGTTCTGCCTTCTTTGCAACCTAGCTCTCAAGTACACGTTTATTAGAAAAGAGAGGTATTCTGATACAATTTCCAAATTAGCTCACAGCAAGCAAAAATAATGACAATACAGAAGTAATGACTAAAGCAACAATTCCTAATCTTTGTTTCAGGTCTTTCAAACTCTTAAAAATTGTGTACAAAGTGTGTGTGTGTGTGTGTGTGTTCAGAGAGAGTTCAGAGCTCCAGTTAAGTTTTCAAAAAGAAATACTACCTTTCTCATCACAATATACTTCTGGATTAGGTTTAGAACATTAGTGAAAAAGTAAATACTTGCTTTTGATATAATGGGGAGAGCATGGGTGAAATCAGGTAGAATTCATTCCCCCTTCCTCAGCTCCACAGTTTTTTATTGTGCTAAAATAATGAGCTATTCACTTCTCAGGGTCTCCAGTGTAGAACCTATGGTGTCTTTGTGAGTATTGTAAAAAAAAAAAAAATTTTTTTCTCCCAGACTGAGGCAAGCCCATTGCAAGAACAGAATGGAATTCATCTCAATGGGATTCATTTTCTGTAGGATAAAACCTATATGGCCATTATTAGTAACAGGAGAATAATTTATTTAAAACACTTTTATGAAGTGTTGGGCTCCATTTCAAATATTGAAGAGGGAGATGTCAACAAATTAGTCAAAAGGACTTGCTCTCTTGGAGCATATATTCTGGGTAGTGGTAGTAGGTTGGGGGACAGGGTAGTCAATAGTTAATAAGGAATAATGTTTAAAGAATGTCCTGAAAAAATAGAGGGCAAGAGAGAGTTTGCAATCTACTAACATTTTCTTTGGCATATAATAGGGACACGAAGATGGTGTTTTATGTTTTGAAATTGTAATATAGAATATTATTGGGGAATAGGATGTCTCAATTCTAAGAAAGGCAAAGTGTTCTCATATGCTGGTCAGGCTCCTCTATTCATGGAATTCTCCATGAATGCTGGGGTGTCAAGTTATTCCCTTCTTCAGGGAATCTTTCTGACCCAGGGATTGAACCCAAGGCTCCTGCATTGCAGACAGATTTTCTGTATAGTCTGAGCCACCAGGGAAGTCCTACTACTATATTTTAGGTGGTTTTAAAATCATTAAAATGACACACTGCTTTATATTGCAGCCTATATACAATTCAAAATGACACTTTTTTACACTTCATACTTTGCCTCTGGAGTTAGCTAGTTCCACCATAAGGAGATAAGATTCTGAATCTGTGTTCAGAAAGTAGAATGGACTCAGATTCTAACACGTTATCTTCCTCAGTCCTATTGACAGCACAGTCAGGCTGGTAGACAAAGGGGCAATATCTTCTAGGATAAGCAATCTTTGTGACACATTGTTTGCCTTCCTGGTTAGGCAAGAAGGTATTTAACAGAACTGTCACTCATTTTTAGAAGAGAAGAGAAGTGGGTGAAAAAACTTGTTCACTATTATTTTCTTAAGACTATAAAATTCTAGCGCTATCTTATGAAACAGAGGATGAGATGATAAGAGAGGATGAGATGTTTGGATGGTATCACTGACTCAATGGACATGAGTTTGAGCAAGCTCTGGGAGTTGGTGATGGACAGGGAAGCCTGGCTTACTGCAGTCCATGGAGTCCCAAAGAGTCAGACATGACTGACTAAACTGAACTGATCTTATGAAAAAAATTTGCCTTTTAGCAGATTTGCAAAAGAATCCACCTGCCAATGAAGGAGATGCTGAAGATGCAGGCTCGATCCCTGAATCAGGAAGATATCCTGGAGGAGAAAATGGCAACCCATTCCAGTATTCTTGCCTCAGAAAGCCCATTCACAGAGGAGCCTGGAGGGCTGCAGTCCATGGATTGGCAGGAGTTGGACATGACTGAGTGAGTCAGCACACATAGAGATTTATAGGCAGAGGTGAATGCTCATTTCTTATTTTTCACAGCATAAAAAGAGGGTGTGTCAGTCATTACTTCTATTTCTATTTCTTCTGAAAGCTCTGCAGGAAACAAAGAGATTCACATTCACATTAAGTCACAAACTTTGCCATATTGGTAAGACACAGTTGGAAAGGAAGAAGAAAAGAAGCAGATCTCTTCCATTACATTATTAGCTTCTATCTTGGAGCTCTAACTGCAATTTGATCCTTCTCTGGGAAGGAAAGGAAAATAATTGCACCACTCTGGTTCATTTAAGGAGGAGATATTTTGATCACAAAATGAGACTTCATAAGTATCTCTGTTTCCTGTCCAAATCCCAGAGTAACAATTAAATTATGGTTATAGATATGCATGGGCCATTCTGATGACACTCTGACTTCCCAGCAGAGCTAACTGTACTTTTCCTCTATAATGACTCTCTACCTCTTCTACCATTTTTAGCTCAGAATTTTTTTGTTAATTTATTATTACTTTAGAATGTATTTTAGAGCTTATTATTATTTTGGAATGTATTTTATACTCTTTTTATTGAATTATTGTTGATTACCAATGTTGTATTAGTTTTAGGTATACAGCACAGTGATTTGGATATGTATATGGGCTTCCCTGGTGGCTCAGGCACTGAAGAGTCTGCCTGCAATGCGGGAGACCAGGGTTTGATCACTGGGTCAGGAAGATCCCCTGGAGAAGGAAATGGCAACTCATTCCAGTATTCTTGCCTGGAAAATCCCATGAACAGAGAAGCCAGGCAGTCTACAGCCCATGGGGTTGCAAAGAGTTGGACATTACTGAGCGACTTCACTATTAGCCTCTCTATATACATATACATACATATGTGTATATATATATATACATACATATGTGTGTATATATATATACACATATATACATAAATATATATAAGATTCTTTTCCCTTGCAGGTTATAATAAAATACTGAGTATAGTCCCCTATGATATAGAGTAGGTCTTTGTTGATTATCTATTTTATATTTAGTAGTGTGTATATGTTAATCACAAGTATTTTATCCTAATTTATCCTCCTCTCTCTCAACTTTGGTAACCATAATTCTGCTTCCCATTGCTGTGGATCTATTTATGTTATGTAAATAAGTACAAAAAGCTGTATCTTTTTTAAGATTCTACATGTAAGCAAAATCATATGATATTTGTCTTTGTCTGGATTACTTCACTTAATATGATAAGCTTTATGTTCATCCATGTTGTTGCAAATAGCATTATTTCATTCTCATGCCTGAGTATTTCATACATATACTATAGCTTCTTCATCCATTCACCTGTCAAAAGACATGTAGGTTGCTTCCATGTCTTCTTGGCTATGGTAAGTAGAGCTGTAATGAGAATTGGGTTACCTATATCTTTTCAAATTATAACTTTCTCTAAATATATATCCAAGTGTTGGATTCCTGGGCCATATGGTAACTGCATTTTTTTGTTTGTTTGTTTTTAACAAGGATATAAAACAAGCCAATCCTAAAAGAAATCAACCCTAAATACTCATTGAAAGGACTGATGATGAAGTTGAAACTCAAATATTTTGGGTACATGATGTGAAGAGCTGACTCATTGGACAAGACCCTGATACTGGGAAAGATTGAGGTCAGGAGGAGACGTTTGGATGGCATCATGGACTCAATGGACATGAGTTTGAGCAAACTTCAGGAGATAATGAAGGACAGGAAAGCCTGGCATTCTGCAGTTCATTTTTGTACATTTTATTGTTGTACATTGTGTTAGAGATTTTTTAAAATTTCATTCCTTTATATATAACTGTCCAGTTTTTCCCTCACTATTTCTTAAAGAGACTGTCTTTTCTCCACTGTATATTTTGCCTCTTTTGTTGTAGATTAATTGGCCATAGGTGCATAGGTTTATTTCTTGGCTTTTTATCTTGTTATATTAATCTGTGTATATATATATATATATATATATATATATATATATATATATATATAGAGAGAGAGAGAGAGAGAGAGAGAGAGAGAGGCAGTACCATACTGTTTTCCTTATCATAGCTTTGTAATGTAGTTTGATATCAGGAAGCCTAATTCTTTCAGCTCCATTTTTCTCTTTCAGGGTTGCTCTGTTTTTTTTTGGGGGGTGGGGGTGGGGTGCTGTGCTTTTTAAAAATGTCTTTAAAATCTCCTAGAATCTGGCTGTCTCAAACTTTCCTCTAGATGGTTATTCAATTAAATAAAAAACTTATTGGTCATCTACTATGTACAAGACATTCTGAGAGATAGATTGATAAACAACATGACTTCTGGCCTAGCAATGCTTATAACCTTCTCTCTAAGTCTAGATATTTAGATTTTTTTTCTAAAATTGTAATTGTCTTTTGTCTACAGGAAATGAAATAGAATTAGATTTTAGACTTGTGAAAGCATATGATGACATTGTTTAATTTCTCAAAAACATTTCATTGGTTATATTTTATATATCAGACAAGTACAGTAATTTATATTTAGACATCCTCCATTATTTTGATATGGCATATCTATTAGCATCTAAATTTCCCTTGGAAATAAGTTTGTCAACCAAATGTGTGAAGTCATATACAAAATTACAACTTCAGTTTGTTGTTAGTTTATTTGGAACCTATAAATATTTAACTTTCTAAATAAACATGTGCTCATTTACTCAACAGTACATAAATGATAGAGACACAGATAGATAAACAGAGAATGAGAGAGAAAGAGGGGGCTTCCCTGGTGGCTCAGATGGTGTAGAATCTGCCTGTAATGCAGGAGACCTAGGTTTGATCCCTGGTTTGGGAAGACCCCTTGGAGAATGGAAGGGCAACCCACTCCAATATATTCACCTGGAGAATTTCATAGACAGCAGAGCTTGGTGAGGTACAGTCCATGGGTTCTCAAAGAATTGAAAATGACTGAGCAGAGAGAGACATTTTATTGTCTGCTAGGAAGCATAGTAGGAACTATAGATACAAAGATATCAAGCCTTCATGGGTTTTTGTAGTACATATATTGAGAGGCTTTTTTCCTGAAATTACATTTAAAATATTGACTAATACTCTTAGTAGAGAGATAATGGCTGAGAGGGGCCCTAGGGGACAAGGTTGAGTGGGGAGCAGTTTACAAAGCCAATCTTAACTACATTTCAAGATTTTGCAACTTTGGTTTAAATCTACAATCTTCAAGATGCAACAAATTTAACTTTAATGTGGAGATTAGAGGAGACTGACCAGGAGCTGAGAAGTGGGTGGAGAGCTGGCCTGGGAATGCAGGAATCAGGCCTGAACCACTGAAGTGGGGGTGCTGAGTCCAGGATCCCAGATTGCCGGAGAGCTCCTAACCCCAGGGATGTTAATTATTGACAGCTTTAATAACAGCCTACACCTTTAAACAGACTTGGTATCACCCAGTTGCCAACACGTTCACAGCAGGACACCTCACCCAAACCACAAGCAAGACAAAAATGCAAAAAGAACCACCAACAGACAAGAATCACACAGACACTCCAAAATATACCACTTCACATAGCCTAGCTCTTCTGACTAGGGAAAAAAAAAAAACT
Source organism: Antilocapra americana (assembly GCA_007570785.1). Classification (NCBI taxonomy): domain Eukaryota; kingdom Metazoa; phylum Chordata; class Mammalia; order Artiodactyla; family Antilocapridae; genus Antilocapra; species Antilocapra americana. Next base: position 11,989,631 of record ML662445.1, on the reverse strand, counting down.
TAACATTCTCCCACAAGAACACAGGAACAAGTCACCCCTAACCAGATCAACACAAACCATTGAGACAACCTTTCCCACTAAAGACAAAAACCAGAAAGAAGAATGAATATTACCCTAAAGCCTAGGAAAAGGAGACCTCAAATGGAGCAAATTAGAGGGAGGAGGGAGGATGAAAATACAAGAAATACAGCATAAATAAAGGAACAAGGTAGAAACTTACAGGAACAAGGTAGAAACTTACAACAAATAAACAAAGAGAAAATAGCAAATACTACCTGAAAAAGAATTCAGAATAGTGATAGTAAAGATGTTCCAAAGCCTGGAAAATAGAATGGAAAATATGCAGGAAGCATTTAAAACAATTAATACAATTAACAGAGACATAGAAGAAATAAAGAATAAATAAACAGATATGAATAACAAAAATTACTGAAAGTAAAAATACTGCAGGAGGAACCAAGAGTAGAATGACTGAGGCAGAAAAGTGGATAATTGGGCTTGATGATAAAATGGTAGAAATAACTGCTAAAGAGCAGAATAAAGGATACAGAATGAAAAGAATTGAAGATAACCTCAGAGACCTCTGGGACAATCTTAAATGCGCCAACATTCAAGTTATAGGGCTACCAGAGGAAGAAGAGAAAAAGAAAGGCAGTGAGAATATTTTTGAAGAGATTATAATAAAAAAAACTACCCAACGTGGGAAAGGAAATAGTCAGTCAAGTCCAAGAAGCACAGAAGCTACCACACAGGAGAAACAAATCAAGACACATACTAATAAAGCTAACAGCCATTAAACACAGAGGAAAAAATACTAAAAGCAGCAAGGGAAAAGCAACAAATAACATACAAGGAAAAACCAATATGATTAACAGCTAATCTTTCAGCAGAAACTCTGTAGGCCAGAAGGGAATGGCAGGATATATTTAAAGTACTGAAAAAAAAGACTCAGGTTGGCTTAATGAATACAAAACCAAGACCCATACATACGCTTTCTACAAGAGACTCACTTCAGACCTAGAGACACAAAGAGACTGAAAGTACAAGAATGGAAAAAGATACTCCAGGCAAGTGGAAATCTGGAGTTGAAAGCCAAGTGACAATTCTCATTTCAGACAAAATAGACCTTAAAAGAAAGACTATTACAAGAGATAAAGAAGGACACTACATAGTGATCAAGAGATCAATCCAAGAAGAAGACATAATAATTGTAAATATTTATGCACCAAACATAGGAGCACCTCCATACATAGGACAAACACTAAAAGAGATAAAGAGGAAGTGACAGTAACACAAAATCATAAGGGACTTTAACATCCCACTTACACAAATGGACAGGCCATCAAAACACAAAATCAATAAGGAAACACAAACGTTATATCAAACATTAGATCAAATGGACCTAATCGATATCTTCAGGACTTTTCATCCAAATGCAAAAGAATATACTTTCTTCTCAAGTGCACATGGAACACTCTCCAGGAGAGACCACATGTTGGTGGTCTCAGTAAATTAAGCCTCAGTAAATTTAAGGAAATTGAAATCATAACAAGCAAATGATTCTCTGACCACAGTGCTGAGATTAGATATCAACTACAGGAAAAAAACTTCAAGGAACACAAACACATGAAATTAAGCAGCACATTTTGAAGTAATGAAGAGGTTACTGAGAAAATAAGAAAGGAAATAAAGATTCCTCAGGACAAATGACAATGAAAACGTGACAACCCAAAACCTATGGAATGCAGCAAAAGCAGTTCTAAGAGGGAAATTTAGAGCAATGAAATCCTACCTCAGGAAACAAGAAAAACATTGAATAGACAACCTAAATCTACACCTAAAGCAGCTGGAAAGGGAAGAACAAAAAAATCCCAAAGTTAGTAGGAGGAAAGAAATAAACATCAGAGCAGAAATAAATGAAAAATAAATGAAGGAAACAACATTAAAGATGAACAAAACTAAAAATTGGTTCTTTGAGAAGACAAACAAAATTGACGAACCATTAGCCAGACTCATCAAGAAAAATAGGGAGAAAAATCCAATTAACAAAATAAGGAATGAAAAAGGAGAGGTTACAATGGACAATACAGAAATACAAAGACTCAGAGGAGATTGTTAAGAACAATTATATGCTAATAAAATGGACAACTTAGAGGAAATGGAAAGATTCTTAGAAAAGTTCAACCTCCCAAGACAACACAAAGGAAATAGAAATTATAGAAATTACAAATACTGAAATTGAAACTATGATTAGGAATCAGGAGGGAGGTGGGAGGGGCCTTCTGGAAGGGGAACACAAGTACAACCATGGTGAATTCATGGCAATGTATGGAAAAACCAACCCAATATTGTAAAGTAAAAAGTCTTTATTGAATTTGTTACAATTAAAAAAAAAAGAATCTCCCCAAAACAAATCATATATACCAAAATACATCAAATTATTGAACAGACATATATAAGTTCTCACAGAACTTCTCAGAAAGTGATCTTCATGAAAAATGGGCCAAAATTGCTGATGTAATGTATGATTAATGGAACAAGGAGTGCTGATATCAAAGTAATAAAAAACAACTTAAGAGTCAAACAGATTTCCCAAGCTCATGATGGTCATTGTCTAATTATCAGTTGAAATTAGAAAGAAAAGCAAGAAGTTTTCAGAAAGATACTATTGACATTGAAACATGATGAAGAGAAAATGACTTAAGACACCAATACACTTTTGATGAGTGCTGTGTGTTCATGCATTCCAGGAGCCTTTTAGCATTCACATTGATAATCTTTATTAATAAATCGGATGCTATTTACTTTACCAAGTGGAGACACTGATATTCCTCATGGTCAGAACATAATTCATATGCATTACAAGGTTCATTGCATTTGCATGTTCAATGGCTTGTTATAATGGAAACATTATAAATTTTAGGCAAAATTTACTCGCTGTTGCTTGCTATCTTTGATCAGTAATACAGTTTATTCATATCCTTTAGGCAGGTTTAGAATAGAAATTCCTTTTTCAAATAAGGTAGTTCTGAATAACGGTTACTTAGCAATTAATGCTGCTGCCATCTATTCTTGGTTTTATACTTGCCAGAAGCAAACAGAACCTTCTTGCTTCTTAATGGAGTAAAATGCATAGTATACAGCTGTAATTTTCTATGATCTGGCCACTTTGTATAAGGCCACATAAATTGCAGGCAAAAGCATGTTGACCCTGGGTTCTTACTGGCCTTGACGTGTGGGCAGGACTGGTTTCCCATTCCCACATAGATTATGAAAGGAAATCCAAGGATAGCTCTGTTAGAGAATGTAAGCTTTGGTCAAAGATAAAAGAAGAGTGGCAGAATTTGCCATTCTAATGACAGTATAATACAGAATACAGGTTATTTGTGCAGCAGAAAACCTTTGAAATCCTTCTGAGAATTTACTCGTGTAGTACTAGGAAAACCAAGAGAAAGATGGCAGAGTAGATCTTTTCCAGCAATAACTATGAAATTGCAACTTGCTGCTGAACAACCATTAATAAGAGAATGTTGGAGCCCATCAAAAAAAGATACACCACATCCAAGGGCAAAGGAGAAGCCCCAGCAAGATGGTAGGAGGGGCAAATTGCCTTTAGAATCAAACCCCATACCTGCCAGAGATGCTCGGAGGGCTCAAACAAAACCTTGTGTGCACCAGGACCCAGAGACTGCCCAAAGGCTGAGCCAGATCTGCCTTTGCGTGTCTGAGCATCTCCTGTGGAAGCACGCGTCAGCAGTGGCCTGCTGCAGGGGCAGGGGCTCTGTGTGCAGCAGGCCTGGCTTACACAGCATGTGGCATCGAGCCCTCTTGGAGGAGATCACCACTAACCTCAAAATAGAATCATCGAGCAGATGACCCAAAACTGCAGAACAACTATACCAAATAAGTTCTTGCTCTGTTAAGAAAGTTCTAGGAACCACAGCATATTTCACAACCTGAGGATCTGGAAAAAGGACTGAGAAACCCCAAGGAATTTGACTCTGAAGGCCAGTGGGATTTGATTACAGAATTTACACAGGACTGGGGAAATGGACTCTTGGAAGGCACAACCTTGTGCGCACTAGGACCCAGGAGAAAGGAGCAGTGACCCCACAAGAGATTGAGCCAGACTCACCTGTGAGGGTCCAGGAGCCTCTGGCGGGGGCGTGGGTCAACAGTGGCCTGCTGCAGTGGTCCAGAGCATTGACTGCAACAGTGCATGCACAAGGCATTTTGAAGGAGGTTGTCATTATCTTCATTATCCCTACCAGAGTTTAGTCTCATGTTAAACAACAGGGAGGGAACACAGCCCCGCCCATCAGATTTACTGAGCATGGCCCCGCCCATCAGAACAAGAACAAGTTCCTCCAGTCAGTCTCTTCTATCAAGAACCTTCCATAACCTCTTATCCTTATCCATCAGAATGAAGACAACAATCACAGAAAACTAATCAAACTGATCCTATGGACCACAATCTCGTCTAACTCAATGAAACTATGAGCCACAACATGTAGGGATATCCAAGATGGACGGGTCATGGTGGAGAGTTCTGACAAAATGTGGTCCACTGGAGAAGGGAATGGCAAACCACTTCATTGTACTTGCCTCGAGAACAGTACACAAAGGAAAAAAATATGACACTGAAAGATGAACTCCCCAGGTTGGAAGGTGCCCAATATCCTACTGGAGAAGAGTGGAGAAAAAATTCAAAAAAGAAGGAGACAGAGCCAAAGCAAAAACAATGCCCAGTTGAGGACGGGACTGGTGATGTCACTAAAGTCTGATGCTGTAAAAAGCAACATTGTGTAGGAAACTGGAATGCTAGGTCCATGAATCAAGGTAAATCAGAAACAGTCATAGAGGAGATGGCAAAAGTGAACATTTACATTTTAGGAATCAGTGAACTAAAATGGACTGGAATGGGTGAATTTAATTCAGATGACCATTATATCTACTACTGTGGTCAAGAATCCCTTAGAAGAAATGGAGTGGCCTTCAAAGACAACAAAGGAGTCTGAAGTGCAGTACTTGGGGGCAGTCTCAAAAATGACAGAATCTCTATTCGTTTCCAAGACAAGCAGTTCAATATCATAGTAATTCAAGTCTATGCCCCAACCATTAATGCCAAAGAAGCTGAAGTTGAATGGTTCTATGAAGACCTTCAAGAGCTTCTAGAACTAACACTAAAAAATAGATGCACTTTTCATCATAGGGGACTAGAATGCAAAAGTAGGATATCAAGAGATACCTTGAGTAATAGGCAAGTTTTGGCCATGGAGTACAAAATGAAGCAGGGCAAAGGCTAACAGAGTTTCACCAAGAGAATGCACTGGTCATAGCAAGCACCCACTTCCAACAACACAAGAGAAGACTCTATACATGGACATTGCCAGATGGTCAATATTGAAATCAGATTGATTATATTCTTAAAGCCAAAGATGGAGAAGGTCCAGGTCTATAGTGTCAGCAAAAACAAGACTGGGAGCTGACTGTGACTCAGACCATGAATGCCTTATGGCAAAAGTCAGACTTAAACTGAAGAAAACTGGGAAAACAATTAAACCATTCAGGTATGACCTAAATCAAAACCCGTAGGATTATAAAGTGGAAGTGACTAATAGATTCAAGGGATTAGATCTGATAGACAGAGTGCCTGAAGAGCTATATACAGAAGTTCATGACATTGTACAGGAGGTGGTGATCTAGACCATTGCCAAGAAAAAGAAATGCAAAAAGGCAGAATGGTTGTCTGAGAGGCCTCACAGACAGCTGAAAAAAGAGAAGCTAAAGGCAAAGGAGAAAAGGAAAGATATACCCATTTGAATGCAGAGTTCCAAAGAATAGCAAGGAGACATAAGAGAGACTTCCTCAGTGATCAAAGAAATAAAGGAAAACAATAGAATGAGAAAGACTAGAGATCTCTTCAAGAAAATTAGAGATACAAAGGGAAATTTCATGGAAACATGGGCACAATAAAGGACAGAAATGGTATGAAGCTAAACAGAAGCATGAAGACGAGGTGGGACAAATACACAGAACTGTACTAGAAAGATCTTAATGACCCAGATAAATAGGTCTAGAGTGCCCTCTGGGGATCATCCAACGTCAAAGGCTGGCCAATCAAGCTCACATAAATTACGAAGCTTCCTGGGGGTCATCTTGATTCTGTAATCTCCTACAAAGCCCTTCTTATGTATCGAACCATGAGACAAGGCGTTCAGGGCCAGTGCACTGGGATGACCCTGAGAGATGGGATGGGGCGGGAGGCTGGAGGAAAGGGCTTGGAGCCACCCCAATGACAGCAAATTGGCTCCTACAAACCAGATGGGATGGTCTTGACCCAGGGTGCTCTTCTGGAAGCTTTCTGTTCTCTACCTGAGTTACTTCTCCAGTCCTGGCTCCCATTGCCTTTTCTCTTGCTTCCTCATCCCCGTTCCCCACCTGGACCACGCAGTCTTCATGCTCCTGTTGCTGGACATTTTGGTGGACTCTGTGTGTTGGCTATTGTAAATAGTGCTTCCCTAAAAACAGGGGTGCCCGTGTCATTTCAAATTGTGATACTCTCCAGACCTGAGCCCAGAAGTGGGGTTGCTGGATCCCTTGGCTCCTCTGTTTACTTTTTTCAGGAATTTCCATACTGTTTTCCATCACGGATGCACCCTTAGGCATCCCCACTCAGAGTCGAGGAGGCTTCCACTTTCCCTATGTCCTCTGCAGCATTTATTCTTTGGAGATCTTTCTTACCATTGGGAGGATATTCCTCAGTGTAGATTTGATTAGCATTGATTTAATAATGAGTGGGTCTTCCCTGGTGTGATTCAGCAGTAAAGAATCTGCCTACAGTGCAGGAGATGGGAGAGATGCAGTTTCGACCCCTGAGTTGGGAAGATCCCCAGGAGAAGGGAACAGCAACACACTCCAGTATTCTTTCCTGGAAAATTTCGTGGACAGAGACTAGCAGGCTATCGTGCACGGGGTTGCAAAGATTCAGACATGACTGAGCAACTGAGCGCAGCAATGAGTGAGGGGGATGTCTTTCCGGGTGCTTGATTCATGCATAACTAGACATATATGTTCTTTTTCAGGGTCCCTTCCTATGTAAGTTATTACAGAGTGCTGAGGAGGGCTCCTTGTGCAATGCAGTGGGTCCTTGCAGGTGACTTTATGAAGAGTAGTGTGTGTATGCTAATCTGAACCAGCTCAGTTCTCCCTGCCCTCGCTTTTCCTCCTTGGGAACCATAAGTTTCTTCTTAGGAACCATAAGTCTGTGAGGCCATTTCTCTTTGGCAAAGAGGTTCATCTGTCTCCATTTTTAGATGCCACCTAGAAGTGATACCATATAATTCTTGTCTTGCCCTGTCTCCCCCATTCACTTAGAATGATCACCTCTACTTTCCTCCCTGTGGCAGAAAATGTCATTATTTGACCCTTTTTAATGGCTGAATAATATTGTGTTATGTCTAGGTACCCTATCTTCTTTATCCGTTCATCCGTGTTCTTCACTTAGGGTGCTGCCATGTCTTGCGCATGGTACCTGATGCAGCTGTGATCACAGGGCTGCAGGCGTCTTTGCAAATTTTGGTTTGCTCTGTATCTACACCCAGGTGTGGGATTTCTGGATCCTATGGTACTTCTATGTTTAGTTAGTTTGTTTGTTTGTTTTAAAGAAACTTCATACTCTTTGCCCAATGGAATATCAATTTACATTCCCACCAAGAGTGCTTCTGCTGCTGCTAAGTCTCTTCAGTCGTGTCCGACTCTGTGCGACCCCCTAGACAGCAGCCCACCAGGCTCCGCCATCCCTGGGACTCTCCAGGCAAGAACACTGGAGTGGGTTGCCATTGCCTTCTCCAATGCATGAAAGTGAAAAGTGAAAGTGAAGTCGCTCAGTCGTGTCCTACTCTTAGCGACCCCATGGACTGCAGCCTACCAGGCTCCTCCGTCCATGGGATTTTCCAGGCAAGAGGACTGGAATGGGGTGCCATTGCCTTCTCCTACCAAGAGTGCAGGCGAGTTCACTTCTCTCCGCATCCGCTGCAACATGCATTTTTGGAGGTTCTCTGAGATGCCCATTCTGACTGGTGTGAGGTGAGAGTTCATTGAACTTTCGATTTGCCTCCCTCTAACCATTAGTGATACTGAGCGTCTTTTCAAGTGCTTAATGGCCATGTGTATGCCTTCTTCATGAAATGTTCATTGAGATCTTTGGCCCATTTCCTATTGGGTACTTTTGTTTTAATACTGAGCTGCCTGAGCTGTCTGTATGTTTTGGAGATGACTTCTTTGTGGGGATCTTTGTTTTGAATTTGTTTTTTCCCTCTTCTGAAGGTTCTTTTTCTTTCATTTTGGGTTTCCTTTCCTGTGAAAATGTTGCTAAGGTTAATTACATCCCTTTGGCCTATTTTTATTTTATTTTTTGGAACTCTAATATGTGGATCCAGAAAGAACTTGCTGTAATTTACAGCAAAGAGTTTTCTGCCTATATTTTCCTCAAGGGTTTTAGAGTGCCCATCCTCACATTAAGATTGTAAATCATTTAGAGTTTATTTTTGTGTATGGTGTTAGGGAGTGAGAAATGGACTATTTCCTGCTGTGTCAGTAAACAAGGATGTCAGAGTCATCAGCAATCACATCCCTCCAGTGTGAGCCAGTGAGCCCTCAGGGAACTCAGGAAGGAGAAGATTGTCTGTCTGCTCCCTAGCAGCCATGAGACTGCAGGCACTCAGGAGGTTGAGCCCTGAGGAAAGGAAGCTCAGGATGTGAAAACAGGATGGGGCCCCAGATAGGTAAGGTGCATATAAAAGGGATGATTTCAGTGAACTCAGACTCTTGCTTCCTCCCATACACAGAAAAGCACTAAATTCCTTGACTCAGGAATTCTGGTTTTCTTTACCAATACTCTTTGATATTCAGACTACCTGCCCTTTGTTACAAGCTTCTGTGTAACCTGGCTCCTCCCTTCACCTCCTGGGAGCAGTTCTCTCAGGGTTACTTGAGATGGTGTCTCCTGGGCCTGAAGTCTTAAAAATCCCCACTGAATAAAACATAGCTCTCAACTTTTAGGTTGTGAATATTTTTTAAGTCGACAAGAAAATGTAATTTCATTTTCATTGTTTAAGGAACCTCCATGCTGTCTCCATGGGCTTCCCAGGTGGTGCTAGTGGTAAAGAACCCACCTGCCAATACAGGAGACATAAGAGACACAGGTTCGATCCCTGGGTGGGGAAGATCCCCTGGAGGAGAGCATGGCAACCCACTCCAGTATTCTTGCCTGGAGAAGCCTGTGGTCAGAGGAGCCTGGCAGGTTACAGTCCACAGTATCGAAAAGAGGTGGACACAACTGAAGAGACTTAGCACACTCACACCATATCCATAGTGGCTGTTCCCAATTGACTTTCCGGCATCACTGGAGGAGATTCTCATTTCTCCACACCTGCCCCAGCCTTGGTTCTTTGTAGAGTGTTTGACAACAGCCATCCTGACCAGTATGACGTGAGACCTCATTGTAGATTGGATTTGGATTTCTCTAATATTTTGCAAGGTTGACATCATTCCCTGTGATTTTTTTAAAGGGTATGAGTGAAACATCTTACAATTGACTTTTGAATGTCTGCCTTGTGTTTTGATGAGCACTCCCAGGACATTCCTTGGAGGCAGCTGTTGTTTACTCACAACCCCACGGGCCTTCTGAATATTAAGTGCCCATCAGCACAGCTTTTGACATTATTGTTACGGAAAATGGCCACAAAATGGTAGCATTTTTTTCATGCTCTTTCTTTTTTCTTTTTCTGTGCAATTTCATTTTGCTCTTATGTTGGAATAGAGTTGATTTCCAATGTTGTGTTTGTATAAGGTGAACAGGAACTTAATTCAGTCATGCATAGAGAATAAAAATGCAGCAAGAAGTGGTGGAGGTGTTGGAAACAAAAGCAAAATCCAAAAAAATGTAATCCTGTAGATTACATAGTTCATCGGGCACTCTGTCTATCAGATATAGTCCCTTGAATCTATTTGTCACCTTCACTGTATAATCAATCATGAGGCATTTGATTTAGTGGCTCAAACAGTAAAGCGTCTGCTCACAATGCCAGAGACCCTGGTTCGATCCCTGGGTTGGGAAGATCTCTGGAGAAGGAAATGGCAACCCACTCCAGTACTCCTGCCTGGAAAATTCCATGGACTGAGGAGTCTGGTAGGCTACAGTCCATGGGGTCGCAAACAGTCGGACATAAGTAAGCGACTTCACTTTCGCTTTCTTTCATACCTGAATGGTCTAGTGGGTTTCCCTACTTTCTTCTAAGTCTGAATTTGGCAATAAGGAGTTCATGATCTGGGCCACAATCAGCTCCTAGTCTTGTTTTTGCTGACTGTATAAAGCGTCTCCATCTTTGGCTGCAAAGAATAAAAGAATATAATCAATCTGATTTCAGTGTTGACCATCTGGTAATGTCCATGTGTAGAGTCTTCTCTTGTGTTGTTGGAAGAGAGTGTTTGCTATGACCAGTGCATTCTCTTGGCAAAACTCTGTTAGCCTTTGCCCTTCTTCATTTCATACTCCAAAGCTAAATTTGCCTGTTACTCCAGATATCTCTTGAGTTCTTACTTTTGTATTACAATCCCCTATACTGAAAAGAACATCTTTTTTGGGTGTTAGTTCTAGAAGGTCTTGTAGGTCTTCACAAATCCGTTCAATTTCAGCTTCTTCAGCATTACTGGTTGGGACATAGACTTGGATTTCTGTGTGAAATTGAAAGGTTTGCCTTGGAAATGAACAGAGATCATTCTGTTGTTTTCAAGATTGCACCCAAGTACTGCATTTTGAACTCTTTTGTTGACTATGAGGCTACACCGATTCTTCTAAGGAATTCTTGCCCACAGTCGTAGATATAATGGTCATCTCAGTTAAATTCCCCCATTCCAGTTCATTCTAATTCAGTGATTCCTAATATGTCAATGCTCACTCTTGCCATCTCCTGTTTGACCACTTCAAATTTGCCTTGATTCATGGATCTAACATTCCAGTTCAGTTCAGTTCAGTCGCTCATTCATGTCCAACTCTTTGCAACCCCATGGATTGCAGCACACCAGGCTTCCCATGCAATACTGTTCTTACAGCATCAGACTTGACTTCCATCACCAGTCACATCCACACCTGGGAGTTGTTTTTGCTTTGGCTCCATCTCTTCACTTTTTTTTTTTTTTTTTTGAGTTATTTCTCAACTCTTCTCCAGTAGTATATTGGGCACCTACTGATTTAGGGAGTTTATCTTTCACTGTCATATCTTTTTGCTTTTTCATACTGTTCATGGGGTTCTCAAGGCAAGAATACTGAAGTGGTTTGCCATTCCCTTCTCCAGTGGACCACATTTTGTCAGAACTCTCCACCATGACCCATCCGTCTTGAGTGGCGCTACATGGCATGGCTTATAGTTTCATTGATTTAGACAAGGCTGCGGTCCATGTGATCAGTTTGTTTAGGGTTCTGTGATTGTGGTTTTCATTCTGTCTGCCCTCTGATGGAGAAGGGTAAGACACTTATGAAAGCCTCCTGATGGGAGAGACTGACTATGGGGGAAACTGGGTCTTGTTCTAATGGGTGGGGCCATTCTCAGTAAATCTTAAATCCAATTTTCTGTTGATCGGTGGGGCTATGTTCCCTCTATGTTGTCTGACCTGACACCAAACTATGGTGGAGGTAATGAAAATAATGTCAACCTCCATCAAACGTTACCGTGTATGCGCTGCCACACTCAGTGCCCCCAACCCTGCAGCAGGCCACCGCCGACCCATACCTCCACCAGAGACTCCTGGACACGCACAGGCAAGTCTGGGTCAGTCTCCTGTGGATTCACTGCTCCTTTCTCCTGGGTCCTGGTGTGTACAAGTTTTCATTTGTGGTCCTCAAACAATCTGTTTGCCCTGTCCTGTGTAATTTATGACGGCTCTATGGTGGAGTTAATGGAGACCTCCTCCAGGGGGGCTTATACCACACCCAAGTCTTGTGTCAGCGGACTCAAACATCATTCATTCTTCTGTTTCTGGCTCACATCACTGAGCATAACGCCCTCAGGGTTCATCCACATTGTAGCCTGTGTCAGAATCGCCTTCCTTTCAGGCTGGACACCATCTATTGTGCGGATGGCCCATGGTCTGCTTGTCCATTCCTCTGTTGAGGGACACATGGAATATTTACATTCATCTCTCACATCTTGCAATATTTGTGGAATACCTTCAAAAAGTCCCATGATCCAAAAGTCGTTCACCATTAACTACCTTATAAACTTTTTTACTTTGAAAACCACTAAAGGTCAGAAGGAGGGAAGAATGCATGCAAGCTTCACTTGTGTTTAGGAATGAACGTTTTAGGGTATTCATTTTATTCCCCATGTGTCTGCTATGCATGTGTGTTCCTGTTGGTGGCCATGTGCTGTTGTGTGCACAGTGTGTGTAGGTGCACAGTGCAGGGCGGGGGGCGGAGTGCAGGGGAGCCGGGGGTGGGGGTGGGGGTGGGTCATGGGCTGGGGGCTTGGGACCCGAAGTGGGCAGGCAGGTGCAGGTGGGAGCTCCCCGTGGGTTCTCTGCTCTGATGGCATCTACGCCCCACCTCTGCCCCCATTCTCCACTTGGATGCAGCGTGGAGCCCTGTGGACACCTGGCACAAAATCACCTGAGCGGGAACCCAGGAGGTGTCAGCCACCCTCCCCACCAACCTGCAGGGAAGCAGTACCTGAGCGCACTCCACCCGTAACTGACCATCAGATTAGACGGACCTGCTCTCCCTGCCAGAGCGTAGGGGACTGTTCTTCCAGAGTGACTGGGGCAGCGCCTCCTGCTGGAAGCCTGGGACACTGCAGCCGGGTCACTTCCGGTCTATCCCTGCAGGACCCTGGGCTGCGCTCCCCGGCTCTCCTCGGGGCCCTGACCACCACGTGGCCGCAGAACCTGATCACAGTCTTGTTTTGCCCCTTGAAATGTTTAGTGACAAAGCTTTTGTTCTGTTTCCTGAAGTGGGTGAAGTGTGGAGCCCAGGGATGATTTCTTCAAAAAAGGTACATCCTAGTTCCCACACACAAGTGAGCCCCTGTCCAGCGATGAGAGACCCCAGGTGTGTGTCCTCTGCCTCCTGGGAGCACAGTCCTAAGCTACTTTGAACCTGACCAAGTTCTGTCTACACGGTAGATTCAGACCACTCCAAGCCCTGTCCACACTGATTATGTTTAGATGAGATCGTGTGCTTCTTCCTGAGAATATGTACAGCTGACTAGGTTCTCTGTGCAGTAGGATATGGAGACCCGGGTAGAGACGTGTCCTGGCCTCTGTTCTGGAAAGCTCCGTGCCTACATCTGAATATCAGTGCTCAGATGTCTGGTGTCTGGAGCCAAGGTGGGGTTCTCTGGGTAACCATGCTCTTCTCTGAGTGGGGTTCAATGGCCCTCCCGGGGTCAGTGCAGAGGTAGGGCTCTTCATCTTTGCCTCTGACAAGTTCACCTTCCCTGGGGCTCATCAAGACACCTCAGGAAGGCTACCTGGTTGTTTTTGTTCAGTCTCTAAGTCATGTCCAACTCTTTGTGACCCCACGGACTGCAGCATGTTGGGCTTCCCTGTCCTCCATTTTCTCCTGGTGTTTGCTCAAACTCAAGTCTGTTGAGTTGGTGATCCCATCCAGCCATCTCATCCTCTGTCGTCCCCTTCTCCTCCTGCCCTCAATCTTTCCCAGCATCACGCTCTTTTCCAGCAAGTCAGCTCTTCCCATCAGGTGGCCAAAGTATTGGAGCTTCAGCTTAAGCATCAGTTCTTCCAATGAATATTCACAGTTGATTTTCTTTAGGATGAACTCGTTTGATCTCCTTGCAGTCCAAGGGACTCTCAAGAGTCATCTCTAACACCACAGTTTAAAAGCATCAGTTCTTCAGTGCTCAGCCTTCTTTAGGATGCAGCTCTCACATTGATACATGACTACTGGAAAAATGATAACTTTGACTATACGGGCCTGGCTTGTTTACACATTGGGGGCCCACTGACCGCAGCCATGGTGTCCTGACCAAGGGAATGTGTGACCCCAGGTGGGGGGGTCTGGGGACTGTGTGGGTCTCACACCATCTGTGTGTGTCAGAATCATGTGCAGAGGAAGACCATCCCCTCAAGGGTAAGAAAAAGGGAAGAATACATGTGAGCTTCACTTGACTTACGTTTAGGAATTAATGCTTTACAGTATCATTTTATACAGGCCTGTGCCTATTCCCTCTTTATGCCTGTGAGGTTCCCCATCTTTGGGGCTCCTGTAGACTCCTCAGGTGAGATACCTGGGAATTATTCCAATTCCCCAGCATGAGCATGACGAGAAGGGAGCAGATTTATCTGGGCAACTGACTGCAGGGCACGTGGATCAGGCAAAAAGCCAGAGGGCAGCAGATGAGGTCGTTTCTGTGATCTTCCAGTAGATTGTCTGTACTCAGTGGAGACCAGACCTGCCCCTTGTCTTCCAGCCCAGCGTCCAGTGCATTTTTGTAGCATCTCAGTGGGACAACAAAAGACTGAGACCCCAACACCTAGGTAATGTGTTCAACATTATCATGACAGCTGTAAAAACAGTTAGTATCACATAGTACCAAAGGAAAAGAGGAGACTTCTCTGGGACAAGTGTGTGGGAAGGAGACTGACCCGACGCTTCTGTCTACCAAGCCAGGAGATCACAGGGCCTCACTCGTTTCCACATTAGAGGCCCACCCAGCAAAGGCCTGGTGTCCTAACCAAGGGTCTTGATGCCCCAGGTGCAGGGTCTGGGACGGGCTCACCCTGGAGCCTGTGGAATGTGACCCTAAGTGCAGGGTCTGGGGATTGTGTGGGACTCACCCCATCCACTGGGGTCTGGATCCTGTACCTGGAGACCCCTCTGAGATTTCCATCATCTGAATTGAGGATGTTGCCCTGATTAACCTGTGATCCTGTTTCTTCTCTTCGTATTGTGGCATTCACATGAGGTCAGGCACATTTGAGTGAGTTGCTGCTCTGCGTTCTGCTGAGTGAGAGAAAACCTTTGGTGGTGTCATGCTAATATCAAAGCATGTCGCACATCTAATTCATCGGGTCAACGCCGTCTGGTTCCATCTAGACCAAGTTCATGTAATTTAACTTGTAATTTATTGTTATTTTATATTGGGGTAGAGTTGATTTCCCATGTTTTGTTTGTTGTAGGTGTACATGAACTTGATTTGGTTATACATAGATGTATATCTATTCTTTTTCTGTTTTTTCCTCATGTAGCTTATTACAGTTTGTTCAATAGAGCCCCCAGTTCTTTTCAGTAGGTCCTTTTCCATTATCATCTTGCATAGTAGTGTGTATATTTTCATCCCAAACTCTTAATTTATGTGTCCCTGCTAATTTTCCTTTGATAATCATAATTTGATTTTCTCAGTCTGTGAGTCTGTTTCTATTCTGTAAATTAGTTCATTGGTATGAACTTATAGATTCCACCTGCTATGTGATATCTTAGGATATTTGTCTTTTTCTCTCTGAAAAGTATTTATAGTATGATAATTTCTTGGTATATCCAAGCTGCTGCCAATATCATCATTTCATTCTGTTTTATGGCTGAGTAGCATTCCAGTGTATAGATATACCACAAAGTCTTATTCTGGCCATTTTGGTGGATTCTGTGTCTTGGCTATTGTAAATAGTGCTGTGCTGAAAATCAAGGTGCACGTGTCATTTTGAATGGTGATTTTCTCTGGGCCTAAGCTGAGGACTGGGATTGCGGGATCTTAGAATACCTCTGTATTTAATGTTTCAAGGAAACTCAAGCTGTTTTCTATCGTGGCTTCACCACTTACATTCCCACCAAGATTGTGGGAGGATTTTATTTTCTGTACATCTTCTGCGGTAATTATTATTTGTAGATCTTTTCGATGATGGCCATTGTGAGGTGATACCTTGTAGGTTTTTTTGGCATTGATTTAATAATTACTGATGTGGGCTATCTTTCCACGTGCTTTTATGATTTTACATCTTGTGAGAACAATTTACCTCTTCAATCAGGCTTCTTGAAAGTTGGCCTTGTTTGGATTTTTTTTCCCAATGATTTACCCCAGGACATTTCTTGAGGGAAGGTGTCATTTACAGCCCTCTCGGACTTGTGACTATTATGAGCCCTTTAGCATCCACTTAAAGGTGTATATATTGATCTAAACCAGCTAATTACTCCCTGTCCCTCCGCCTTTCTTTTTTGGTAATCTTGAGTTTCTTTTCTAAGTCTAGGAGGCTGTTTCTCTTTTGTAAAGTTTATTTGTATCCATGTTTAGATTCCACAGGAAGTAATATCCTATACTGGTCTTTCTCTCTCTCACCTACTTCACTTAGTATTTGACTGCAGTTTCTTCCTGGTAACTGGAAATGACATTATTTCATCCTTCTTTATGAAAGGATGAAATACACGATACAATGTATTGTGTATTTGTACATGTACCCCATGAAAAAACAGATTGGTTCCAAATAGGAAAAGGAGTACATCAAGTCTGTATATTGTCACCCTGTTTAATTAACTTATATGCAGAGTACATCATGAGAAACACTGGGCTGGAGGAAGCACAAGCTGGAATCAAGATTGCAGGGAGAAATATCAATAACCTCAGATATGCAGATGACACCACCCTTACAGCAGAAAGTGAAGAAGAGCTAAAGAGCCTCTTTATGAAAGTGAAAGAGGAGAGTGAAAAAGTTGGCTTAACGCTCAACATTCAGAAAAGTAAGATCATGGCATCCAGTCCCATCATTTCATGGCAAATAGATGGGGAAACAGTGGAAACAGTGGCTAACTTTATCTTTTTGAGCTCCAAAATCACTGCGGATGGTGATTGAAGCCATGAAATTAAAAGACGCTTACTCCTTGGAAGGAAAGTTATGACCAACCTAGATAGCATATTAAAAAGCAGAGATATTACTTTCCCAACAAAAGTCCATCTAGTCAAGGTTATGGTTTTTCCAGTGGTCATGTATGGTTGTGAGAGTTGGATTATAAAGAAAACTGAGAGCTGAAGAATTGATGCTTTTCAACTGTGGTGTTGAAGAAGACTCTTGAGAGTCTTGGACTGTAAGAAGATCCAACCAGTCCATCCTAAAGGAGATCAGTCCTGGGTGTTCATTGGAAGGACTGATGGTGAAGCTGAAACTCCAATACTTTGGCCACCTCATGCGAAGAGCTGACTCATTTGAGAAGACCTGACGCTGAGAAGGATTGGGGGCAGGAGAAGAAGAGGACGACAGAGGATGAGGTGGCTGAATGGCATCACCGACTCGATGGACATAGGTTTGGGTAGACTCCAGGAGTTGGTGATGGACAGGGAGGCCTGGCGTGCTGCGGTCCATGGGGTGGCAAAGAGGTGGACACGACTGAGCGACTGAACTTACTGACCCCATCTTCTGCCTTCATTCATCTGTCCTTGTACACTTAAGTTGCTTCTGTGTTATCGTACCTAGTGCTGCCATGATCATTAGGTGCAGGCGTCTTTTTAAATTTTGGTTTCCTCTGGATCTACACCTAGGTATGGGATTGCTGGGTCACTGGGTACTTCTATGTTTAGTTTTTTAAGAACCTCCATAACGTCCTCCCTAATGGGTGTACTGGCTGACATTCCCACCAACAGTGTAGGAGGGCTCCCTTTTCTCCACATCCTCTGCAGACTTCATTGGTGTAGGATTTTCGATGTGGTCATTCTGATCAATGTGAGGTGATACCTCATTGTACATTTGATTTGCCTTTCTCTAAGAACTGGTGATGTCAGCATAATTTCATGTGCTTTCTGGCCATCTCTATGACTTCTTTGCAGAAACGTGCATTTATTCTTTGGCTGATTTTTTATTGGTTTGCTTTTTTTTCTTTTTTTTTTTTAGCTGTACTAGTGGTTTCTCTGTGTTGAAGAGAAATTCCCTATAGGTATTTTTTTTTCCATTCTGAAGGTTGTCTTTTTCTTTTACTGATGGTTTCCTTTGCTGTGCAGATGTTTCTCATGTTTATTAGGTCTCATTTGTTTATTTTTATTTTATTTTCAAGACTCTGAGAGGTGGATCAAAAAAGAACTCGCTGCATTTTATGTTACGGTATATGCTCTTTTCCTGAAGAGTTTCATAGTATCTGTCCTTTTATTTAGATCTTAATCTATTTGGAGTTTATTTTTGTGTCCGGGGTTAGGGAGCATTCTAATTTCATTCTCATTTTCATTGCTAAGGAACCTGCCCAGTGTCTTCCACAGAGGCTGCTCCTAATTTCCATTCTCAGCATCAGTGTAGGAGGGCTCCCTTTGCTCTACACCCTCTCCAGCGTGTATTGCTTGTAGACTTTCCATCTATGGGCGTTCTGACTGGTGTGAGGTGATACCTCCTTGAAGTTTTGATTTCCATTTCTCTCGTATTCAGAGATGCTGGGATCTTTACATGTGCTTTTTTTACAGTGTGAGTTAAACTTACCCATTCAAATTATCTTCTTGAACGCCTGTTCTGTTTGTAATATTTTGCTGTTGACCTCCCCTTGGACATTTCTTGAGGGCAGGTGGGTTTTACTTACAGCCTGCCAGGCCTTGTGACTATCAGTGCCAGGGAGCAAAGGTTTCAAAGTTGTTGTTACGGGAAACGGCCACAAGGTGGCAGCATATATTTGGGCCTCTCCCCTGGTTACTGGGGAAACCAGAGCCTTAGGGAAAGTTCTGCTCCTGGATTGTCAGTTAGGGTGGAAAGTGCTAGAAGAAACACCCAAGGCTTGTGTCCCATTCCTTTTTACCCCTACGTCCTGGACACATCCCAATTTCTGCAACGCTGCTCTGTGGAGGGTGCTTTCATCACAGGTGGGCTGACCCTGAGGAAGGAAGCTGGAGGTAGGAACCCCAACCTCTGCAGACATGGGGCCCAGGGGACTTTGCAAAGCTCTTCCCTCCCAGAGGCTCCGCATCCTTTGGGTGCAGTAGCTGTAGTTTCACTGAAGGAGGACCCACCAGGATTGGAGGTCGTGGGCCGGTGCAGAGGGAAGCAGACACGCCAGGTCCGTGGAGCAGGGCTCATTAGCTGGCACACCCTCCCCACCTCCCTCAGCCCCAAGGCAGGCCATCCAAGGGACCCACCCTGCTCAGGCCTCAGGGATGTGTCAGCAGCCCTGACCCACAGGGTCACTGAGGCCTGAAGGGAATAGAGTCAGCATGCAGGAGACCCTGGTCGGGAAAATTCCCTGGAGAAGGGATAGGCTACCCACTCCAGTATTCTTGGGCTTCCCGTGTGGCTCAGCTGGTAAAGCATCTGCCTGCAATGAGGGAGACCTGGGTTTGATCCATGGGTTGGGACGATCCCCTGGAGGAGGGAAAGGCTGCCCACTCCAGTATTCTGGGCAGTATAAGTCCACGCGGTCGCAAAAAGTCGGACGTGACTGAGCGACTTTCACTTTGACTTTTCTCTTTTTGTAATTTGCGTTTTCTATCGGTGCATGGGTGAGTTACACTGTTGTAGAGTGTGTTTATTTCAAGTGTACAGCAACATGATTCACCCGTGCCTAGCCATGTGCATGTTCTTTTGGGCTTCTCTTCCCGTATAGTTTATTATGCAGTGTTGATTAGGGGTCCTCGTCCTAGAGTAGGTTCTTATTGATTATTTTACCAAGAGTCGTGTATGTCTGTTCATCTCCACTGTCTCATTTCCTTTGCCCACCAACTTTCCTTTTTGGTAACTGTAAGGTGTTTTGCTGTGCTGTGAGTTTGTTTCTGTTTGGGAAACAAGTTCATTTGTATCCATTTTTAGGCTCCACCTCTAAGAGATATCACATGATACTTGTCTTCCTTTGTCTTCCTTTATTTAGTGTGATCATGTCTGCTTCCTTCCTGATGCCAGACATGGCGTGATGCCACCCTTTTTATGGCTGAGCGATATTGCCATGTGTGTACCCCATCTTGTTTACCCATCTATCTGTCCTTACCCACTTAGACTTCGTCCATGTCTTGGCTATTGTACACAGTGCTGCCATGAACACTGGGGTGGGCCTGTCCTTTACAACTATGGTTTTCTCTGAATCTGTGCCCAGGAAAGGGATTGCTGGGTCCTATGGTACTTCTGTTTAGTTTTTAATGAACCTTTGTCCTGTTCTCCTTCATGGGTTTAATGACTTTCATTCCCACCAACAGGGAGGGGGGGTCCCTTTTCCTCTATTCTCTCCCCAGCATTTATTGTTGTAGATTTTCTATGCTGACCATTCTAACATGTGTGGGCGATGCCACGTGGTAATTCTGATTCACAGTTCTCTAATACTTTCAGATGCTGAGCATCTTTTCATGTACTTCATGGCTATCTCTATGTCTTCTGTGGAGAAAGGTCCATTTAAAACTTGTGCCCCTATTTGATGGGTTGTTTCGTTGATACTGAGGTGCATAAGCTGTTTGTATGTTTTGGAGAGAAATTCCTCGTGGTGTCTTTGTTTGTACACATTAGTCCCATTGTGAGGTTTGTCTTTTTGGTGTGTTTGTGGTTTCCTCTGCTGTGCCAGCACTTTTATGGGGAGTTAGGTCCTGTTTATTTACTTATTTTTCGTGATTCTAAGAGGTGGGTCAAAGAATAACTTGCCACATTTTATGTCAAAGTGTGTTCTGCTTTTTCCCTTAAGAGTTTCATATTATGTGTCCTTTTATTTAGGTCTTTAATCTATTTGGAGTTTATTTTTTCTGTATGCTGCTAGGCAGTATTCTAATTTCATTCTCATGATCATTTCGTATAAAACCTGCACACTGTTCTTCATAGTGAGTGGCTGCCACTAATTTACCTTTTCACTAACAGTGTGGAAGGGTTCCCTTTTTTTCCACACCTCCTCCTGCATTTATTTTTTGTCAATCTTAGGACAGCGGTCCTTGTGAACCATGTGAGGAAATACCTCATTGTGGTTTTGATTTGTATGTCTCTAATATTTAGTAATGTTGACATCTTTTCATATGATTATTTTAAAAGATGTGAGTTAAACTTACCTCTTGAAATTGGCCACTTGAACGCCTGCCTTGTTTTGACTATTTTTTTTCAGTGACACCTAGGACGTTTCTTGAAGGCAGTTATTTTTACTGTTCCTTGATCCTTGTGCATATTAAGTACCCAGCAGCTTTGCTTTTCATGGTGTGGTTAAATTAAAAGGCCAAAAGGGAGCAACACTTCTTCGTGTCCTATTCTGCTTCTCTCTTTTTTTTTTTTTCTTTTCCTGCAATTTCCTTGTTATTTTATGTTGGAATATTGTTGATTCCTGATGCGTTTGTTTCAGTTGTACAGATCCATGATTCAGTTATGTATAGATGTTTATTCATTCTCTTTGGGTTTACTTTCATGCAGTCATGATTACAGTGTTCATCAACTTTCCTATGCTATTTAGGAGCTACTTTGTGATCATCTATTTGTCATATATTACTGTGTATATGTTAATTCCAAACTCTTAATTTCTCCCACTTGTTTCTGAAGGCTGGGGGCTCTGCAGAGGGCAACAGGCACTCCAGGTTCATTGTGGAGGCGCCCTGCCCGCCACACGCTCCCAGATCCCTCAGCCCTAGGACACTCCAGCCTTGGGACCCAAGCTAATCAGGCTCCAGGATGTGATGCCAGCCCCGGTCACTGTGGCCTGAGGGGAGTAGAATCAGCATTGCTCTTTTCATATTTTTGTTTTTACCCTACAATCTGAGCAGGAGTGAATTACAATCTTGTGTTTTTTGTTTATTTCCTTTTCAATCTACTGTATCTTGATTTTCTTGATGACCAGAAGTTCGTTTTCTAAATCTGTGAGGCTGTGTCTCTTTGGGAAAGAATTTCATTTGTATCCATTTTTAGATTACACCTAGAGGTAATATCACATGATACTTGTCTCTCCCTGTGTCCCTTACTTCGTGCAGAATGATTATCTCTACTTTATTCCCTGTGGCTGGACTTGGCTTTATTTCCTACTTCCTTATCGCTGAGAAATATTGCTCTGTGTACAAGTGCCCCATCTTCTGTTTCCATTCATCTGTAATTTCTGCATTTAGCTTGTTTCCCAGACTTGATTATTGTACCTTGTTGGGCCAAGATTGCAAGGGTTCCCATGTCTTTTAATTTTCTTTTATTTTCTCTGGGTTTATGCCCACGTGTGGGACTGCTGGGTTCTAAGGTACTTGGGTTGCAGTGAAAATGGAAAAAAAGAAGAATTTGTTGCAGTAAAAAGAAAAAAAAAATGAGAGAGAAGTAAGTTTTTCTCTTTTTCCTTCCTGAGAACAAAGAAGATGAAGAGAAGAGTGAGCAGACCTGAATATTCCTAGATTTTATTTTTAGCCACTCCTGCTCTGCATTTCTATAACTAAGTTTGCTTTCCTGCCCCCTATCTCTGCAGGAGCTACACTTTGTACCTATTTAAAGTCTCTTCTATGCTGGGAACACTTAAATCATACTAAGGATGATCAGTCTAATAACACTAGAAAACTAGACTGGGTGCCTTATAGACAACACCAATATATAGTTTTTCTAAAAAAATAAGGATTGGTATGGAACAAACTAAGTCAGATGAGTTAGGTATATACTGGGCTACACATAATGGAAGTTCTTGACTTTAGTTCTTACTGATGACCTTATTATTATTTCTAGCTATATTGTTTTCTATATTGTCTATTTCAAAAGTGTTGTCCAAAGCCTATTACACAGAGTGCAGTGTGTCAGAAAGAGAAACACCAACGCAGTATATTAATGCATGCATATGGAATTTAGAAAGATGGTAATGACGACCCTTTTTGCAAGTCAGCAGAAGAGACACAGATGTAAAAACAGATTTTTGGACTCTGTGGGAAAAGGCAAGGGTGGGATGATCTGAGAGAATAGCATTGAAACATGTATATTATCATATGTGAAATAGATTGACAGTCCAGGTTCGATGCATGAGACAGGGTGCTCAGGGCTGGTGCACTGGGATGACCCTGAGGGATGGGATGGGGCAGGAGGTGGGAGGGGGTTCAGGATGGAGGCGGGGCACATGTGCACCCGTGGCTGATCATGTCATCGTCTGGCAAAAACCAGCACTATATTGTAATTACACTCCAATTAAAATAAATTAATTTAAATTTTTAAAATGCATTGTCCCTTACATTGCCAAGTATGTGATGAAATGGTTATATAATGCCCCAAACTATGATCAGATTCATGACCCTGAAGGGCCTCACCATCTACCACTACAAAGGCTAAATCATGGCCACTGAAGCCACTGACCTTCAACACCCCCTGAAAGAAGTTCAGGGTGAAAATCAGGAACGAGGCACTCTGTGCTCAAAAAAAAAAAAAAAAACCTGCAGAAGAGGCCTTCAGATACTTAGACACTTTGGGAGGAGATTTTTATGACCCCCGATTCTTGCATCTTCTCAAACCTAGAGAAATGCTAACATCACTGACGGTGACAGCTGCTTTGGCGATTAAGAAAAAACTGCAATTAAAGTCAAAATAGAGTAGCTATGGAATAACTAGGTGACAGCGTGGTGTGACTTCAGACAAGCCCTTGTGTTGCTGAGAACTTGAGTTTCCCGAGCTGTGTCAGACTTAGGTTGCCATCAGCCATTCTGAAAACCGAGTCTGCTAGCAGCAGTTGACTACAGTCTTACTTTTGAAAGGTCTCTTCTTGTAACTGTTATAGGCTTAGACAAGGAAACTGCTTTGTTGACAAGAAAAAAGAAAAAAAGTGTGTAATGACCAATAGCCACGTTAAAGGTTAAAACCTATGTCGATAAACCTAGACAACTGGATACCTGGCTGCAAGTCCCCTCAAGGTGTGAAGTCTGAATTAGGATTCAGGCTCCATCTCAGGCTTAACTTTTTCTAATTTGTCTATTAATGTTCAGGTTGTCATTCCTCCAACTGTTCCTGAGTCCTCATGGCTTCAGCCCTTTGGACAGGATGGCCCAAGCACTGACCCCATCTGGACCACAATCAAAACCGTCATCAACCGTGACTTGGTTCTCACTCCTTCTTTGAGCCCTAGTTACAATAACTCTTTTACTGATCTATGGCCTCTGTTTTCTTAAACTACCTCTTAAGGCTCATCTCCTCCAGATGACGGCAGGTTTACCTCAAGATAATAATGATGCAGAGAGAAAACCCATGCCCCCAAAGAGATTTACAGCCACTCCTCCAAACAGAACCTGCGGGAATAACTACAAAAGTCACTCTGAGACCTCTTAATAAAACAGGGCGAGCCCTCCATGAACCCGATTAGATAGGGTCCATGAGTCCCATGTCAGCACTGAAGAAGTTACCAAAGATTGACCTTCTGTCCCTCATCATCCCAATAAAGATTTTTTGGGGTTCACGTCTCTCAAGGAAAATTTGAAGTAGGAGATAGATTGGACTTTGGGCTGAACATCTGGTGATCGTCAAACAGAGCAAAACTGGGGGTTTGTCCACAGCCAGACAAGAACAAGAATGAAGCCTATTTCCCTTTCTCCATTGATATGGAGGAAATAAAATGACAGGAGAATTTGTTGCAGTGAAAAGGAAAAAAAAGAGAGAGAGAGAGAGGAGTGAGGTTTTCTCTTTTCTTTCCAGAGAACAGAGAAGATAAAGAGAACAGTGAGCATCCCTAGGGTTTTGTTTTGCTTTTCACTTTAGCTGCTCCTAACTCTGCATGTCTGTAACTTAGCTTGCTTTTCTGCCCCCTAATTCTGCAGGAGCTACCCTTCACACCTATTGTCCATTGTTTCCCCTTACGGCACCTCCCCTTGTAGTTACAGGTCAGAAAGAAGGCTGCAGAGCCACCGGACTGCCAGACTCCGTTACTGGTTACTGTGCCAGCCTATGACTGTCTTTGAGACGATTCTAACACATTTGTTCCTCACCACCAACCCCTCACTGGGAGCCCTTGCCTTGTATAAGCCCTAGACTCCTCCTGGGGGGGCACCATTCTTGAGACACAAGCCTACTGTGGCGCCCTCTCCACTGGCTGAGGATTAAAGCCACCTGTCTATTTCCTCCTAGTTCTGTCTCCATATTTTTTTATTCAGCATCAGTGGACAGAGAAAGCCAAGATTTCGGCCAGCAACACTTGTATGTGTTTTTTAAGTGATGCTCCCTGCATTCTCCTAAGTACATTGAGAACAACAGTGCAGGGGGCTTCCTTTCTCTCCACACTCTGTCTAGCATTTGTTCTTTAATATGCTTAGAGGTGGCCAGTCTGATGAATGTGAGATTTATGACTTACCACACTGGACTTTTGATTTGCATTTCCCTAGTCATTAGGGATGCTGAGCATCTTTTCATGTGCCTATCTGCTGTCTTCAGGCTTTCCTCAGAGAAATACCCGTTTTGATCTTTGGCCCATTTTTTTTTTTTCTCTTTCTTGGTTTGTATGTCTTTTTGATATTGAACTGCGTGAGCTGTTTGTATGTTTTGGAGATGAATTCTTTGTGTGCCTCTCCTTTGCAAATATTTCTTCCTATTCTGAGGGCTGTCCTTGTCTTTCCTTGAGGGTTTCCTTCTGTTATGCAAAAGCTTTTAAGGTTAATTAGGTCCCATTTTCTTTTTTTTTTTTTTATTATTGTTTTAGCCATACATTGTTATGATATCACCATGGGTTTACATATGCTTCCCCTCCGGGTCCCCCCTCCCTCCTCCCTCCCCCCCGGGAAATCTCGCTGCACCAGTCCCGAGCATCAATCCTGGGCTGGCGATTGATTAGACACATGACAATTAACATGCTTCAATGCCCTTCTCCCATCTCATCCCACCCTTACCCTCATCCACAAAGTCCACAAGTCTATTTTATACATCTGCGTTCCTTTTGTTGTCTCCCATGTTGGGTTCTCATTACTGTCTTTCTAAATTCCATATATATGTGTTAATATACTGTATTGTTGTTTTTGCTTCTGGCTTACTTCACTCTGGATAATGGGCTCCAGTTTCGTCCATCTGAGTAGAATTGCTTCAAATGAATTTTTTTTTAATGCTGAGTAATATTCCATTGTGTATATATACCACA
Source organism: Antilocapra americana (assembly GCA_007570785.1). Lineage (NCBI taxonomy): Eukaryota > Metazoa > Chordata > Mammalia > Artiodactyla > Antilocapridae > Antilocapra > Antilocapra americana. Next base: position 11,963,647 of record ML662445.1, on the reverse strand, counting down.
GCTTTCTTATCCATTCGTCAGTTGATGGGCATCTAGGTTGCTTCCATGTCCTGGCTATTGTAAACAATGCAGCGATGAACATTGGGGTGCACGTGGCTCTTTCAATTCTGGTTTCCTCGGTGTATATGTCCAGCAGTGGGATTGCCGGGTCATATGGCAGGTCTATTTGCAGCTTTTTAAGGAACCTCCACACTGTTTTCCATAGTGGCTGTACTAGTTTGCATTCCCACCAACAGTGTAAGAGGGTTCCCTTTTCTCCACATCCTCTCCAGCATTTATTGCTTGTAGACTTTTGGATGGCAGCCATTCTGACTGGTGTAAAGTGATTTGTGGTTTTCTCTCACTTTTCTAAGAGGTAGATCCACGAAGAAGTTGCTGCATTCATGTCAGATTGTGTCCTGTTTAGATTTGTCTCAATAATTTCATAGTATCCACCTTTACAACTATATTTTTTAATCTATTTGAAGTTTATTTTTGTGTATGGTGTTAAGAAATATTCTAACTCATTCTCATTTTCATGGCTGAAAAGCTTCTCAATGTCCCCCATAGTCGCTGTTACCAATTTACACCCCAAGCATTGGTGTAGGAGGGTTCCCTTGTCCCCACACCCTCTCCAACAGTTATTGTTTTAAAGTGTCCCACCACAGTCGTTCTGACTGGTGTGATGTGATACCTCGCTGTAGTTTAGATTTTCATTTATCTAACAGATAGTGATGTTGACCTCCTTGTGATTATTTTAAAGGGCATGAGTTTAACTTACTTCTTGAAGCTGGCTTCATTAATGCCTGCCTTGTTTTGAATTCTTTTCCAATGACTACTCCTAAGGCATTTCTCCATGAGATGGCTGGATGGCATCACCAACACAATGAACATGAGTCTGAGCAAGCGTCAGGAGCAGGTGACGGACAGGGAAGCCTGGCGTGCTACAGTCCATGGGGTCGCAGAGTCAGACACGACTGAGTGACTGAACTGAACTGAACTAGGAGGGCAGGTGTTTTTTCTTTGTGAAATGAAAATATCTCCTGACATATTAATAAACAAGGAATGCCACCGCCATCAGCAATTTCTGGCCTCCAAATGTAAATGAGGGCTCCCCAAACGGTGATCCAGAGGACGTTACCAACCCCCGCAGTGATTGCTGAGGAGTGGGGGAGATGCAAGAAGCAAGGGGAACTAAGAAAGAGGATTGGCCCCAGACAGCTGAGATGCATTTGAAAGGAATGAATGCAGTGAGCCCAGAGATTCGCATCTTCCCATACATGGACTGCTAACTGGTATCTGATCTTTGCTGTTGAGACTGCCTGCTCCCTTTGTTGCAGACTTGTATATAGCCTGACTCCCTCTCTTGCCTCCTTGGAGCAGTTTTCTCAGAGTTACTGAAATGCTGTCTCCCAGGCTTGGCGTTGTAAACATTCCCACCAAGTGAAATAACTTTCAGGTTGTGACTATATTTTTTTAGTTAACCACTTGCAGGCCTTGAATCCTTGTGAATGTTATAAGCCCCGCGGTACAGCTCTTCATGGTGTTGTTACAGAACATGGCCACAGGGTGGCAGCACTTCTTCATACCACACTTTTTTTTTTTTTAATTTACTGTAATTTCCTTATTATTTTCTACTGGGATATAATTGATTTCTAAAATTGTACTTGTTTTAGATGTACAGGAACTCGTTTCAGTTATATTAATACATAGGCGTTTATCTATTCTCTTTTGCTTGCCTTTTCACATATGATCACAGTGTTCAATAAACTTCCCTATGCTATTCAGTAAGTACTTTTTGATCATCTATTTAATATGTATTAATGTATGCATCTATCTATAATATAATATATTATAGATATAGCTATAGGTGTAGAGTTAAAGGATTGTTAATTCCAGTCCCCAAACTATCCCGCCTGTGTCTGGAGGGCAACAGGCTGTCCAGGTTCGCGGTGGAGGCGCCCTGCCCGCCACGTGCTTGCAGCTCCCTCAGCCCCAGGACTCTCCAGCCTCGGGACCCAAGCTGATCAGGCTCCAGGGATGTGACAGCAGCCCAGGTCACTTTGTCCTTTTTCGCTTTTGCTCTTTTTATCTCATCATTTGAACTAGAGTACATAGGTGAATTGCAATCTTGTGGGTGTATTTTTTTTTTCCTTCTACTGCAAATGGTTTCACTTCTATTAATACATATTGAGGGTTTTTGTTTTTTTTTTTCCATATAGGTTATGTTAGGGTGTGGAGTGCGTATCCTTGTGTTAAACAGTGGGCCCTGGCCATTTATTTTATAAGTAGTAGTGTGCACATATTAGTCTGGAGCAACTCTGAAGGAACTCATTTCTCCATGCCCCACATCTTTATATCTTGCTGATCAGAAGTTCCTTTTCTAAGTCTGCGAGGCTCTGTCTCTGGGCAAGGAGTTCAATTGTACCCATCTTTAGATTACACCTAGAGGTGATATCAGGATACCGATACTTGTCTCTTCCTGTGCCCCTTATTTCACTCCAAATAGCCATGTCTACTTTCTTTCCTGTTGCTGGCCTTGAATGATTTCATAGTTCTTTATGGTTGCATAATATTGCATTGTGTACATGCACCCCACTGTCTGTACCAATTCAACTGTGCTCCTACAATTAGCTTGACTCCCAGTCTTGGCTATTGTACATTACAAGGTCAAAATCATAGGGTTAGCCATCTTTTAAAAAATATTTTGGCTGGATTCTCGACCCCACCCTAGTCCAAACATGAGACACAAGCCTGCTCAGACTCCAGGAATGGGATAGTAACCCAAACCAGGGAGGTTGCATGCAGGGAATAAATTAGTCATTGATTTTTTTTCTTTTTTTTCTTTAATTTCATGCTGAAACTATGTCACTAAGTTTTGTGCTTACTGTTAGTGTACAACCACCCAATTCAGCTATGACATGTATATACAGCGACTCTGTTCTTCCTATTTGGAATTTTTTGCTGTAGAGATTATCGCAGAAACTTAAGCGAAGTTCCACTTGCTGAATATCAGGTCCTTCTTGAGCATCCATGACAGCTACAGATTTCTGTGTATGTGTGGAAGGAAGGAAAGAGATCATCCTTTTGGATTATCTATTATACCCACAGATTTCTGTGTATATGTAAGACCCTGCCTCTGAATTCATCCCTGCCCTTTCTTTTTTTTTTTTTTTTACTGGAACCCTCTGTGTTTGAATTCTCAGAGTCTCTTTGTGGGTTGTAAGCTAGTTCCTTTGTATCTCTTTTTTCTTTTTTCCTACAAGGGATGTCAAAGTCTATTGTCTTCCTCAGTCTGGCTGATTTCACTCAGTGTGTGATCCTTTAAGGCCCATCCTCCTAGAGACCAGTGGCATAATTTCAGAATCTCAGGGACACTTTTGCATGGCTGAGTAACGGTCCATTGTCTATATGGGACACGTCTTAACATTTAATCTGTCAGTGACATTTTGCAGGCTCTGTTTTGGCTGTTTCAAGCAGAGCTGCAGCGAATGTTGGGGTGCATATGTTTTTACTGAATGATGACTTTCTCAGGATGTCAGCCCAGGTATGGGGATGTCTGATCCTAGCATTGGCTCTCTTTAGAGATTTCTTTCTTTTTTTTTTTTTTTGACATGTGGAGGCTGTGCTTTCTCGTGGCTGTTGTCAATGTCCATTTCCACTGAACATGTAGAAAGATTACCTCACCTGGCAGCTCTCCTGCACTTACTGTTTGTAGACTTGTGAGGATGGCCAGCCTGACTGGTGGGATTGGATTTCCCACTGTTTTGATTGGTATTCCTGCAGCAATTAGGGGTCCTGTGCGTCCACTCCTGGGCTGGAGGTTTGCTTTTAATTTTTTCCCTTGTTTTCTTTACATTAAAGGGGATGAGGGAAATTTACTGTGGCAATTGGCTTTTTGAAACTCTGTTGTGTTTGTAATTTATTTCTGCAACCCCCCGCCCTGCGAGGTTTCCTGAGGGCAGCTGTCATTAACAGCAACCCCAGGCCTTGTGAATTGGAGGTGCTGGTCAGCCTCTTTGGTCAAGTTGTAGTTATAGGAAATGGTTACAGGCAACTGCACTTTTTAAAGCAGATCTCTGATTCCTGGGAAAGTCAGCAACCTGGACTGTGGATTAGCGTGAACTGTACCTGAGCAAACCCTTAAGGGCTTGTGTTTCACTACTTTTCCCCCATAAAGCATCACACACACACACACACACACACACACACTCCGAACTAATTACTACCAGGTCCTCAGCACCCTGCTGAGTTGCTTAGGTGCCTAGGAGGCTGCACTCCAGAGAGGAGGCTTGAGCTGGAATGCCCAGCACCAGGGCACGTGCAGGGTTTGTAATATTTGCTCCCAAGTCCCTGGAGGCCTAGATCCCGCTGGGGAGTCTGGTCTGAGCCAGAACATAGCAGGCAGTAGATGTTTAAAAAGGGCTCAGTGAAGGGCACCCTGCCAGGCTGTGTCAAACTCACCCCGTCCAGGTAGCAGCCCCCGTCAGGAGATCGGGGGATAAAGTAAGCATTGCCTCTCTTTCCTTCTCTTTAATATCCTGCCGATGTTATGTTGCAGCATAGTCAATTTGAGACGTTCTGATTGTTGCTGTATACAGCCGCCTGATTCAGGTATAATGTAGCTATGAGATATGTCTATTCTTTTTTTGCCATAGAAGGTCAGAGTTGTGAGCATCAGGTTCTGGTGGCTGATGTATCTCAGATACATCAGTTTTCTGTGTATACAAAGAAGGAAGGTAGGAGATAATTTCTGTGGATTCTCTTCTGAAGCAAAGTGAAGTCTCTCAGTCGTGTCCAGCTCTTTGCGACATGACTACCAGGCTCCTCTGTCCATGGGATTTTCCAGGATTCTCTCCTAGAGATGTTGATTTCTGTCGTATAGGTTAGAGGTACAGCTTTCCATGTACATGGGAAAGGAAGGAAGGGAGGGAGAAAGGAAGAGGATAATCCTTGAGGATTATCGGCTACACACGCAGGTTTCTATGCCTATGTTTGTTCAGATTTCCTGCTGCGTTTTCAGGCCCTTCACATTCTTGTCTTTCTTTTTTTTTTCTTTTTCTTGGAACCCTTTGTTATGTTTGAAATCTTAGAGTCTCTTTGGATTCATTAATAAGATACTTTGTATGTCTATTGATAATTTGCCTAGAAGGTACACTAGATAATCATACACAATTATCTTCCTATGCTGACTGACTTCTCTTAGAAATGATCCTTGAAGGCCCATCCATGTAGAGACCTGTGGACACGTGACCCCAGGTTCAGTGTCTGGGAGGGGGGGGGTCGCCCTGGAGACTGTGGACGTGTGACCCCAGGTACAGGGTCTGGGGATGGGATCACCTTTGAGAGTGTCCACATGTGACCTCAGGTGCAGGCTCTGGAGTCTGTGTGGGTCTCACCCCTCTGCACGAGTCAGGATGGTGTGTACCCGGAGACCCCCTCTCACCCCTTTTACTGTAGCGTGTCTTGTTCCCCTGAGATTTCCAACATCTGAGTTGAGGGTATTGCCCTGATTGACCTGTGGTCCTTTGTCTCCTCGTGTTGCATTCACATGAGATCAGGTGCTTTGGGGTCACTTGTACTCCGTGTTCTGCTGAGTGACCGATAACCCTTGGTGTGCAGTTTCTGAACCCCACTTGAGATTCTGGCCCCAGCACAGGGAAGCCCATCCACTGACCCCGGGGCCAGGGCAGACCGTGCTTAAAAAGGCTCACACTCCCGAAGGCTTTCATGGGAAGTTTAAAACAAGGTGAAGGAGGGGGTTATGGAGTGGGTGATCTGCCCAGGGACCTTCCCCTGATTGGCTGGTGGTGAGGTCATGGGGAGCCAGCATCATCACCTTCTGGTTCTAACAGGTCTGGAGTCTGCCTGCTTGTGGGCAGCCTGCAGTCAAGTTCTCCCCCTGGTGGGGATTTCAGTGCATATAAGACAGCTTGCAGGACACGGCTCAGAACATTATCTACAGCCTTTGAGGAGGAACATAGACTTTGCTTAATGGTTAAGTTACTGTTTTCTCTTCTTTGACAGTTTTTCTTTCTTTCTGCACGTTCTCACTTCTCTGGTTAAATGCACTCTTTGGAACTCAGATAAACCTGGGAATAGAAAGGTTTTCTACAAACAGGAGGCAGGTAGAGGACATGGCATGTTTTCCCTTAAAATTTGATTCTTTTTGGATTAATGGATTAATCAGTGCTTCATAGGATCTTCTCTTGTTTTAGCCCCACCTCTTCCCAGGAAGATCAATTTCAGTGATTAAAGTGAAGAGGAAAAGTTAAAATTTTACGTAACCTCCTGTTCCTTCTGCCTCTGTAACTCAGCTTGCTCCTTGCAAAGTCTGGATCATGTAGGTCTCAGAAAGTGGGGACTCCCAATAGTAGAAACTGGAGCTTATCTCACTCACCTTGTCCTGCTCTTTGCAATTACCCAGACCCTTCAAACCCGCAAACTCACTTAATCTTGCCTGTCTGTGTGTAAAAACTCTGTAACACCTTCGTTTGGGGCTCAAGCTTGGAGTGTTAACTCCTCTGGGCCCACTAGCGTAATAAACTTGAGTTCTCCAACTCTCCAAGTGTGGTGCTTGGTTTCTCGAGACCTGGTTTCTGCAACAAAGAACAAGGTCGGGACTTCCCTGGTGGTCCAGTGGCTAATGGCTGGCACTTACAATGCAGGGGACCAGGTTCAGTTCCTGGTCCGAGAACTAGGTCCCACATGCCACAGCTAAAAGATGCCTTGTGCCAGAATAAACTGACTCTGGAACAGAAGATTAACTGCACTTAAAACAAGATGACACTGGTCAGACCACTGATAACCAATTTGAAGATGACCGGCAGAGCCCACTGGGCTGTTTCTGCATGTAGCCCCTCTTCCCTGTTCCCACCTACTCCCCCCAACCCCAGTCTATAAAAGCTCTCACCCCCTGCTTGTCGGTGGTGGAAATGGCCTTGGACAGATATCCAACACCCCGCTCTCCACAGTTGCTGGCATCTAAAATAAAGCCGACTTTTCTTTCCACCAACCTGATAGTTTTTTTTTTTTTTAATTTTCTTTACTTTATTGTGTTGGTTTTGCCATACAATGACATGAAACTGCCATGGGTTTACATATGCTCCCCCTCCAGAGCCCCCCTCCCTCCCCCCTCCCAATTCCCTCCCCCTGGGACATCTCGGTGTACCAGCCCCCAGCATCAACCCTGGGCTGGCGATTGATTTCACATATGGTAATTAACATGTTTCAATGCCATTCTCCCAAGTCATCCCACCCTTGCCCTCTTCCACAGAGTCCACGAGTCTGTTCCATACGTCTGCGTTCCTTTTGCTGTCTCGCATGCTGGGTTCTCGTTACCATCTTTCTAAATTCCATATATATGCGTTAGTATACTGTATTGTTGTTTTGCTTCTGGCTTACTTCACTCTGGATAACAGGCTCCAGTTCCGTCCACCTGAGTAGAACTGATTCAAATGAATTTTTTTTTTAATGCTGAGTAATATTCCATTGTGTATATGTATCACAGCTTTCTTATCCATTCGTCAGTGGATGGGCATCTAGGTTGCTTCCATGTCCTGGCTATTGTAAACAATGCGGCGATGAACATTGGGGTACACGTGGCTCTTTCAGTTCTGGTTTCCTCGGTGTATATGCCCAGCAGTGGGATTGCTGGGTCATATGGCAGGTCTATTTGCAGTTTTTTAAGGAATCTCCACACTGTTTTCCATAGTGGCTGTACTAGTTTGCAATCCCACCAACAGTGTAAGAGGGTTCCCTTTTCTCCACATCCTCTCCAGCATTTATTGCTTGTAGATTTTTGGATGGCAGCCATTCTGACTGGTGTAAAGTGGTACCTCATTGTGCTTTTGATTTGCATTTCTCTGATAATGAGTGATGTTGAACATCTTTTCATGTGTTTGTTAGCCATTTTTATGTCTTCTTTGGAGAAATGTCTGTTAAGTTCTTTGGCCCACATTTTGATTGGGTCATTTATTTTTCTAGAATGGAGCTGCAGGAGTTGCTTGTATATTTTTGAGATTAATTGTTTGTCCGTTGCTTCACTGGCTATTATTTTCTCCCATTCTGAAGGCTGCCTTTTCACCTTGCTTATAGTTTCCTTTGTTGTGCAGAAGCTTTTAATTTTAATTAGGTCCCATTTGTTTATTCGTGCTTTTATTTCCGATATTCTGGAAGGTGGGTCATAGAGGATCCCGCTTTGGTTTATGTCAGAGAGTGTTTTGCCTATGTTATCCTCTAGGAGTTTTATAGTTTCTGGTCTTATGATTAGATCTTTGATCCATTTTGAGTTTATTTTTGTGTATGGTGTTAGAAAGTGTTCTAGTTTCATTCTTTTACAAGTGGCTGTCCAGTTTTCCCAGCACCACTTGTTAAAGAGATTGTCTTTTCTCCATTGTATATTCATGCCTCCTTTGTCAAAGATAAGGTGTCCATAGATGTGTGGATTTATCCCTGGGCTTTCTATTTTGTTCCATTGATCTATATTTCTGTCTTTGTGCCAGTACCATACTGTCTTAATGACTGTGGATTTGTAGTATAGCCTAAAGTCAGGTAGGTTAATTCCTCCAGTTCCATTCTTCTTTCTCATGATTGTTTACTGGCTTTTGAGAAGAGAGATGCCAGACCCCAAGTACTCTTTCAGTAACATGCTGATTCACAATTGTTTTAATAAATAATTAGATATTGATTGGGCTTCCCTTGTGGCTCAGCTGGTAAAGAATCCACCTGCAGTGTGGGAGACCTGGGTTTCATCTCTGGGTTGGGAAGATCCCCTGGGGAAGGGAAAGTCTTCTTTCCCCTACTCCACTCCAGTATTCTGGCCTGGAGAATCCTATGAAATGAATAGTCTATGGGGGCTCAAAGAGTTGGACACATCTGAGCAACTTTTACTTTCACTAGGTATGGGTTTAGGCTTATTTTATTGTTAACTGTCAGCGGGTCTATGCATTCTGATATAAGCTTTATGCAAGGAAAATTGTTTCTTGTTACTAATATGAATTGCTTCTATTAATTAATAAATTTAGTTCAGTTGCTCAGTTGTGTCTGACTCTTTGTGACCCCATGCACTGCTGCACACCAGGCCTCCCTGTCCATCACCAACTCCCGGAGCTTGCTCAAACTCATGTCCATCGAGTCAGTGATGCCATCCAACCATCTCATCCTCTGTCGTCACTTTCTCCTCCCGCCTTCAATCTTTCCCAACATCAGGGTATTTTCCAACGAGTCAGTTCTTCACATCAGGTGGCCAAAGTATTGGAGCTTCAGCCTTCAGCATCAGTCCTTCCAATGAATATTAAGGACTACTTTCCTTTAGGATGGACTGGCTCGATCTCCTTGCAGTCCAAGGGACTCTCAAGTGTCTTCTCCAACATCACAGTTCAAAAGCATCAACTCTTTGTCACTGAGCTCTCTTTATGGTCCTACTCTCACATCCATACATGACTACTGGAAAAACCATAGCTTTGACTAGATGGACCTTAGTCGGCAAAGTAATGTCTTGGTTGGTCATAGCTTTTCTTCCAAAGAGCAAACTTCTTTTAATTTCATGGCTGCAGTCACCATCTGCAGTGATTTTGGAGCCCAAGAAAATAAAGTCTGTCACTGTTTCCATTGCTTCCCCATCTATTTGCCATGAAGTAATGGGACCAGATGCCGTGATCTTTGTTTTTTGAGTGTTGAGTTTTAAACCATGTTTTTCGCTCTCTTTCACTTTCATCAAGAGGCCCTTTGGTTCCTCTTTGCTGTCTGCATATGTGAGGTTATTGATATTTCTCCGGGGAAATCTTGATCCCAGCTTGTTCTTCATCCATCCCAGCATTTTTCATGATGTCCTCTGCATTTAAGTTAAATAAGCAGGGTGACAATATACAGCCTTGATGTACTCCTTTTCCAGTTTGGAACCAGTCTGTTGTTCCATATCCAGGTCCAAGTATAACTTCTTTACCTGCATACACATTTCTCAAGAGGCAGGTCAGGTGGTCTGGTATTCCCATCTCATGAAGAATTTTCCACAGTTTGTTGTGATCCACACAGTCAAAGGCTTTGGCATAGTCAGCAAAGCAGATGTTTTTCTGGAACTCTCTTGCTTTTTTGATGATCCAACAGATATTGGAAATTTTGTCCCTAGTTCCACTTCCTTTTCTAAATCCAGCTTGAACATCTGGAAGTTCTCAGTTCACATACTATTGAAGCCTCACTTGGAGAATTTTGAGCATTACTTTGCTAGCATGTGAGATGAGTGTAATTGTGTGGTAGTTTGAACATTCTTTGGCATTGCCTTTCTTTGGCAATGGAATGAAAACTGACCTTTTCCAGTCCTGTGGCCACTGCTGAGTTTTCCAAATTTGCTGACATATTAAGTGCAGCACTTTAACAGCATCATCTTTCAGGATTTGAAATAGCTCAGCTGGAATTCCATCACCTCCGCTAGCTTTGCTCATAGTGATGCTTCCTAAGGCCCACCTGACTTCATATTCCAGGATGTCTGGCTCTTGGTGAGTGATCACACCATCATGGTTATCTGTGTCATTAAGATCTTTGTTGTATAATTCTTCTGTGTATTCTTATTTAATTAATAAAGTAGTCTGATATTAATAAGTTATTGATGTATGTATTATTGTTATTTAGGTGATTCTGTGGTTGACCTTGAATGCTTTATTCATTGACAGCTGCTTTTAAGCTGACTGTGGTATTGTATATGCTTATTCTCTAGAGATGTTTGTTGTTGTTTAGTTGTCCAGTCATGTCCAACTCTTTGTGACCCTGTGGACTCATGGCCCACCAGGCTCTGGCCTGCCCTGGCCTGCCAGGCTCCTCTAACCATGGACATTCTCCAGGCAAGAACACTGAAATGGGTAGCCATACCCTCCTCCAGGGGGTCTTCCCATCCCAGGGATTTTTAAGTCCCCTGCATTGGCAGGCCATTCTTTACCACTGAGTCACCAGGGAAACCCAGAGACATTTGTACCCTGTAACTAAAAATCTATATCTAAAAACTTATATCTTTTTAAATAACATTGAAAGTTATGTTAAAAGTTGTGTTTTTAACTAATATTTAAAGTTGAACTAAAGTTCTTTTCTGGGCAACCAGCTATCACCAGCCTTGTAAGGCTTAGTAGCTCTACTCATAAATCATAGGATGCGTTTATTCTTGTAAACTGTCCTTAGCAGCTCCTCTGGCTCCAGGATATTTAACTCTTTCATTATCCTTTATGGTACTTTATACATAGCACTAGCTTTAAATTTCTATCTTTGACATGTAGATGCTAAGTGAGTCTTTTAGTTACTTATGAGAGTTGAATCTGGTGGGACGTTTGGTCTGGTTTTAGCACAAAGTGTTCTGAGATTTAAAATCTCCCCTAGGCTTCACTTGATCCATTGGAGAACACTTTCCAGGATGCTCATCTTGTCAGGATTTATCTCCTCTTCTATGTTAGGAGCTAATTAATGGGTTATGAAGTTATTGATATTGGAGGATGTGACTGTGTGTGCTTCATGGCTCAATCAAGCTCTCTATTCTTTATTTACCACTAAATTCTCCTTTTTTTTATCTCCTAAAAGCTTTTATATATAGCTTTTATCTCCTAAAAGCTATGTTCCTGAGGTACAAAATACAGCCTACATCTTCCCCTCCCTTGGGCTAGGCCTTGACCAAACATCTGATAATTATGGTAATTATGCTTTCTTCTGGTCCTCCCCAGGGTTCCCCAAAGATGGGGTTTACCAGAATGTCGATTATCAAATAGGCTCTTCTAGAGAAGAGTGAATCACTGCCAGTTTCTCGGACTTTTAGGCTGATGCTCATCCTATTTTGGTGAATAATTTCATTGTTATAATTATGTGAATGTAGGGCTAAGCATAGAGGGATATCTAATCCCAGTCTGGATCTTCCTTGCGGTGTATTTAGAAGTGTTAAAGTCAGCCTTATGGCTTATTTATCCTTTTTTATTATTTAATTTTTAATTTAAAAACTTGTCTTCCATCTTTATTGACATGCAATTGACATATACAGACTGTATAATTTTATTTATTTATTTTTTGAGATAAAACTTTGAGACTGTATAATTTTAAAACATATGCTATAATAAGTCGACTTACATACATGATGAAATGATTATCACAAAAAATTAGTGAACATCCGATCTTACATAAATACAACATTAAATAAATAGGAAAAATATTTTTCTTTGTATTGAGAACTCTTAAGATTCTCTTAACTTTCTTATGTAACATACACAGTGTTAAATTTATTTCATAGTTTATTTTCTTTTAACTGTGGATTTTTATAGCTTCACTAGGACTTAACTTTATTTTGAGATAATCCTTAACTTGCTTTACACAGGATTTCTACTGATATGAGTTAATCTTAGGACCAAAGTGGTTGACATGCAATGTGCCAACCTTAATTAGTTAGTATAACTTACTCAGACTTTCTGCAGAGAAGGCAATGGCACCCCACTCCAGTATTCTTGCCTGGAAAATCTCATGGACAGAGGAGCCTGGTAGGCTGCAGTCCATGGGGTCGCAAGGAGTCAGACACCACGACTGAGCGACTTCACTTTCACTTTTTACTTTCATGCACTGGAGAAGGAACTGGCAACCCACTCCAGTGTTCTTGCCTGGAGAATCCCAGGGACGGGGGAGCCTGGTGGGCTGCCATCTGTGGGGTCGCACAGAGTCGGACACGACTGAAGAGACTTAGCAGCAGCAGCAGCAGCAGCAGACTCCCTCTTGTGTGTGCTTGGGCTTTCAGTCGTGTCTGACTCTTAGCAGCCCCCTGGACTGTAGCCTGCCAGGCTCCTCTGTCCATGGGATTCTCTAGGCAAGAGTACTGGAGTGGGTGGCCGTTTCCTCCTCCAGGGGATCTTCCCGACCTGGGGAGGGAACCTGCATCTTCTGTGTCTCCTGCCTTGCAGGCGGGTTTTCCACCTGCTGAGCCTCCGCTCATGGTTTACCTTTCATCCCTACTGTTTCTCACAGGGCAGGGCTACACAAGGCATGGTTTTGGTGCACGTGTTTTCTGCTGCTTTTAATCGTCTATGTTTAGAGACCATTCCCACTGGATGCAGACAATTGCATGTGTAATTGTATCAATATTAGACATTAGTAGACTGAAACTTGTGTGTTTATGGGCCTGTTAAATCCATCCAGATATTTACAGGGTTTCACTTTAATTATTAAGCTGCCTCACCAGATTGAGTAGGACTTTGTATGTATACGTTTTAGCATTTAAGTGATGTATTGGTATTCAGGGTAGTAGTTTGAGTTGGATTAAAGTTAGAACTGAAACATTTAACAGTTTTTCTTTTGAAGATTATTAAAATGTACTTTATTGCTTGTTTTGTTTGAGGTACATGGCAGGTCCAGAGTGATATCTTTTTTTTTTTTTACACAAGTTATCTTTTTTATTGGGGTACAGCTGCTGTTCAGCGTTGTGTTGGCTTCTGTTGTACAATGAAGTGAATCAGTTAAGGTATACCTATATCCTCTCCCGCGTGAGCCTCCCTCCTCCGCATCCTACCCCTCTAGGTCTTCACAGAGCGCAGAGCTGAGCTCCCTGTGCTAGCAGCAGCTTCCCTCCAGCCGTCTGTTTCACACATGGTGATGCATGTATGTCAATGCGACTCTCTCAGTTTGTCCCACCTTGTCCTTCCCCTGCTGTGTCCACAAGTCTGTTCTCTAAGTCTGTGTCTCTAGTGCTGCCCTGCAAATAGGTTCATCGGTACCTTGAGTCAACATTGTGCTTCAGTAGACAAGGACATGGAGGCTGATGCATGGTTTCATTAGCTGGAGCACAGTTAGCTCCTCCTGCTGTCTACGTCTTGCCCAGGGGCCAGAGACAGATGGGTCTGGAGGGGGAAGGGCGTGTCTTCAGGAAAACTAACTGGAAAATGGGACGGCAGGGAAGGCAAGATTGTGATAATTTAAAGTGGCTCTGCATGGTGGCTTTTGTTTAAAAACCCAAAACAAAAACCCAGTTCCAGGAGCCTCTCCAGGAACCAGGCCTGCAGCTGACACAGAGCCTCTGTATTAAACCCAGCCACACCACTCTTGGCATGTCACCACACGACATTTACGTGAAGTTTGTTAATTTATTAGGCTTCCCTGGTGGTTCAGCTGGTGAAGAATCTGCCTGCAATGCAGGAGACCTGGGTTTGATCCCTGGGTTGCGAAGATTCCCTGGAGAAAGGAATAGCTACTCACTCCAATATTCTGACCTGGAGAATTCCATGGACTGTATAGTCCATGGGTTGAAAAGAATCCGACACAACTGAGCAAGTTTCACTTTCACTTCATCAGTTTATCACAACTGCCACACTCAACAACACTTTGATATACCACGGGTATCTCTGCTATTTGCTACTGTAAATCACACAGAATCTATGGTGATGCAGCTCAGTTCAAGTGTGGCTTTCCATTAAACAACTTCAATTTACTCATCCATACAATAAACTTTTAACCATGGCCAGAGTGGGCCTACCCAGGTCACAAGATAGTTTTACAAATCAAATGAAGTAATTCATTTTTGTTTAGTTAATTTGTTTCCTTGTTTTTGTCTGTGCCAGGTCTTTATTGCTGCTCAGGCTTTTCTCTAGTTGTGGCAGTTGGAGACTACTCGCTAGCTGTAGTGTGTGGCCTTCTCACTGCAGTGGCTTCTCTTGTTATTGAGCAGAGGCTTCAGGGCACAGGCTCAGTAGTTGTGGGGCACAGGCTTAGTTACCCCATGACATGTAGGATCTTCCTGGACCAGGGATCAAGCCCCTTCCCCCTATACTGGCAGGCAGACCCTTCACCACTGGACCACCAAGGAAACCCATGAAGTAATTAATGCACAAGAGAATTTTACAGAAGCCATACATGCAAGCAATTCCAGTAGTTGGAATTCTTCAGAAGGAAGTAATGAGCGTATCATTTCAGTTTTATATTTAAAGCTTTGCTTGCATAATAGTTTAAAATCATTTCTTAAAAACACAGCAATACACATGTCTCTAAGCAGGAAGTTGACCTAGGGGAATGCTGTGGAGAGATAGCAAGAAACTGTGTGTGTATCTATACACATGCTAATCAGAAATATCATTAGTGGCTGTTTTCTCTGAGTAGTGGAGTCAAAGAAAATGATTAAAGTTTCTGTTTGCTTTGAAGTAAGTTATGAATTTTCTCCTGTATAACGTTGATAACTTTTAAAAAAGAGATTACTTGGGGGGAAAAGAAATCAATGTTTCCCTGTAAAATAGCATTTAGATCGCTCTCCCCAGAATTTTCATTCTACAGAATTCCATTATTCGAGGCTTGTGATAGAACAGCAAATGCAAGGCCATTCCTGAGCACTATCAGAAAAATTGTTTTAGCAAAATCACTGCCTTTCCAAGTAATCATACCAGCAAAAGTAAGGATTTCTCTTCCATTTCCCATCATTATAAGTTTAATTAAATTCTGTCTTCTCTTTGTTTCCTTGTTCTCTTGTCCATGTTGTTTCTCTGTGGCTTAGAAGGGGATCATTTTGTGAGGCTGTCTCTATGGAAACTCTAAGAAAATACAGAAGGAATTGGCCAAGTTGGAACAAACACAAACAGTGAAATCCATTTCATAGTCCTTTTGTGGACTGTGATTGTCCAGTACATCTCTTTCTTTTCTGGTTCTGATGCTGAAATGCTTCATCTCTCGTTTTGTGCGGCCTCGGCCACCTCTGAGATGCGGTGTCCCCCTGACCTGAGGAGGAAGGCTTTGCTCCCCATGTAACTGCAGGACAGTTGTTCTCAGCCCTGCTAACGTGTCTGGGGATCCGAGTAAAGGAAACTATGCTTTACTTGCTTTGTTTTGTTCTTTTCTTTCTCCTTGATGGAAGCTACAGCTCTGTAAATGTTGTTGCAATCTATTTATTTTATAACGGCTACTTAGCAAAAGGGTTTAGCTTTTCTTCTCTACTGAATCTCAAATGAGAACCTTTAAAAATATAACTTCTCTTCTCTCTTGAGGTAATGCAACAGTAATACATATATGGATTTGGGATTTGACAAACTCTTGGACAGTTTTTTTCTTTTTTGTATCCTACTGGTTGTGGAAGCATTTTCCCTGCAAAAAGTCATCAAGATGCTTGAAGAAGTGGTCAGTGGTTGGTGAGAGTGTGTGTGTAATATAGCACACACTTTGCCCAGATGGACTTATAATAGCAATAATCTCAATGAAATTATTTAATATGTACCATTTTCAAAAATATGCACTGTTGAAGACCAGCTCAGTGGATGGACTGAGTACAAGCTTGAAAGCACTTCCCAAAGCCACACTTGCAAGAAAAAAAAGTCATGGTAAATGTTCAGTCGTCTGCTGCCCGAACTAATCTACTACAGCTTTCTGAATCCCGGTGAAACTATTACATCTGAGGAGTATGCTCAGCAAATCAATGAGATGCATCAAAAATTGCAAGGCTTGCAGCCAGCATAGGTCCACAGAAAGGGTCCAATTCTTCTCCATGACAATGCCCTACTGCACATCACACAACTAGCACTTCAAAAGTTGAATGAATTGGGCTACGGCCTTTTGCCTCATCTGCCATATTCACCTGACCTCTCACCAACCACCTAACACTTCTTCAAGCATCTTGATGGGAGAATGCTTCCACAACTAGAAGGATGCAAAAAAAAGTTGTCTAAGATTTTGTCATATCCCGAAGCATGGATTTTTTTTTTTTTTGCCACAGGAATAAACAAACTTATTTCTCATTGGCAAAAATGTGTTGATTCTAATGGTTCCTATTTTGATTAATAAAGATATGTATGAGCCTAGTTATGGTTTAAAATTCATGGTTTGAAACCACATTTACGTTTGCCCCAAACTAATAGATGGACAACAGGCATATAATAAGCTGCTCAGTATCACTAATTATTAGAAATGCAAATAAAAAATCACAATGAAGCACCACCTCACACCAGTCAGAGTGGCCATTGTCCAACCCTTCACGTAGATAGGACACAAATCAGGGATCTTTATGTATCTTTGTACCTATTTGTGTCTTGCATTCATAAAAGCAATTAATAGCATAGAGGCACAAAGTAGAATGATATTTTGAAAGGTTCTTAATTCTCCCTAAAGGAGAATTTCTAGCAAAGTATTTTAGATAAAACTGAAAGATGGTATTAAATGTAAAGCTATGAAAAAGAAGGAACTGAAGAAGCTCTGATGCAAACGTTGTAGAATTATTTTGTCAATCTGAAGGAGAGAGTATTAAATATTTAATGGTATTTTAACAATGATAACCTTGGAATTAAGTTTCTTCAGCAGTGTTAATGCTAAGGGAGGCTATTTAATATGTTTTTAAAATGTTATGTAGGTGGGATTTACATAAATAGCAGCAGTTATATACACATGCAGATAACTAACATTTTCTTTGCTAATATGCATCACTGTAAATCTAAGACAGGGCACAGACAATAGATTAATAAATTTGTGCAACTAATGAAACAGAAAAATTGGCTAGTTGTTGTGGAATTTTTAACAGAAAATTGCTGACTAGGTCTAAGTATGATATGGTTTAAATTAGTGTCTTCCTTTATCAGATAATTTCAACAATTTGAGGACATGAGAAAGAAGCAACACATCTTTTGTCCTCCATAGTTCGTGACTGCATGAAAAGGATATTGGATATTCTACATCTGAAAGAGTGGAAAGCTCTTAGTCCTCGGGGCAATAAGCAGGATGGTGTAACTCTGTTCGCTTGGGCACATGGAGCTTTAGAACTCCATTAAACCCGAGTTCAGCGCTGTTCCTTTGTTTAAGTCTCACGTCTCTGAGTAAGTTAAGTCTTCACGCTACCATCAAGGAGCATGGGTAAGCAAGTTTCATCTAGAGAACTAGAGTGCATGCCCACAGAATTTCATGTGGAAAGAAAACAATTCCTCAGATACATGAGACAGGCTATTACATGGAAGTTCCCATACGTGAATGTGTGTGATTTAATCTGCTTCTCAAGCCCAAGACACCTGAATATTTACTTAAGACCTCCAAGGAAAAGAGAGGTCATGAAAGGATAAAGCAAGCGTCATCACCAGCTTCTTTTTGATGGTCTCTGGTGGTAGACGTGACACCGTGGAGAACATGCCTACACCAGACGGTCCCCAGAGCCCAGCACCCCAGCAGGAGGACCACAACCACAATCAGGGACCACCCAGCTTGGAGGATCAGGCCTTCAGTCCCTACCATGTCTCCCAGCACACAACAAGTAATTAAAAGTGTTGAACAGATGAGAGAGTATCACCCCCATGACAATAAGAGGTGATCTGGAGCAAAGTGCTCGGAAGGAGGAAACCATGCTTGTCTGATCAGCTACTAGGGCTCGTCCCTATAAAATGTGAGAGTCAGTGGCATTATTCGGCACCACACACACAACATACACACAGAGCACACACACACACACACACAACACATACACAGCACATGCACAGAACATAGCACAAACACACACGCAGAAACTGTTTCATGGGAGCGGAGTGAGGGGAGGGCCTTGGTCCTTTTGGGATGCTATAACAGAAGACCCCAGCCATGGAGGTTTATAAACAATAGACGATTCTGGAGGCTGAAGGCCAAGTATGGTTGGGGTCAGCGTCAGGGTCGGGTCTATCTGGACCCCATAGGGAGAAAGGGGGAGGGGCTCTGTGGTCCTTCTGTAACAGCACTGACCCCATTCCTGAGGGCTCCACTCTCACGATAAGTGTCTCCCCTGTGTCCCACCTCCTAAAACCATCACAGGGGCATCAAGATCTAATGCATCTGGGTGGGATACAAATGTAGCAAGAGCTGAAGTGAACATCCCTGGGCCGTACTTTTGAGTTATTGCTTTTTTCTGTCTTTTTCCTTAACAAGATAAATTTAAAAGCCAGATGTGATCAACCAGGATTATTATTCTTTTTAAAATTACAATTAATAGAAATGTTGCCTCAACTTTGTCTACTTGGGATAAACCACCCTTGATTGTGGTGTATAACTATTTTTATACATTGTTGGGTTCTATTTGCTAACATTTTCGTGTAGATTTTTAGGTTTATGTTCATGAGAGACATTGGTCTGTAGTTTCCATATTTTTTAGAATTTACCTTTGGCTGTGCTGGGCCTTCATTGCTGTGTGGGCTTTTCTCTAGTTGCAACAAACGGGGGTTACTGCCCATTTGTGGTGCATGGACTTCTCTTTGAGGTGGCTTCCCTTGTTGTGGAGCACAGCTCAAGAGCACAGGTTCAGCAGTTGGGGTGCGTGGGCTTAGTTGCTCTGTGGCATGTGAAATCTTCCTGAACCAGAGATCAAACCAATGTCCCCTGCATTGGCACGTGGGTTCTTATCCACTGTACCAACAGGGAAGTTCCTTATATGATTTCTGTTGTTTTAAACTTGTTAAAGTGTGTCTGTGGCCCAGAATGTGGGATGGTGTATCTTTGTGCATCTTCCCTGTGAGCATGAGAATAATGCATGTTCTGTTGTTGCCATAATTCATAAATGTGAACTGCATCCAGTTGACGAATGTTATTTTTGTTTTAATTTATTTACTTGGCCATGTTGGGTCTTAGTTGTGGCATATGGGATCTTCATTGCATCAAGTGGAATTTTTGTTGCAGCTCACAGACTCTCTAGTTGTGACATGCAGTCTCAGTAGCTGGGGGTGTCGGCTCTAAAGCATGTGGCTTCAGTCATTGTGGCAATGGGCTTAGTTGCTCCATGGCATATGGGATCTTAGTTCCTGAACCAGGGTTTCAACTCATGTCCTTTGCATTGCAAGGCAGGTTCTTAACCACTGGGCCACCAGGGAAGTTCCTAGATGTTACTGTTGAGTTTCACTGTGTCCTTCCTGATCTTCTGCCTGGTGATCTGTCCATTTCTAATAGACAGGTGCTGAAGTCTCCAGCTCAGATAATGGATTTACCTTTGTCTTTTGCAATTCTATTAGTTTGTCCTTTACACAGTTTGTCCATTATTAGGTTCATTCACGTAAAGGATTGTTATGTCTTCCTGGTGTTTGATCCTTTTACCATTATTTAATGCCCTTTTTATCCCTGACACCTTTCCTTGCATTGAAGCTTGTTCTCTGTGAAATTATAGGCTACTCCTGCTTTCTCTTGACTACTGTTTACATGTGGATTTTCCTTCATCTGATTGTCTTTATACTCAGTGTGAGTTTCCTATAGACAATGTATGACTGAGCCTGCTGTTTTGATCCAGCTTACAATCAATTATTGGTCATTTAAATCACTGACTTTCAAAGTGATTACTGATGTAGTTGGATTCGTATCTATCATATTTGTTACAGTAGTTTATTTGTTGCCCTTTTCCATCTAATTTTTTGGCACCCTTTCTGCCTTTTGTGATTTTACCTGAGCATTTTGTATGATGTCATTTTCTCCCTTTTATTAGCATATCACTTAAATATTCAGTTTTACTTTTTTTAGTGGTTGCCCTAGAATTTGCCTCATACATTTATAGCTAACCATAGGCTACCTTAAAATAATGTCGTAATTCAAAGGTGGTATAAATACCTTAAAATAACAAAATAATCCTTGTTCCTTCCTTCAATCGTTTGAATCTTTGCAGCCAGTTTTAAGATTTATATACGAGCATGTTTTTGTTGTTGTTTAGTCACTAAGTCATGTCTATGTGTGACCCCATGGACTGTAGCCTGCTAGCCTCCTCTGTCCATGGGATTTCCCAGGCAAGAACGCTGGAGCAGGTTGCCATTTCCTTCACCAGGGGATCTTCCTGACCCAGGGACTGAACCTGCATCTCCTGCATTGGCAGGTACACTCTTTACTGCCGAGCCACCTGGGAAGCCCATATGCAAGCATACACAAGCATATATAAGTATATAATATGTGCTCATATTGTTGGTAGTATTTTACAAAATGTTATCTGATAAATACATTAGAATTAAGAAAAATAAAAGTTTATTTTTGATTTCACTTATTCTTGCCTTAGTGCTCTTTCTTCCTATATGTAGGCCTGAGTTTCTGACCTTCTCTCTAAACAACTATTCCTTTTTCTTCTGTCTAAACAATTTATTATTTTCCTTCTCTAAACAACTCATTTTTACCATTTCTGCCAAGGCAACAAATTCACTCAGTCTTTGTGTGTCTGAGAAAGTCTATATTTCTCCTTCATCTTTGATAGATAATTTTTTCAGGATATAGAATTCTAAGTTGGTCATTTTTTATCAGCACTAAATATTGGACTCTTCTTGATCTCATGGATTCAGAGAAATCAAAAGTAATCCTTAGCTTTGTTCCTCTAGTGTGTTAGAGAATGATTAAAGACAATTCAGGAAATACAAACAACCTTTAACCCTTCATGAAGCAAACAGTCTCCATTTGGAAAATGGCAAAATAGGGGAGAAGGCAAGAAGCTTTTCTAAGAAAGAATGAAGAATAAGATGGAGAAAATCTCTGATTGGCTGGGAAATATAGTCGATCTTGTTTAGGACAAGAAGGAGCAGGTAATAAGTGTAGAGCCCAGAACTGGCTTGGCCTTTGGGGACTGACTGACTGGATATGCACTGTTTCTGGTCAAGAGGAACATGCCCAGAGACACAAAAATCATGTAAGTTTCAATTTGCTGCCATGGTACCCTAGGCAGGAGTAGCTCTACCTTGGACCTAGAAAGTTATTTCAGCAGCAGACAAGGTGCTTTGTCCCCCTCACCCCTGGTGTCCCTCAGGATTTCTTGTTTATCTTTGGTCTTGTGTAGGTTGAGCATAAAATTTTAACCACTATTGTTTCATAACTCTAGAAACGATGATGCCATAAAAGTGCTGCACTCAGTGTGCCAGCAAATTTGGAAAATTCAGCAATGGCCATAGAACTGGAAAAGGTCAGCTTTCATTAAAATCCCAAAGAAAGGCAATGCCAAAGAATGTTCAAACTACTGCACAACTGCTTATTTCACATGATAGCAAGCTAATCCTCAAAATCCTTCAAGCTGGGCTTCAGTAGTATGTGAACCAAGAACTTCCAGATGTACAAGCTGGATTTAGAAAAGGCAGAGGAGCCAGAGGTCAAATTGTCAACATCTATTGGTTCATAGAAATAGAAAGAGAATTACAGAAAAACTTCTACTTCTGTTTCATTAACTATGCTAAAGCCTTTGAATGTGTGAATAATAATAAACTGTGAAAAGTTCTGGAATAGTCAGGAAAATAAGATCATCTTACCTGCCTCCTGAGAGACTTGTATGCAGATCAAGAAGCAACAGTTAGAACCAGGCATGGAACAGTGAACTGGTTCCAAACTGGGAAAGGAGTATGTTAAGGCTGTATATTGTCACCCTGGTTATTTAACTTATATACAGAGTACATCATGCGAAATGCTGGGCTGAATGAGTCACAAGCTGGAATCAAGATTCAGTTCAGTTCAGTTCAGTCACTCAGTCATGTTCAACTCTTAACAACCCCATGAACCACAGCACACTGGGCCTCCCTGTCCATCACCAACTCCTGGAGTCCACCCAAACCCATGTCCATCAAGTTGGTGATGGTATCCAGCCATCTCTTCCTTTGTCGTCCCCTTCTTCTCCTGCCCCCAATCCTTCCCAGCATCAGGGTCTTTTCCAATGAGTCAATTCTTTGCATGAGGTGGCCAAAGTATTGGAGTTTTAGCTTCAACATCAGTCCTTCCAATGAACACCCAGGACTGATCTCCTTTAGGATGAACTTGTTGGATCTTCTTGCAGTCTGAGGGACTCTCAAGAGCCTTCTCCAACACCACAGTTCAATAGCATTAATTCTTTGGTGCTCAGCCTTTTTCACTGTCCAACTCTCACATCCATACATGACTACTGGAAAAACCATAGCCTAGACTGACCTTTGTTGGCAAAGTAATGTCTTTGCTTTTCAATATGCTATTCAGGTTGGCCATAACTTTTCTTCCAAGGAGTAGGCGTATTTTGATTTCATGGCTGCAATCACCATCTGCAGATTACTAGGAGAAATATAAGCAACACCAGATATGCAGATGATACCACTCTAATGGCAGAAAGCAAAGAGAAACTAAAGGGCATCTTTATGAGAGTGAAAGAAAAGAGTGAAAAAGCTGGCTTAAAACTCAACATTCAAAAAACTAAGATGATGGCATCTGGTCCCATCACTTCATGGCAAATATATGGAGAAATAATGGAAACAGTGACAGACTTTATTTTCTTGGGCTCCAAAATCACTGCAGATGGTGACTGCAGCATGAAAATTGGAAGACACTTGCTCCTTGGAAGAAAAACTCTGACAAACCTAGCCAGCATATTAGAAAGTAGAGACAGGGCTGCATCTAGTCAAAGCTATGGTTTTCCCAGTAGTCATGTATGGATGTGAGAGTCGGACCATAAAGAAGGCTGAGCACTGAAGAATTGATGCTTTCAAACTGTGGTGCTGGAAAAGACTCTTGAGAGTCCCTTGAACTGCAAACAGATTAAGCCAGTCAATCCTGAAGGAAATAAACCCTGAGTGTTCACTGGAAGAACTGATGCTGAAGTTCCAGTACTTTGGTCACCTGATGCAAAGGGCTCGCTCATTAGAAAAGACCTTGATACTGGGAATGGTTGAAGACAGGAGAAGAAGGGATAACAAAGGTGGTTGGATGGCATCAGTGACTCAGTGAACATGAGTTTGAGCAAACTCCAGGAAACGGTGAAAGATAGGGAAGCTGTTGTCCATGGGATTCCAGAGAGTCAGACACAACTTAGTGACTAAACAATAATAAATTATTTCATATATTTCATTTGTTTCTTTCTCCCTGACCTTTTGGTTAGGCTCTGATGATCCCCAGGTGGGTTAGGTTCTCGTTCCTAGGCTTCCCCAGCTGCACCCTTATTAAGAAGAACAGAGTGTTCTGTTAGCGCATAAAGAGTTTTCTCACTGATATTTTATGTGAGGACCTGGTGACATGGTTGAGCTCCTCAGGGAAAACCTCACAATCTTGTGGGTGCCTCTGCCATCATTACGTACTTCTGGATTTTTTAATACAGGTTGTCTCCACTGCTCCTCTGGCAACTCATAAATTACAGTTAAGGCTTTCCTGCCCTAGGACTGGTTCCTGTGGTAATTTCCACGTGTGGAATCTCCACTCCAGATGTTTTGTTCTCCCATGTGGGATGCAGGAGGGAAACAGAGGTGGGTAGTTCCTATCCCTGGGACAGCTAGGCAGTGAGGAAATCTGAGTAGGTTAGCCTCTGTAAAGTGGTTTCTCTTGAGGTCAGGTATGGCAAAGGCCTGGATCATCAGGAAAAAATGATACTCAAACATAAAAGTGTCATGAAGACGTCCGTGGACCTTATAAGCAAAAGCAACATTCTTTAGTGCCGATAAAAAGTGCACATTAGGTTTTGACTTGATTTACTGATCATTGATCCTTGAGTTGAGAAGATCCCTTGGAAAATGGAATGGCTACCCACTCCAGTATACTTGCCTGGAGAGTTCCATGGATAGAGGAGCCTGGCGAGCTACAGTTCATGTGGTCACAAAAAGTCGGACACGATTGAAGTGATTGACACACTTTTGCTTCTTAGCCAGTGTAACAGAGCAAGATGTCACCGGTGACATGTGTTTCAATGGCATTTATATTATAATAACTTTTAAAGCTTTGAAAATGCAGTTTTGTTAGTCTGACTTCATCCTCTCCACACTCAGAAACCACATATTGTAAGTACAAGCTGGGAGGACACCTGTGCGAGTAATTCGGGGAAGCTTGAGAACGTGACTGTGTTAGCAGGATGTGATGATCTTCGTGGCAGACAACTGTGTGTGAGTGACTTGGAGATGAGATATTGAAGGCCACATAGAAAGATAGTTCAGACATTGTCTTAACCAAGGCCTTCCCAACAGGGTTATTCCTAAATGACAGACTCTGAAGAATAATTAGTTTGTTCCTTGGACCCACACAAATGTCTGTCTCTCATCAGATTTTGTTTACATAACAAATTGTTGCCTGAGATACTGAACCACCCTGAATCCTTGACATGCTGTTTTTGTGCTATATAGAAACTCACAAGTGTTTTCTTACGTGACTGTACAAGCCACCTAAAATATTTTAGCAGGATTGACTGGCTTTCACCTGACTCATTCTTTTTGGATAGAGAGATCTGTTTTTAAGGTAGGGTTTAAATGGTGCATGAGACCAGAATCTCTTTTTTTCCTTTTCAAAAAAAAAAAAAATTGGAGTATAATTGCCTTACATTGTTCTGTTCATTTCTGCTGTACAGAAAACATAAAAGTTTTCACATTTCAAAAAAAGAGGGGATATAGTTGTACATACAGCTGAATGGATATTAATAACTATATCCCTTCTTTGTTTGATTTCCTTCTCATTTAAGTCACCAAGGAGGACAAAGGGGTGGGATGATTTGGGAGATTGGGATGGACATACATACATTATTGATGCTAAGAATAAAATAGATAATTAATGAGAACCTACTGTATAGCACAGAATATTTTTTAATATTTTTTCTTTCTTTGTTTATGGCTGTGCTGGGTCTTCATTGCTGTAGGGGCTTTTTTTCTAGTTGTGGTACATGGGGGCTCCTTTTGTCATGGCTCCAGGGCTCCAGGGCACAGGCTCAGTAGTTGTGGCACAGGCTTAGTTTTTCTACAGCATATGGGATCTTCCCAGACCAGGGATCGAACTCATGTCTCCTGCATTGTCATGTGGATTCTTTAGCACTGAGCCACTAGAAAGCCCCAAGGATGTTTTGAGAACACTCTTCCCTTGGCCATTAACACACTCTGGCAATCAGATTGATAACCCTTTTCAAAAAAATTTAAGTTTCTTTTTCTTTGAGTAGGTGAAGTTGATACTGCTTCAAATATTTTCTAAAGTTAGGTTTTAAATTTCACATTCGTATATCCCAAGAGGTAGGCAGGACTTTCCAATATATGACAGTAAGGTTCAATCACACTTAAATTCATGTTTAATCATAACATGCTTACATTGTGGAAATGCACATAAATTATTAATTACAGATCATTAAGTTGTTACAAATAGCAACCCACACCAGTGTTCTTGCCTGGAGAATCCCATGGACAGATGAGCCTGGTGGGCTACAGTCCATGGAGTTGCAAAGAGTCAAACATGACTGAATGACTAACACTTTCACTTTCTCAACTTTCCTCAAGCCAAAAAAAAAAAAATCTAGGTATCTATTGTTTGTACTCTCATAAATTCAGACTGTCGTGTTAAAATCTGTTGGGGCATAACTTAGTCTTCACGGTCTGAATTTCTGTGGTTTCTTCTCAAAATGCCTCCAGCTGTCACCAAACCTACTCTTGGTCTCTACTCAAAACTTGCCCCCTCTACTTTTAGCAGGATTGAGCATGCGTCTTTAAGTTAAAAGATCCAGAGTTCTCAAGCCAGGCCCCTCAAGAAGTATATAGTTGGTTTTTCAGGGGCCATAAGCCTAATCCCAGAACACTGGCCAAGATGATGACACATCCAGGAGACGACTTCTCCAGAAGGCCTAGGAAGCAAGCTCCCAATATCAGAGGAGGTTTGTCCTCTTTCAGTCTCCTCTACCATGTTCTCTCCTTGCATCCTCGCTTTCTTCTGCATTTACTTAAGAATCTAGATCATTAACAGATACCCAAACCTCTTATTTATAATATGTATGTGTTTCCCATCTTTAATTTTTCTTGTGATGCTTTGAGTCATTCCTCTGTGTGTCTTTTGATTAAGATGCACATTCAGTATAATATTGTTTTTACTTGTGTTCCTTTGAATGACAGCCAGCTTCCCTTGATGCTAGTTCATTGCAGTAAGAAAGGTGCTTTTCTGTATAGTTGGAATCAAGCAATAAGTGCTTTGTAAATGACAAAACACTGGGTCAAGTGGCCAGAAAAATAAAACTCCCATCAAACCTAGACATAAAGATGTCTGCCTGAACAATAACAACACTTGGCAACTTTGTAGCCCATGTTTCACAGAAATAGAGCTTGGGCACCCTTAGCTCCTGCTAAATACAGGACTACAAACCCCGAGACATGTCTTTCTTAGTATTATTCCATGTCGCTTTGCTCAGACGAGTCATCACCAGAATCCGAAATACTGAGAAATGGACATTGTCCCTTCAAGTGATCCAACAAGTGAACTTTGAGCAAAAGGAAATAGCAAATCTGACAGTAATAGATTCTATAAAACTGCCAGCAGAGCCTTATCATATATCCCCAACTCACCAAAAAGCAGTTAAGATGGAAGTTGTTTGTTTGCAGACAATGGTGTTGCAGTCTCCAACCTGGGCTGATACGGATGTCAAGGGGGAGAGCTGGGAGCTTAAACCCATGTGGTTTTGGTTTTCCCCATGATTAGAAACTATGCATTTCCAAGATACATTCCTGTCACTATGTGAAGGCTGAGGAAAATGAAAGACAGTGTAAGTCTGGCTCTGAGAAATACCTAGCCCTGAACATCAACTGTAAATCAGCAAAAACACCTGAATATCAAGACTGTTGAGCGAACTCGACTCAGAACTTGGTCTCGTATGCACATGAGTATAAAGCTGTTATGTCTCACACGCTGCCGGGTCCCAAGGAGTTCCCCATCTCATGAGACTCGTCTGAGAATCTGTCACCTAGTCAGACCCTGCAAACCCATCGCTCCACGCTTCCTGTCTGGGCTGTTAAGATTCTGCCAGGGTGTTTTCCAGGGTGTTTTTGACAGTGTTTTGCTAAAGCCTAAAGTTGGCAAAAGCTATAAACACAAAACCACCACAATATTATAAGGTAATTAGCCTCCAATCAAAATAAATAAATTAGTTTAAAAAATCAACAGTTTATATATAGGATACCAGGGCATGCCTAGAAGTAGAATTGGGGAACAATCTTTCCACGATATGTAGAGCAATAATAAAATGCTTATAAACAATGTCTACAAGAAAGACACAAGATCTGTATAAATAAAGCAATCAAGTCATTCTGAAAGAAGTAATGGGAAATGCCAACAAAATGGAAAAGTACAAAAAAATGAAAGTATAAATTTCTCCCAAATTATCATAAAATTCATATAGCCTTAAAGGACCACAATTTCTATCAAGAAATTTAGCACTTTTCTAAGTATGGGAAGACACAAAAGTCAGCGCTGATGCTGAAGCTCAAACTCCAATACTTTGGCCACCTGAAGCAAAGAACTGAATCACTGGAAAAGACCCTGATGCTGGGAAAGATTGAAAGCGGGAGGAGAAGGGGACGACAGAGGATGAGATGGCTAGATGGCATCACCAACTCAATGGACATGAGTTTGAGTAAACTCCGGGAGCTGGTGATGGACAGGGAGGCCTGGTGTGCTGCAGGCCATGGGGTCGCAAAGAGTCAGACACGACTGAGTAACTGAACTGAACTGAAAGTGCCCTGACTTTTGTGTTTTCCCATGCGTAGAAAAGTGCTAAATTTCTTGACAGACTGCTTCTTATGTTTGCAGTTAAATATTTCTAAGTTTATAGGTGTAAAGTAGGCACTTTTCCAAGAAGATCAAAGAAAAGCAAGTCTCAACATTTAAAAGCACCAGCAAAATGGCAGGCACTCCCAGGAAGACCCATCTGACGAGCAAAACGCCACCCCCGCCTCAAGATTGTGGGATTGACGCTGAGATGGAGGAATTGTAACCAGGAAGGGTTAATTTTAAATTGACACAGGATCTGCTCCTGTGACTTTCACCTTTTTTTTGTTATTATAAATATACAGAAAGGCCTTCTTCAGGGAGATAACCTGAGGAGTCCACGTGTGAAGGACGGTAAAGCAGTGAGACTAGCACATTCCTTTGCCTGAGACTCGGTATTCTAGGGGACATTTGCAAGGATTGAAGGATCTTTTTACTTTGTTTTGTCACCTCTCCCCTCAGCTCTGACCCGTAAAAGAACCTGGCAAGCAGGCTCTGACAAGGTGGTTATTTCGAGGCGCTAGCCTGCCATCTTCTTGGTCAGCTGGCTCCTTTATTAAAGTCTCTTCCTTGTTTCAAGCCCTCTGTCTCTCAAGTTCTTCGGCCTGTCCTGCAGTGAGCAGAGCAAGCCAGGACTAGGTAACAGAAGCAGTGCTGCAGTATACCTCGGGTGCCAGCATCTTTTCATCAGTGGCTCTCTCAGGGTTTAGGCCAAGGTGTGGGGATGCCAGATTCTCATTTTGATCTCTCTGAGAGTTGTTTCATTTTTTTTCAGGCATTCAGACTTTCTATTATGCTGACTGTGGCCAATGTATATTCCCACAAACAGGTTAGAGGCATTCTTTTTCCTCCAGGGTCCCACCTGCATTTATTGTTTGTAAATTTGTGATGAAGGTGATTGTGACTGGTGGGATTTATTTCCCACTGTCATTTTGATTGGCATTCTGGCAGGAATTAGGGATCCTTAGCTAGCATCTTGTCCTGAGGTGGAGGATTATTTTGTCTTTTTTTTTTCCTTAAAGGGTGTCTGAACACTTTAACTTTGACAATAGGATTCCTGAAAGTCAGGTGTGTTTGGAATTTATTTCTCCAATAAACAAACACCCCAGGACATTTCTTGAGGGCATCTGTCATTAACAGAATCTCAGCCCTTGTGAACTGAGGTGCCAGTGACCACCAGAGATAAAGTTTTAGTTACAAAAACTATCCACAAGGCGTCAGCAGTGTTCAGTCCTACCTTTAGTTTCTGGGATAAGCCGTACCTTCTCTTGGGCACATCTGGTAAAGAATCCGCCTGCAATGTGGGAGATGTGGGTTCAATCCCTGGATTGATCCCCTGGAGAAGGGAAAGGCTACCCACTCCAGTATTCTGACCTAAAGAATATCAGAGAGTCATAGTCCATGGAGTCACAAAGAGTCAGACCCAGCTGAGCCACTTCCACTTTCACTTTAGGGAAAGTTGTGGGAGAAAGCAAAGAGGAATTACAGAGCCTCTTGATGAAAGTGAAAGAGAGTGAAAAAGCTGGCTTAAAACTCAACATTCAGAAAACAAAGATCATGACATCCTGTCCCATCACTTCATAGAAAAGATGAGAAAACAATGGAAACCATGACAGACTTTATTTTCTTGGGCTCCAAGATCACTGCAGATGGTGACTGCAGCCATGAAATTAAAAGACACTTGCTTCTTGGAAGAAAAGCTATGACCAACATAGACAGCATATTAAAAAGCAGAGACATTACTTTGCCAACAAAGTTCTGTCTAGTCAAAGCTGTGGTTTTTCCAGTAGTTATGTATGGATGTGAGAGTTGGACCATAAAGAAAGCTGAGTACCCAAGAAATGAGAGTCTCTTGAACTGCAAGGAGATCAAACCAGTCAATCCTAAAGGCAATCAACCATGAATATTCATTGGAAGGACTGATGCTGAAACTTCAGTACTTTGGCCACCTGATGCAAAGAACTGACTCCTTAGAAATGACTGATGCTGGGAAAGATTTAAGGCAGGAGGAGAAGGAGGTGACAGAGGATAAGATGGTTGGATGGCATCACCGACTTGATGGACATGAGTTTGAGTAAACTCCAGGAGTTGGTGATGGACAAGGAAGCCAGGTGTGCAGCAGTCCATGAGGTTGCAGAGTCACACACGACTGAGCAATTGAACTGAACAATAGAAGGATGCAATATTTTTACAAATCCGCTTTATTGAAATATTGCCACACTGTAAGCTTTTTGTTGGTTTTGGAGATGAATTGCTTGTGGGTAACTTGGTTTACAACTAGTTCTTTGCATTCCATTCTTTCCATTCTTGCTCATTCCTGAAGGTTTCCTTTTTTGGACACCTGTTTCCAAATTGAAATAGGTTGTGTCTTCCTGGTTTTGGTTTATTTCTCATTGTCCTAGGAGTTGGACTCCTAAAGATCTTGCAATAAAGTCATTCAAACCCAAAAGGAACTGGTAGTTTATATTCTCACGTGCCTTCTCTATATTTTCCTTGAGTTTCATGGAATCCCCCCTGACATTTACATATTTATGATTTGGAGTTCATTTCGTGTATGGTGCTAGAGTATTCTAGCTTCATTCTTTGTTTGTTTTAATAAGCTTCCTATAATCCTTCATAGTGTCTCTTACCAATGTCCATTGCCAGAGTCATGGAAAGACTATCCCCTTTTCTCCACACCTTCTCCATCAGTAGTGTTTGTCAAGTTTCTGACAGTGCCCATTCTGAGTGCTATGAGGTGATTCCTTCCTGTGGTTGCAATTTGCGTTTCTCATATCTAGTGAAATTAACCTCTTTCCATGTGCTTTCTTTTCAAGGGTGGTTCATGGTACCTCTTGATGCAGCTTCCTGTAACTCGGCACTGTTTTCAATTCTTTTCTGACCACCACCCCTAGGAGATTTGTTGAGATCAGCTATTTTTGACTTCCAGACCCTTTGGCCTTGAGAATACTCAATGTCCACCAGCACAGCATTTCAAGCTGTTGTTCCAGAAAATAGCTAACAAGGAGGCAGCATTATTCAGCCCCACACATTTCTCCCCGACTCCCTGTCATTTCAATTCAGTTCAGTTCAGTTGCTCAGTCCTGTCTGACTCTTTTCAACCTCATGAACCATAGCACACCAGGCCTCCCTGTCCATCATCAACTCCCAGAGTTTAACCAAACTCATGTCCATTGAGTCGGTGATGCCATCCAATCAGTTCATCCTGTATTGTCCCCTTTTCTTCCCACCCTCAATCTTTCCCAGCATCAGGGTCTTTTCCAGTGAGTCAGTTCTTCTTATCAGATGGACGAAGTATTGGAATTTCAGATTCAATAGCAGTCCTTCCAATGAACATTCAGGATTGATTTCCTTTAGGATGGACTGGTTGGATCTCCTTGCAGTCCAAGGGACTCTCAAGAGTCTTCTCCAACACCACACTTCAAAAGCATCAATTCTTCTGTGCTCAGCTTTCTTTATGGTCCAATTCTCACATCCATACATGACTCCTGGAAAAACCACAGGCTTGACTAGAGGGACCTTAGTCAGCAAAGTAATGTCTCTGATTTTTAATATACTCTCTAGGTTTGTCATAACTTTCCTTCCAAGGAATAAGCGTCTTTTAATTTCATGGCTGCAATCACCATCTACAGTGATTTTGGAGCCAAAAAAAAAAAAAAAAGTCAGCCACTGTTTCCCGATCTATTTGCCATGAAGTGATGGGACCAGATACAATGATCTTACTTTTCTGAATGTTGAGCTTGAAGCCAACTTTTTCACTCTCCTCTTTCACTTTCATCAAGAGGCTCTTTAGTTCTTCTTCACTTTCTGCCATAAGGGTGGTGTCATCTGCATATCTGAGGTTATTGATATTTCTGCTGGCAATCTTGATTCCAGCTTGTGCTTCTTCCAGCCCAGCGTTTCTCACAATGTACTCTGCATATAAGTTAAATAAGCAGGGTGACAATATATAGCCTTGACGTACTCCTTTTCCTATTTAGAACCAGACTGTTGTTCCATGTCCAGTTCTAACTGTTGCTTCTTGATCTGCATACAGGTTTCTCAAGAGGCAGGTCATGGTATGCCCTTCTCTTTCAGAATTTCCACAGTTTATTGTGCTCCATAGAGTCAAAGGCTTTGGCATAGTCAATAAAACAGAAATAGATGTTTTTCTGGAACTCTCTTGCTTTTTCGATGATCAAGTGGACATTGGCAATTTGATCTCTGGTTCATCTGCCTTTTCTGAAACATTCCAGTATTATTTTATATTGGAATATAACTGGTTTCTGATTTAATGTGTATTTCAATTGTATAGGAACTTGATACATTCATGAATGAACATTTATCTATTCTCTTTTAAAGTCTTGTTCCCATCTAGGTGATTTCAGTGTGTTCAGTAAACATCTACCTGCTATTCAGTAGGCCTTTTTGGATCATCTATTGGATACATATATGTGTGTCTATATTAATGCAGTGTCTTCATTTACTTTACCTGTAATGAAAATTGAGGGCTCCCACAGAGGGCAAGAGGCACTCCAGGAACATTGTGGGGTCATACTGCCTGCCACATCTTCCCAGGGCCCTGAGCCCAAAGCAATCAGTTCACCCTGGGACTCAAGCCTACCCAGTCTCCAGAGATATAATCCAGCCAAGGTAACTATGGGATGAGGGAAATAGAGTCAGCATATGTTTCTATATTTATTATGTTTACCTAGTTATTTGAACTTGAGTGTATAAATGAATTACAAACCAGTGCTTTTTTTAAATTCATAGTCACTTGATTTACTCCTATATTGATGTGGATATGCTGTATTTCAGGGGCTGGTCCTGTACAGATTACGACAGCAAGTAGAGTATCATTCCTACTGTTACCCAATATGTCCTTGGGGCTTATTTTCTAAACAGTAGTGTGTACGTTTGACAGGTAGCTTATTTCTATGTGCCCCACACCTTTCTCCTCTGCTAACAGTAAGAGAGATGAGTTTTTCTAAGTCTGTGAACTATTTATCTTGGCTCAGAGAGCTCCTATGTATTCATTTTTAGATTCTGCTTACAAGTGAGATCATAATTCTATTTGTCGCTCCCATCTCTCTTACCTCACTTGCTATGATAATCTCTACCTCCTTGCTTGTGCCTGAACATGGCATGGTTTCACTCCTCCTGGTGGCTGATTCATCTATCATTGTGTGTACAAAACCCATTTTCTTTATTCAGTTCTGTGTCCATGTCCACTTTGGTTGCAGCAGTGTCCTTCCTTTGGAAACTGATCCAGTGGGGATGGCATGGGTACCCTTGTCTTCGAACACCTTTCTTTTCCCTGTCTGTATGCCCAGGCAAACGATTGCTATTTCCTTGGGCACTTCCATGCTTTATATTTTAAAGATCCTCCATATTGTGCTTTCTAGTGGATGAACCACTGGAGATTTTTAGTAATCCCATCCAAATTAATTTCTTGATGGGAGTTTCTATTCCTAAACTTTTCCCACTTTTATTTTTGCAAACCTTCATTCTTGATTATTTCTTGTGTTTGTAGCCATCCATCCACTCTTTCTTTTTCAACTGAGGTACAGTTCATTCACATTACTCTATTTGCTTTGGGGTACAACAGTGTGATTCAATATTTTCATGGATAAATACCATTTAAAGTTACTGAAAAATCATGGCTATATTTCTCTCTGCTGCACATGATATCTCATTATTTTTCTTAAATTATACATAGTGATTTTTATTTCTTAATTTCTACTTCAATCTGACAAGACAGCACACCCAAATCCCCATAGGCATCCTTTGTGTGTGTGTGTTAGTCGCTTAGTCATGTCTGACTCTGACCCGATGGACTGTAGCCCACCACGCTCCTCTGTCCGTGGGATTCTCTAGGCAAGAATACTGGAGTGGATTGTCATTTCCTTCTCCAGGGATGTTCCTGACCTAGAGATCAAAACTGAACCTCCCGCATTGCAGGCAGAATCTTTCCCATCTGAGCACTAAGGAAGTCCACACACAGGCATCTATTAGTTTCTGGATTTGTGAGTCTCTTTCTCTTTCATAGATAAGTCCATTTGTGTCTTATTTTAGATGGAAATTAAATGCAATTTTCTATGGCAGTTTTCTCTGAGTTTCTGACAGCTTCATAGACACTCTTGCCCTTTGCTGGGCCACTGGGGACCCCAGAGGCACCACCTCCTGCATGCTTCAGCAAGAGTAGACATTCTTACCTCTTGCTGTGCCATGGGGGACCTGTGGGACACAGTCTTCCACATGCCCCTTCGAGAGTAGGCGCTCTGCCTCTTGCTGGGCCATGGGGGACCCCAGGGGTGCTGCCACCCCATGCCTGGCAAGAGTAGGCAACCTTGCCTCTTGCTGTGCCATGGGGGACCTGTGGGCCACAGCCTTCCACATACCCCTTCAAGAGTAGGCCCTCTGCCTCTTTCTGGAGCATGGGGGACACTGGGGTCACTCCTCCCCCATGCCTCAGCAAGAGTAGTCAGTCATAATAATAATAAAAAAAGCATCATTTTCAACTGTGAAAATTTAAAGGAATTTCCTTTAAATTGCAAGACAATGATGCCCATTCTCACCATTTTGTTTCAGAATAGTTTTGGAAGTTCTAGTCATGGCAATCAGAAAAGAAATATAAATAAAAAGAAAATTGAAATCGAGTAAAAGAGTAACTAAAACTTACTCTTACAAACTGAAAAAGAGTAAGTAAAACTATCACTGTTTGTAGATGACAAGATACTATACATGCGTGTGTACTAGATCACTTCAGTCACGTCTGACTCTTTATGACCCTATGGACTGTATCCCACCAGTCTCCCATGTCCATGGGATTCTCCAAGCAAGAATATTGGTGTGGATTACTGAATCCTTCTCCAAAGGATGTTCCCATCCTAGGGACTGAACCCATCTCTCTTACATCTCTTGCATTGGCAGGCAGGTTCTTTAGCACTAGCACCACATGGGAAACTTAATACTATACATAGAAAATTCTAAAGACACTTTCATAAAGCTAAAAGAGCTAATCAATGAATTTAGCAAAGTTTCAGGATACAGAATTAATACACAGATTTCTCTTGCATTCCTATCCACTAAAAATGAAAAATCTGAACAAAATTAAGGTAACCATTCTATTTACTATCACATCCAAAAGAAAAAAAAATGCCTAGTAAAACCTTTCCTAATGAGGCAAAAGATCAATACTCAAAAAATTATAAGATACTGATGAAAAAAATCAAAGATGATACAGATGGAGAAATACATGATTTTTAATTAGAAGAATCAATACTTTCAAAATGACTGTACTACCCAAAGCAATCTACAGATTCAAAGAGCTCTCTACCAAATTACCAATGAGATTTTTTTTCAAAAACTAGAACAATTTTTTTTAACAATTTGTTTTAAAACAGAAAAGACCTCCAAATAAACAAATCGATATTGAGAGAGAAAAAGGTGCTGAGGAATCAAGCTTGCTGACTTCCAACCATGCTATAAAGCTAGAGTCATCAAAACTATATGACACTGGTACAAAAACAGACGTATAGATCAATAACACAGGAAGGGAAACCAGAAATAAACCCATATACTCATTCCAATTAATCTATGATAAAGAAGGCAAGACTATACATTGGATAAAAGACAGTATCTTCAACAAGTGGTGCTGGGAAACTGGACAACTGTATGTAAAAGAAAAACATTAGAATAGTCTCTAATAGCATGTACAAAAATAAATTCAAATTGTATCAAAGATCTATGTACAAGGCTATATACAATAAAACTCTTAGAGTAAAACATAGGTAGAACATACATTGTAACAATATCTACATTTATATATGTCTCCTAAAGTAATGAAAATTGAAATACAAACAAACAAACAGGCAAACAGGACCTAACTAAACTTAAAATCTTTTGCAAAGCAAAAAGACAAACCAGATAGTGCTAGAAAATATTTGCAAATAAAATGATTGATAAGATTTTAATTTACAACACATACAAAGAGTACATGTAGGTCAATATAAAACAAAACAACACAGAAAAGGACTGATGATCTAAATAAACATTCCTCAAAACAAGACATACAGATGGCCACTAAAAACATGTAAAGATGCTCAACATCACTAATTCTTCAGCAGTTTAGTCCCTCAGTCATGTCCAACTCTTTGTGACCCCATGGACTGCAGCAAGCCTGGCTTCCCTTTCTATCACCAACTCCCAGATCTTGCTCAAACTCATGTCCATCAAGGCAGTGATGCCATCCAACCATCTCATCCTGTCATCCCCTTTTCCTCCAGCTTTCAATCTTTCCAAGCATTAAGTTCTCTTACAGTGAGTCAGTTCTTTCCATCAGGTAGCCAAAGTACTGGAGCCTCAGCATCAGTCCTTCCCATGAATGTTCAGAGTTGATTTCCTATAGGATTGACTAGTTTTATCTTGCAGTCCAAGGGACTCTCAAGAGTCTTCTCCAGCACCACAGTTCAAAAGCACCAATTCTTCAACACTCAGACTTCTTTATCATCCAATTCTGACAACTGTACATGACTACTGGTAAAAGCATAGCTTTGACTTTATGAAGCCATGTATGTCTTTGCTTTTTAATATGCTGTCTAGGTTTGTAAGAGCTTTTCTTTCAAGGAGCAAGCAAGCGTCTTTTAAGTTCAGGGCTGCAGTCAATCCCTGCAGTGATTTCAGAGCCCAGGGAAATAAACTCTCTCAGTATTTCCATTGTTTCTGACCTATTTGCCATGATGTGATGGGGTGGATGCCATGATCTTCATTTTTTGAATGTTAAGTTTTAAGCCAGATTTTTCACTCGTCTCTTTCACCTTCATTAAGAGTCTCCTTAGTACCTCTGCTTTTTGCCATAAGGGTCATTTCATCTGCATTTATGAGGTTATTGATATTTCTCCCACGAAAATTCTAACATTGACTATACGGAACTTTGTTGGCAAAGTGATGTCTCTGCTTTTTAATATGCTGTCTACATTCCTCATAGCTTTCCTTCCTGGTAACACTTTTTAAATTCAATGTCAGCAATTTCAAAGTTGTTAGGGTTTTGCCCAGCTGTTTCATTGTTTGTGGAGCTAAAAGCAATTGTCCTCTGCTCTTCTCAAGTAGAATATTGGACACTATCTGATCCGAGGGGCTCGTCTTCCAGTGTCATATATTTTTGCCTTTTCGTGCTGTTTATGGGGTTCTGGCAGCAAGAATCCTGGAGCGGTTTCCCACATTTTGCCAGAACATTTCAAATGACCTGTCCATTTTGGGTGGCTCTGCATGGCATGGCTCATAGCTCCAAGGAGTTATGCAAGATCCATTTCCATGACAAGGCTGTGATCCATGAAGGGGCAGGAAGTTCTTAGAATTACCTTCTTCTTAATGCATTCTGCTTATTCCCCTCAGCTAAATTCTAAGTGTAATTTGTCTTTTTTATTCATTGATATATTTCGCACATGTAGAATAGTGATTTTTATTTCTAAAAGATTCACAATAATTCTTTATATATAAAAGACAGTGATGATTTTTTAATAATTTTCAGAATTCACAAAATGACAAATTATTTTACTGTAGAGTACTTGTAATTAAAAGAAATGTCTGCCAATTATGTTCTTTATGATCTCCTCAACTTTCTATATATGGTAATCCCAGAAAAGTGCAAAATTTTATCTCAGCATTTCCTATTACATTTCTTCCTTGTGTGTAAGTCAATAATATGTGAACCCAGCCAACTACACAAACTGTTCAGTCATCCAAATACTTATCAGGTGCCTGATACTGCAGTAGGCATGATGGGGCACAACATAGGTGCATCACACAGGGACACACTAAATATTTCTGATACACATTAAAGGAATGAATGTGAAAAATATTGATACTGAAATGTAAATGTATGAAATTTATAAAAGATTCTACATTGTCAAATATAGATGTCAATTTCTATAAGCTCAACATATAAAAATGAAAAACAGTGGCTACTGTGAGAAGAAATATATAAACATTAAAATCATCTAGTGAATGTTATCTGACATTATAAAAAAAATACCTTCTGGGCACTAAACCAATAAACTCACTTTTCATAAACTCCTAGAAATTAAAAGCTAAAACAGAATAGAAAAAAGTTAAACCAGACTAATCAAAAAAAAAAAAAAAAATGGAGGAGGGCCCATAGAATGTACTCAGTAATGGAAAAGGAGAAGGTACAACAAATTACACAGAAATTCAGTGGACTATAGAGACCACTGCAATAAACTACACATCAATCAAATAGAAAGTCTAGAAAAAATGGAGTAATTCTTAGAAATGTACAATATCCCAGTAGTAAACCAGTAAGAAATAGAAAATGTGAACAGACAAATTACCTGTAAGAAAATTGAATCGATAATTTTAAAACTTCCCAAAAAATAAAATTCCAGGGCAAATCAGTTTTATAGGTGAATGCTACCAATTTAAAAAAGAGTTATCACCAGTATTTCTGAAATGACTCCAAAAATTTGCAGTGGAAGGGACAGTTCCAAGCTCAATCTAAATGCCACCATCACCTTGATATCAAAATCACAGAAGTTACCCCCAAAAGAAATCACAGTCCAATAACTGTGATGAACATAGACACAGAAACCTCAAC
This sequence comes from Antilocapra americana, assembly GCA_007570785.1. Classification (NCBI taxonomy): domain Eukaryota; kingdom Metazoa; phylum Chordata; class Mammalia; order Artiodactyla; family Antilocapridae; genus Antilocapra; species Antilocapra americana. The sequence continues at coordinate 11,924,697 of ML662445.1, read as the reverse complement.
AAAATACTAGAAAACCAAATCCAACAATACATTAAAAGGACCAGACACTATGATCAAGTGGTCTTTATATTAGGGACACAAGGCTTTTTCACTACCTACGAATCAAACATTGTGATACAACACATTAACAAATTGAAGGATAGAAGCAACGTGATTATCTGAGTAGATGAGGAAAAAAGAGTGTTTTGACAAAACAGAATAAACTGCTCCAATAAGTGGACATAGATAGGGCCTACCTAAACATAATTAGGCTCATATACAACAAACTCAAAGCAAGCATCCTTCTCAATGGTGAAAATTTAAAGGAATTTCCTTTAAGATCAGGAACAGGACAATGATGTCCATTCTCACCATTTTTATTCAGCATAGTTTTGGAAGATCTAGTCATGGCAATTGGAGAGGAAATATAAATAAAAAGAATCCAAATTGGAAAATAATAAGTAAAACTATTACTGTTTGTAGATGACGTGATTTTATACATGTGTGTGTACTAGGTCACTTCGTCATGTCTAAATTATTATGACCCTATGGACTTTAAATTGTATACTTTATTGTATACTTTAAATTAGATAATGTATTCAAATTGCTTTGTACAGTGAACACACATGGTAGATACTCAACAACTGTCACTATGGTGTTATTATTGTTGTTAATTGAATCAAACCTTGTGCTCTTTTTACTGAAAAAAGTTACTGTCTGTATATAAGTACAAAACTAGGGGAGCACATATGAGGTGGTAATGTCGGCCCAGCACTGATGGAAGAGGGCTGCAGGCAAAGGGAGGAGGAAGGAAGAAATGAAACAATTGGAGGGTGCACAGAGAAGGTGCTGGAATGGAAGTGCAAAAAATGTGGAGGATAGCTTTGGGTAGTTGGAGGGCTTGAGTCAATATGTTGAACAATAACTCAATGGAATTGAATTCACTCAGCGTTCACTGAAGGCCTGCTTAACTCAAAGCAAAGATAAATCTGATTTTACTGTAAGGTCATTGCCCAGAGAACAAGACAGACATGTAAATTATACCTGTTTGAATTTGGAGTGGAGAGTCCAGGTGTGTGTGGTGAGGAGTTAGGGGACATTCTCATCCCAGGGAATGGTATAAAATATCAAAAAGAAGCACCAGGAAGAACTAGAAGTCAGGTGGGGCAATCTGTATATGTACACAAATAAATAAATAAAACATGAACAGTGAAATTTAAGAATTGCCAGAGCGAATGAAGGGCAAAAACAAGTATGAAAACTGGGATGTGGAACCAGAAACTGGGAATGTGGGAGGTAAAAATATGTTTAAACAAGTTGGGAGGAACTGGGTGGGGTAGGGAGAGGCAAATATTTTGCACAACTGTTTGTGCTCATGGAAGAACTTTATGACAAATAGCATCACACTTTTTAATACAATGTACCTTTTCATTATAAGTCGACTTTTAAATTTATAATTTTTTTTATTGAATAAAGTGGATAAATTTGATGAAAGATTTATTATTGAATGATTGTTCACAGTCTCCCACCCCTGCTTCCTTCTCTTTCTTTGCTTCTGTTACGAGGGGAGGTTTCTTGCTTCATGGAATGGCTTCCAGGTAGGGAAGTTGACTAATGCATATCACAAAGAGGAAATGACAAGAAGCCAGAGGGTAAATTAACTGATACAATCAAGGGCTAAGAAAAGAGAGGGAGAGAGAAAGCAAGATGAATCTCACAGTGAGGAGTTCCAAAGTTCTGAGAGTGGATGTGAGTAGAGAGAGACCAGAACAGATGTGCAAAGTCCAGAGTGAGAGGGAGATGCCGGGGTAGGGCCAGTGCTGAGAGAGTCGCAAAGGGATTGACAAGATGGCCCTATGGGTTCCCAACTGGAAACCCTTCAGTGTTCTTCCAAGAGACAGAAGTGAAGTGTGGAATTGACTTTTGATTATTTCTGGTTGCTGCCTGTCTGGACAAAAATACACTGTAAGCTACATGTGTCTTTTATACATATAGAACTCAGATGGGCTTTATATGAGAGATACTGATAAATGGAATATTTCCTACCATGAGTTCAGTTGCTCAGTTGTGTCTAACTCTTTGGGACCCCATGGACTTCAGCACACCAGACTTCCCTGTCTATCACCAATTCCCAGAGCTGGCTCAAACACTTGTCCATTGAGTTGGTGATGCCATCCAACCCTCTCATATCAGCAAACAAAGAATGTCACAATCATCAGTGATTGTAGCCGCCGGGGAAGGTGAGCTTGTGAGCCCTAATGAAACTCAGGAAGGAAAGAATACCTGCCATCTAGCAGTCATCAGACAGCAGCCACTCTCCACAGTGAGCCCTGAGTGAGCAATGAAAACACAGGATCCTGGCGCCAGACAGCTGAGACGCATATCAAAGGAATGATTTCAGTGAGCCCAGGCTCTTGCATCTTCCCACAAATAGAAAAGTGCTAAACTCCTTAACTTGGGATATCTGGTTTTCTTTAATTTACAGTAATCTTTTGGCACTCAAACTACCTGCCTTTTGTTGCAAAACCTCTATATAATCTGTCCCTCCCCGCCCCATGCTTCCTCAGAGCAATTCTTCCTGGGTTACTTAAGATGTTGCCTCCCGGGCTCGAAGTCCTAAAAATTTCTGCCGAATAAAAAAATAACTGTCAACTTTTATGTTGTGAATACTCTCTTTTAATTTCACAATAACTTTTACTTCCATTTCTTCTTTTGCTACGCAGTCATTTAAAGGAACCATAAAAAAAAATAAAACAGATACGTTAGACATTTTCTTCAAAATGGTCTGTGTCAAGTAACTTTCCTTAGAATGAGTATACTTCCTACCACGTACACATTTGCTGGGCCTGCATTCCAGAAATGTTGCAAGATTACGTGCACAGCTGCATTGCCCCGTGACACAGCAGCTGCATGATGTGTTGCCATTACGAATCTGCAGGAAATGGGCTTTGCACGTGGAGTGGTCTTCCTGTCTTTCCTCATGAGCAGAAACATATCATTAGGGAGGAGCTGCTGGGTCACACCCGGGGTGGATGTGGCGATGACTAGAGGCTCTGGAGCTCTCTCCAGGAGCAGGGCTGGAGGGTGGGAACAAAGGTACAGGGACGCCAACAACCAAGTCTTAAACACAGATCCCTGATAGAGGAGTGGGGTCTGGGGACATGTGCTGAGCCTTCCGTACCTTCAGAGATCCTCAACTAGCATTTGGGTGGTTAAAGGTGAGGAGCTAGAGGGCTAGCTCTGCACTTATGTTCATATAACAGGGAAGAGCCAATTCCGACTCTTTGTTGGATCTGTTTCTTTGACTCTAAACTTTGCTTTTTGTTGCTTTTGTTATTATAATCATGCATTATGGCCTGAAGCATCAAAGAATTGATGCATTCAAACTGTGGTGCTGGAGAAGACTCTTGAAAGTCTCTTGGACAGCAAGGAGATCAAGCCAATCAATCCTAAAGAAAATCAACCCTAAATCAACTGAATATTTTGGCCACCTAATGTGAAGAGCCTATGCATTGGAAAAGATCCTGAGGCTGAGGAAGATTGAGGGCAGGAGAGAAGGGGGCGACAGAGGATGAGATGGTTGGATGGCATCACCAACTCAATGGATTTGAGTTTGGGCAAACTATGGGAAATAGTTAAGATCAGAGAAGCGTGGTATGCGGCAGTCTATAGGGTCACAAAGAGTTGGACACGACTTGGGTAGTGAGCAACAACAAATAATGGCCTTTCTCAGGGAACTCTGCCCCTCTGCCTGACTGTGGCTTTGTTCAGCTCACAGAGAGACAATCTCATTCTGTCCACCTGTGAATGACTGAAGGAAAGAAGACATTAACGCATCCCCTCCTAGTTTGCAAAATAAACAGGCTTTATACTTCGTTTTCTCACCTCCCTCCCCCTCCAATCTCTGTTCTATAAAAGAAACTGGCATCCAGACCCTGATAAGATAGTTATTTTGAGACATGGGTCTGCAGTCTTCTGGGTCTGCCAGCTTTCAGAATAAAGTCATTATTTCAAAAAGTCTGTAGACTTAATGGCCTGATGTATGATGAGCAGAGCAAACTTGGACTTGGTTGCATTCAGGTATGCTGAGGGAGAGCTCAGATTTTGCCCTGACTGCATCATCAAAAAAATGTAAGGTTTTTAGGGGCTTCCCTGGTGGCTCAGTGGTAAAGAATCCATCTGCCAATGCAAGAGACATGGGTTCAATCCCTGATTCTGGAAGATCCCACATGCCATGGACCAACTAAACCTGTGAGCCACAACTATTGAGCCTGTGCCCTAGGGCCTGGGAGTTGCAGCTACTGAGCCCACACATCCTAAAGCCTGTGATCCACAGGCAAGAAGCCCCTGTAATGAGAAGTCCACACACTGCAGCTAGAGAGTAGCCCCTGCTTGCAACTAAAGAAAAGTCCATGCAGCAGCAAAGAGCCAACACAGCTGAAAATATATAAATTAATAATATTATTATTAAAAATTAGATAAGGTTTTTATATCAATTTTATCAAGAAATTTGATTCAATCATACTGAAGAGGCAATGTGAAAACTGGGCTTTACCAGAGAGGAGGTTGGGGATTTCCTTATAAGGTGGCAGGTCCTGTTTTCTAGGGAAAGATGAGCCAGCTAAGGCTGAGCTGAAGATGGTGACTGGTGGATGGTGATTTTCCCTGACAGGTGTAGCCCCTAAGTGCAGGCTGATTAGGCTTAGGTTTGTGATGTGGGCTTGGCACTGGGTCAGCCTCCACTCCACGAGTCCTAATACAGGAATGATTGTGGGTCCTAATAGAGGAATGAACTTTACCAAACTCAAATGAATGAAGCACTTATTATATGTCAGGTGCTGTGCTGGGAAACAGCAGTGCACCATCTCTCTTACTCTCCTTTTTTTTTGGTTTAATTTTTAGACCATATCATGGGCCATGTGAATCTTAGTTCCCAGACCAGGGATCAACCTAGCATTGACTGCATTGGGAGCTCAGAGTCTTAACCACTGGACCACCCCCAGAATCCCCACATCTCTTAATTTGAAATTTTCTTGCTATAGTCCTTCTCTGTTTAGGTTTCATTAGAGTTTAAAAACTATGGAGAAAGCCATCTGTTTTATTGATAGGGTACATGCGTGCATGCTAAGTCCCTTCAATTGAGTCCAGCTCTTTGCAACCATATGAACTATAGCCTGTCAGGTTCTTCTATCCATGGAATTCTCCAGGCAAGAATACTGGAGTGGGTTGCAATGCCTTCCTCCAGGGGATCTTCCCATTCACTTCAGTTCAGTTGCTCAGTCATGCCTGAGTCTTTGGGACCCCATGGACTGCAGCATGCCAGGTCTCCCTGTCCATCAATAACTCCCGGAGTTTACTAAAACCCACATCCATTGAGTTAGCGATGTCATCTAACCATCTCATCCTCTGTCATTCCCTTCTTCCACAGTCAATCCTTCCCAGCATCAGGGTCTTTTCAAATGATTCACTTCTTCAAATCAGCTGGCCAAAGTATTAGAGTTTCAGCTTCAGCATCAGTCCTTCCAATGAGTATTCAGGACTGATTTCCTTTAGGATGGACTGATTGGATATCCTTGTAGTCCAAGGGACTCTCAAGAGTCTTCTCCAACAGTATAGTTCAAAAGCATCAATTCTTAGGTGCTCAGCTTTCTCTATAGTCCAACTCTTACATCCATACATGACCACTGGAAAAACCATAGCTTTGACTAGATGGACCTTTGTTGGCAAAGAAATATCTCTCCTTTTTAATATGATGCCTATGTTGGTCATAACTTTTCTTCCAAGGAGCGTTAGTCACCATCTGCAGTGATTTTGGAGCCCAAAAAATAAAGTCAGTCACTGTTTCCATTGTTTCTCCATCTATTTGCGATGAAGTAATGGGACCAGATGCCATGATCTTAGTTTTCTGGACTTTGAGTTTTAAGCAACATTTTCATTCTCCTCTTTCATTTTCATCAAGAGGCTCTTTAATTTTCCCTTGCTTTCTGCCATAAGGGTGGTGTCATCTGTATCTCTGAGGTTATTGATATTTCTCCCGGCAATCTTGATTCCAGCTTATGCTTCATCTATCCCAGAATTCTCATGATGTACTCTGCATATAAGTTAAATAAGCAGGATGACAATATACAGCCTTGAAGTACTCCTGTCCTGACTTGGAACCATGTCCAGTTCTAACTCTTCCTTCTTGACCTGCATGTAGATTTCTCAGGAGGCAGATCAGGTGGTCTGGTATTCCCTCTCCTTCAGAATTTTCCACAATTTGTGGTGATCCAAAGAGTCAAAGGCTTTGGCATAGTCAATAAAGCAGAAGTAGATGGTTTTTTGGAACTCTCCTGCTTTTTCGATGATAAAGTAGATGTTGGTAACTTGATCTCTGGTTCCTCTGCCTTTTCTAATTCCAGCTTGAACATATGGAATTTCACAGTTCACATACTAGTGAAGCCTGGCTTGGAGAATTTTGAGCATTACTTTGCTAGCATGGGAGATGAGTACAATTGTGAGGTAGTTTGAGAATTTTTTGACATTACCTTTCTTTGGGATTAGAATGAACACTGACCTTTTCCAGTCCTGTGTCCACTGGTAAGTTTTCCAAATTTGCTGGCATATTGAGTGTAGCACTTTAACAGAATCATCTTTTAGGATTTGAAATAGCTCAACTGGAATTTCATCACCTCCACTAGCTTTGTTCATAGTGATGCTTCCTAAAGCCCACCTGACTTTGCATTCCAGGATATCTGACTCTCGGTGAGTGATCACACCATTGTGGTTATCTGGGGCATGAAGATCTTTTTTTTTAATAGTTCTTCTGTGTATTCTTGCCACCTCTTCTTGATATCTTCTGCTTCTGTTTAGGTCCATAATGTTTTAAGTCCTTTTTTGTGCCCATCTTTGCATGAAATGTTCCCTTGTTATCTCTAATTTTCTTGAAGAGATCTCTAATATTTCCCATTCTATTGTTTTCCTCTATTTCTTTGCATTGATCACTGAGGAAGGCTTTCTTATCTCTTGTTGCTATTCTTTGGAACTCTGTATTCAAATGAGTATTGAATCATCTTTTCTCCTTTGCCTTTCAAATCTCTTCTTTTCATAGCTATTTGTAAGGCCTCCTCAGACAACCATTTTGCCTTTTTGCATTTCTTTTTCTTGGGTATGGTCTTGATCCCTGACTCCTGTACAATGTCATGAACGTCCATCCGTAGTTCTTCAGGCACTCTGTCTATCAGATCTAATCCCTTGAACCTATTTGTCACTTCCACCGTATAATCGTAAGGGATTTGATTTAGTTCATACCTGAATTGTCTGGTGGTTTTCTCTACTTTCTTCAATTTAAGTCTGAATTTGGCAATAAGCAGTTCATGACCTGAGTCACAGTCAGCTCCCAGTCTTGTTTTTGCTGTCTATACAGAGCATTCCCATCTTTGGCTGCAAGAATATTATCAATCCGATTTCAGTGTTGACCATATGGTGATGTCCATGTGTAAGTCTTGTATTGTGTTGTTGAAAGAGGGTGTTTGCCATGATCAGTGCATTCTCTTGGCAAAACTCTGTTAGCCTTTGACCTGCTTCATTTTGTACTCCAAGGCCAAATTTTCCTGTTACTCCAGAAAGCTCTTGACTTCCTACTTTTGGATGTCAGTCCCCTATATTGAAGAGGACATCTTTTTTGGGTGTTAGTTTTAGAAGGTCTTGAAGGTCTTCATAGAACTTCTCTGCTTCTTCAGCATTACTGGTTGGGGCATAGACTAGGATTACTGTAATATTGAATGGTTTGCCTTGGAAACAGAGATCATTCTGTTGTTTTTGAGATTGCCTCCAAGTATTACAATTTGGACTCTTTTGTCGACTATGATGGCTACTCTGCTTCTTTTAAGAGATTCTTGCCCAAGTAGTAGATATTATGGTCATCTGAGTTAAATTCACCCATTCCAGTCCATCTTAGTTCATTGATTCCTAAAATGTTGATGTTCACTCTTACCATCTACTGTCTGACCGCTTCAAATTTGCCTTGATTCATGGACCTAACATTCCAGGTTCATATGCAATATTGTTCTTTACAGCTTCAGACTTTACTTCCATCACCCACCACATCCATAACTGGATGTTGCTTTTGCTTTGGTTCTGTTTCTTCAGTCTTTCTGGAGTTATTTCTCCACTCTTTTTCAGTAGTGTATTAGGCACCTACTGACCTGGGGTGTTTATCTTTCAGTGTCATGCCTTTTTGCCTTCTCATACTGTTCATGGGGTTCTCAAGGCAAGAATACTGAAGTGGTTTGCCATTCCCTTCTCCAGTGGACCATGTTTTGTTAGAACTCTCCTCCATGACCTGTCTGTCTTGGGCGGTCATACACGGTATGGCTCATAGTTTCATTGAGCTAGACAAGGCTGTGGTCCATGTGATCAGTTTGGTTAGTTTTCTGTGATTGTGGTTTTCATTCTGTCTGCCCTCTGATGGATAAGGATTAGAGGCTTATGGAAGCTTCCTGACAGCATCTAGTGCAGAGCAAACCCCAGCCTTAAGTATGTTGGGATGTTTGACAATGTGTTGCCAGAGGTCACATACCCTGAGAGGGTCCAGTTTAGGATATTGACTGAGGACTTATTATTTGCTAATGACTTTGTCAGCATCTGGGGAGGTTGAGATTGTCTGATCCTGGTGGTCCTGATAGCTCCTTAAATAATCACAGAAATATAGACCCATACATTTCAAAAGTGGAAAGAGCATTGACCTAAGACGTTTAGATTTAATTTAATTTTGATCATTTGTTAACTATGAGGCACATCCTTTGCCTGCTCTTCTATCCTGTTTCCTCAGCTGTGAAACAATGATTTATCCTGGTTAAACAGTGATTAACATATTTAATAAGATAATGTGTGTTAATGGGCCTTACCTAGTGGCTCAGATGGTAAAGAATCTGCATGCAATGTGGAGACCTGGGTTCTATCCTTGGGTGAGGAAGTTTCCTTGGAGAAGAAATGGCAACTCATCTCAGTATTCTTGCCAGGAGAGTTGCATGGAGAGAAGAGCCTAGTGAGATACAACCCATGGTGTAGCAAAGAGTTGGACACAACTGAACGACTAACACAATATGCATTAAAATATTTTATAATTTGTATGGGACCACCACATTGTGGAAGAAAGCCTAAAATGACCTAGTAAATATCACATAATTATTATCAGATGTCCATATAATGCTCAAGTGTTATAATTAAGAGATAATTATATCTTAATTATGTATGGACCCAACAGAAGCAGAGGATATTAAGAAGAGGGGGCAAGAACACACAGAAGAACCATACAAAAAAGATCTTCACAACCCAGATAATCATGATGGTGTGATCACTCACACTTACCTAGAGCCAGACATCCTGGAATGTGAAGTCAAGTAGACCTTAGGAAGCATCACTATGAGCAAAGCTAGTGGAGGTGATGGAATTTCAGTTGAGCTATTTCAAATCCAAAAAGATGATACTGTGAACGTGCTGCATGCAATATGTCAGCAAATTTGGAAAACTCAGCAGTGACCGCAGAACTGGAAAAGGTCAGTTTTCATTCCAATCCCAAAGAAAGGCAATGCCAAAGAATGCTCAAACTACCACACAATTGCACTCATCTCCCACGCTAGTAAAGTAATGCTCAAAATTCTCCAAGCCAGGCTTCAGCGATACATGAACCGGGAACTTACAGATGTTCAAGCTGGTTTTGGGAAAGGCGGAGGAACCAGAGATCAAATTGCCAACATCTGCTGGATCATCAAAAAAGCAAGAGAGTTCCAAAAAAACATCTACTTCTGCTTTATTGACTATTCCAAAGCCTTTGACTGTGTGGATCACAATAAACTGTGGAGAATTCTTCAAAAGATAGGAATATCAGACCAACTGACCTGCCTCTTGAGAAACCTGTATGCAGGTCAGGAAGCAACAGTTAGAACTGGACATGGAGCAACGACTAATTCCAAATAGGAAAAGGAGTACATCAAGGCTGTATATTGTCACCCTGCTTATTTCACTTATATACAGAGTACATCATGAGAAAAGCTGGGCTGGGAGAAGCACACCTGGAATCAAGATTGCTGGGAGAAATATCAATAACCTCAAATATGCAGATGACACCACCCTTATGGCAGAAAGTGAAGAAGAACTAAAGAGCCTCTTGATGAAAGTGAAAGAGGAGAGTGAAAAAGTTGTCTTGAAGCTCAACATTCAGAAAACCAAGATCATGGCATCTGGTCCCATCACTTCATTGAAAACAGATGGGAAACAATGGAAACAGTGGCTGGCTTTATTTCTTGGGACTCCAAAATCACTGCAGATGGTGATTGCAGCCATGAAATTAAAAGACTCTTACTTCTTGGAAGAAAAGTTATGACCAACCTAGACAGCATATTAAAAAGAAGAGACAGTACTTTGTCTACAAAGGTCTGTCTAGTCAAGGCTATGGTTTTTCCAGTGGTCATGTATGGATGTGAGAGTTGGACTGTAAAGAAAGCTGACCACCGAAGGCTTGATGGTTTTGAACTGTAGTGTTGGAGAAGACTCTTGAGAGTCCCTTGGACTGCAAGGAGATCCAATCATTTCATCCTAAAGATCAGTCCTGGGTGTTCAGTCCTGGAAGGACTGATGTTGACGCTGAAACTCCAATATTTTTGTCACCTGATGCAAAGAGCTGACTCATTAGAAAAGACCCTGATGCTGGGAAAGACTGAGGGCAGGAGGAGAAGAGAACAACAGAGGATGAGATATTTGGATGGCATCACAGACTCAATGGACATGAGTTTGGGTAAACTCTGGGAGTTGGTGATGGACAGGGAGGCCTGTCTTGCTGCGGCTTATGGGGTCTCAAAGAGTTGGACACAACTGAGCGACTGAACTGAACTGAATTATATCTGTTAATATCTCCAGATAATTACCAGTAATACTCTAATAATAATATTGTGCTCAGCTGTGGCCAACCCTTTGCGACCCCATAAACTGTGGCCCGCTGGGCTCCTCTGTCCATGAAATTTTCCAGGCAAGAATACTGGAGTGGACTGCCATTACCTTCTCCAATAATAAACATATTGAGTACTTATTATGATTAGACATTCTGCTCATGTTTCACCTGCATAACTTCATTTATAGCAACAGTAGTTTTGAATACAGAACATGTAACTATCTTCAAATTTCTCCTACTTTATAACTTTATCAAAGCTGTTAGAACTCATGAGTATTATTGTATTTTGAATGGCTGTATCAAACACTGGAAATGCAGGATATGTATGCAAATTTCCACACTAATATGATGAGAAGGAAGAGGGTCTTGTTTCAGGTTTATGATGCCATAAACCTATAATACTTAAATAATACTCATGAGTTCCGTAGTAGAAAGTCATGCAACATAATTTCAATATGAGTCATAGATTCAGGCTAGGAAGTCATGACTGTTAGGCAAGTATGATGACCAAAGGTTCTTCCTTGATGGTGGAGTTTTCCAAAAAATTTTTATACTGAGCTTTAGTTACAAACTCTTATTCCATAACCAATTTCTGTTTGCATAGACAATTCCATGAATTGGTTATGGAATAAAAGCTTGTAACTACTATAGAAAAGTTAAATTATTATACTCAATTTCATGTCCTGCCAATGTGTGGACAGATAACCAGCACTTTCAAACAGGTTTGGCCAAGAATTTCGCTTGTGTTTTTCCATAACCCAAACATACTTCTTGGCCAACCCAATATTAAGGCAACAAGCTTGTGGGGGCAAGTATGGAAATTACCAAGAAATAGGATTAAAATAGTGTTGGGAGGGTTATAAGAGCAAAATTCACTGAGACACAATATACTTTGGGGACTATTCATTCCTTTGACTTAGACTTCAGATCAGCCAGAGCTCCAAAGGACTGGATTAAGTAACTAGAAGCAAATGTCAGGGGGAAAAAAAGAGTCATCACAAGTCCAGACCTGATGGAAATCTGAGATGTTCTGATCTGTGTATGATTTCATTAGCTTATTCACTTCAGTGCCATTCACATAAATCATTTATTTCTTTCAATGAAGCTAATAGTCTTGCCAATCTCACATAATCTATAATGTAAAAAATGGTGTTTAGCAGTATCTTTAAAAATTCCTTTTTTGGTTGAAAGTTTTACTCACTTCTATTAGGAGTCAAGCATCCAATACAAAACTTAGAAAATGAAGGCAGATGGAGTAGCCTTCTTCCCCTGTAAAGTTCACTTTCTGTGGCCTTGACCCTTATCATCTTTTAGTTCTTTGCCTCCTGCCTTAGTACTGATATTTCCTACTGCTTAGAACTCTTGGGGTCCCAGCTTCACTCAAACTCTGGGGTAGAGGAGACGTTTCCCCTTCCTCAGGGCTGATACCCTCCATGCTTGGTGTATAAGATGAAGGGGTCTGTTCCTTTGCCTACCTGCCCCTGAATTTCCCTGCTCTCCTAGACCCAGGATCCCAGCATTCACTTCATATCCACTTCATATCCACTCTTAACTACTCTCTGTCCTGGAAGGTTAAGTTTTTGAGAAATGGAGTATTTGCTGCCATATCAGCAAAAAAAAAAAAAAGGACATCGCAGTCATCAGAGATTGCAGTCACCACAGAGGGTGAGCTGGTGAGCCCCGAGGAAACTCATGAAGGAAAGTATATCTGCCATCTAGCAGTGATCAGACTGCACCCACTCCCCACAGTGAACCCTGAGGAAACTTGGGATGTGAAAACAGAATCCTGGCCCCAGATAGCCGAGATACACACCAAAGGAATGATTTCACTGAGCCCAGACTTTGGCATCATCCCACATATAGAAAAGTGCTAAATTCCTTAACTTGGGATACTGATTTTCTTTAATTTTCAATAATCTTTGACATTCAGACTATCTACCCTTTGTTGCAAAACTTCTCTATAATCTGGCTCTCCCCCGTCACCTTGCTTGGAGCACTTCTCTCAGGATTACTTGAGATGCTGCCTCCTGGGCTTCAAGTCCCAAAAATTCCCACCAAATAAAATGTAACTCTCAACTTTTAGGTTGTGATTTTTATTTTTTCTTTTAGTTGACATTTTCTATCCTCATAGAGAAGGGGGAAGAAGGAAAATACACATTTTGGGTAATTCAGTAGTTCTACAGAAGATCAGCATTGAGACACAAAAGTTCATTTTCAGTTTAGTTCAAAAAACAGTAAGTAGATATCCACAATGAACACACATTATCCCAAGTTAAAAAATTATACCAGTTTCTGCCCTGAAAGAGATTTACTGGGGAAACGAATATGTGCTATAAGATAGCACATATAAAAAATAAAGTGCTATAAGATAGCACTTTAATACAATTTCTAAGTACATAACAGAGGTGAATATGATAGTAATCATTAATTTTGAATACTTACTATGTGCCAGCTATTAGGTTGGCCAAAAGGTTTCTGTGGATTTTTCCATAATATGTTATGGAAAACCAAAAAAACTTTTTGACCAACTCAATATTGAGCTAAAAACATATCTAGAGTCTTTAATATGATTGGAGAGGAAGGCAGGGGCTAGATAATAAGTGGTCTTAGACTCATGTGAACTCATTTAGGACTTTGAGTGTGTGTGTGCTCAGCTGTGTCTGATTCTTAGTGACATTTTTGGACTGTAGCCCACCAGACTCTTTTGTCTATGGGATTTCCCAGGCAAGAATTTTGAAATGGATTGCATGTCCTTCTTCAGGGGATCTTCCCATCCCAGGGATCGAACCCATATCCTCTGTGTCTTCTGCATTTCAGGTATATTCTTTATCACCTGAGCCACCACAGGAGCCTACGTGACAGGTAGAGTAATGGAGACTCACTGAAGAATTCAAAGGAGCATCAAGGCTGGGTCAGTCTTACATTGTAAATACAGCAAGCTGTGGCTTAAAGGACAAGAGATGGAAGACAGATTAGGGCAGAGATGATGAAGATCTGAGCCAGGGCAATTGTTTAAGAGAAAAAAAAGAGAAGCTTGTCAACTCAAAATATCTTAAACCTAAAATTAGTGAGATCTGTTAAATGATAGATGTGACAGTGGATAAAAATAAAGGCATCAAGGATGTGGCTTTGATTTTGGCTTGGATGACTAGTAGATGGGGAGTATATGAGGAGAAACATGTCTGGGAGAATGATGGGGCGATGACGTGTCCAGCTTTGGACACACTGAAACCAGAGTGGCCATCATCAATCACTGGAGATACCCGTAAGAAGTTGGGCTTGGCATCTCAAGGTCTGGGAGAGGCGAAGGCTGGAGATAGTGTAGGAGTCTATGTTATTTCCTTTCCCTCCTCCTCTCCAGTCATCCACGCATCCCACTCACATCCCCATATTGCTGTCCATACATTCCATGAATTGTGACTAATGAACGGGAAGAACTGAGCAATAATTTCCTCTCCCTTCTCCTCATTTGACACAAATCTAAATAAGGCTATCATAATTTGAAGACAGTGTGGATTCTCTGGTTCTATCCTGTGATAAAACATATCCTTGCCTCACACTTCATCTAACTTTTCTCTGCCATGTCCTTCCTTCTCCCAATCATTTTATATGAGACCAAATCTGAATCCATATGTGAATCAGACATGTAACTTAGTAGTAAATGTCAGTTGGTCTCAGATCTTTTATCTACTCAAAGGAAAAAATATATAGACATCCATAGAAGTGTAAAACAAAAGTAATTGATACCTAGATTTGGAGTACCTTAAATGAACATGTGGTTATTTATCATCTATGTATGTTTTACGAAGGTTGAAACTAAAATGTGTTGCTTTTACTAAGCATACACCATTGACTGAGATGTAGTAGGAACATGCTAAATGAGAGAGCAAATTAAGGCATGTTACATGATATAATAATCCATTTATAGGAAAATGATTGCAAGGATAATAGAGGGTTGAATGATGCATGCAATTGTGGCTACAGGGGTCCAAGAATCTATCACTAGATCCCTGAAGGAAATGCATCATTGTACATGTAGAGTTTCCCTGGTGTGTATGGTGAGTGAATTCATGATTCATGATGCATTTTGAGCCTGCTCTGAAAAAGGAGTCTCTTTGCATGCTTTTGTCATGACAAGTCTCAGGAAGGTTGTTGACTTTCTCAAACACCTGAGCCACAGAACCCTGAATATATGTTCCCACAGTCTTCCAACTACAGCATCCATGTTGGGTTTGTCACTTGGCAACAAGATAAATACTCTGATGAGGTGTTACACTCCCTAACAAAGCAGCTCATTTCACGAACAAACTTTCTCACACTCATGGCTCGCCCAGGGCGACATCTCAAAATAGGTGAGGTTTGCTTTCTGTTGTCCTGGATTCTGGAAGTGTCAGTCTCTGTGGCCTAGCCTCAATCTTATTAAAAACCTTCTCATTCTCTTGCTTATCTTTTTCACACACCCCGAAACTCCTTCCCTGACCATGTCTCCATCCACTCCATCAAAACCCTCCCTGCAGGAATTTGAAAACATGTATTCTCTCTCCAAGAGACATTAACATGCTATATTTTTATTGCTAATTGTAAAAGGAGATGTTTATTCTCTTATAAAGATACTTCAAGGAATGTATGTTGGAGGATATTTTAGTCAAGGTGACTCCAAATTCACACTACAGGGATAACTACTTTCATATACACTTGGTCCTGCTCCCAGCAACAACTATTCAAATTTCTAGAGTGAATCATGCTATTTAAATACACAGGCTAATTTATTTTAATGATCTTTGTTATAAAAACAGTGTTGTAATATATTTAACTGAAAGCCATTTATAAAATAAGATTACTAAATGGAGTTTTGTTTTTGTAACAATTTATTCTCCTTACAATGTTATGGGTTGTCTGGATTTTTCCTTTTTTCTTTTCGTCCCAGTGAAATTTGTTGGAATAATCTGATATTTGTTGGGAATGTCTGAGTTCAGCAGGTGTTCAAGTTGGGGTGTTATCCTCCATACCTTTTCTCTCTCTGGATGGTATCTTATCTTTAAGAACTATTTTAATTTTTTGGCCGTGCCTTGCATGTGGGATCTCATTTCCTGGACCAGGGATCAAACTTGTGTCCCCTGAAGTGGAAGTTCAGAGTCCTAACCACTGGATCGCCAGGGATGTCCCACTATATGGATTTTTGTGTCAAACGGGACTTCCTTTATGACCTACATTTACATTATCTTTTGGATAACTTCAGTAATGACATTACTGCTGGGGTAGATACATCTTTCTAAATTATAGTCCCCAACTACCAACAAATCACATGGAAAGGGTAATTAGGAAGCGCTAGTGTTTGCTCACTCAATGTCGAGAGAACAGAAAGACGTCACAATATGTTGAGAATGAATAAGTCATTTAACAAGCATTTAGTGGGAAACAATCTGAGCCAAGTGTCTATCCTAGCCATCAGGAAAGATGACTGTGGTTGTGGAACTCATGATGTTTACCCATCTGGCAGGAAGACAGACACTGAACAGTTAACTGCAAGCACTATTCAATCACAGTTGAATGTGTATTTCAAAAAAAAGGACATTGTATGTCATCCTTAAATTAGAGTATTAGAACCTTATCCATAAAGTTGTTTTCTTATTTTGGGTATTATTTCTATGTATTTTTCTACTTTATACATAATTTATTGTAGTGCTACTTGAAAGAAAACGAACACTTCAATATAGACACTTTGATAATATATTGCTGATTTTAAAATAAATGCATATCATTATAGTACATGTGAAAAATTTCTAAAGTAAATGAAAAAAAATTACAAATATCTATGGAGCTATAACCCAAAGATATCACTGTTTACATTTTGAACTATTTCCTCCAAGTCATATTTCTGCACATACTAAATATATATAGTTGACATCATACTGTATATTTAATTTTATATCCTTCCTTTTTCCACTTAAGATAATTGCATATTTATTTCCTAGAAAACAAGGAAATAAGAAGGTGAAAGATATTCTGCTCATTTTATTCTTTACTTCCATAAAAGTGATCTGTCCTACAACTGTTACATGTATTGTTTCCGGGTCACTAATCTTACCATAAGGCCTAGTCAAACATAGTTTACAACAGTACAGAGCACTTTGTAGAAGTTGTGCTTTTCAAACTGGTATCCTAAGACATGTCTCATCCTTTGGGTTCTTTCTCTTCCAGACTTCACAGATTTTTCTTGGTAAAACACTACTTTTTATAAGTTACTTCCCTTCTCCAGGGTGTGCAGTAGGCTACCTTTAGATTGGGTTTCCCTGGTGATTTAGTGATAAAGAAACTGCTTGCCAATGCAAGACACATAGGATATGAGGGTTTAATCCCTAAGTCAGGAAGATCCCCTGGAGAAGGAAACGGCAATCCACACCAGTGTTCTTGCCTGGAAAATTCCGTGGACAGAGGAGCATGGTGGACTATAGTCCATGGACTTGCAAACAGAGGGACATGACTTAGAAACTGAGCACATAAGCTCACCTTTAGATTAGCTCTCAACTTCATCTAGCTTTAGGGGCTCCTCTGCAAGATTCTGTCGTCTTTCCTCTCTCCAGCTCCTGGACACTGACTGCTCCAGGCAGACTTCAGACAGCCAGTCAGTGTGCTCCCCTCTTTGTAATTTTAGTCTTTCCTTTTCAATCTTCATTTTTTAAAATTTATCTCAACTCTTTCCTTAAGGTCCTCACACAGTTTCAATGCTTTCCCCTCCTCCCTATAACACTTCCTACCTTCGGCCCTATTCAATCTGGTACTGAATTATATATTGCCTTTTACAACTTTCTCTAATTGCTTCATTGGTGAATGTCTGTTTATTCGGATGTTGAGCTCATCAAATTGCTCTAATCTAGGCAGGCCAGCGACTTCCACACCTGGACACCAGCAATCCCTCTGCTATACCAGCTATAACACCATGGGGCGCTTGCCATGTGAAGAATATGTTAAGTACTTGACAGACAGTAACTCATTCATTCTTCACAAAAGTCTGTGTCTTTTAGGAATGCTTTTGGCTGCTAATGAGGACTTGAGATGTCTCACAATGCCTAAACAATACAGATTTATTTATTACCTAATATGACAGTA
The DNA here is from genome assembly GCA_007570785.1 of Antilocapra americana. Taxonomy (NCBI): domain Eukaryota; kingdom Metazoa; phylum Chordata; class Mammalia; order Artiodactyla; family Antilocapridae; genus Antilocapra; species Antilocapra americana. Next base: position 11,906,678 of record ML662445.1, on the reverse strand, counting down.
ACAACAAGAACAAAAACCGGAGGTAGGGGGTTTCCAGCATTGGCTTAGGAACTCTGATGTCAGGGTTCTGGTTTGACCTCTCTGCAAGTCTTTCCGGCTTCCCCGTGGTTGCGATACGGCTGTAGCATTTCCCGGTATCACATCCTCACACAGCCCTGCTCAAGGTCAGGTAGGAGGGGTGGTGTAGGACAGAGGGTTCTCATCGCATATCTCCCTCTTATCAGGAGAGAAAATTTTTCCCAGACTTCCCCAGCAGACTTCTCCCACTTCTCACTGATTAGAACTGGGTTATGTATCTGCCCTCTAGATGAACAATTAGGTCCTTCTTCCCAAGATTAAGAAATCTCTGAATAATACAGAGATTTAATAATAATTAAACAGATTAATAAATGCAGAGATTTACTTAATAATTAAAATTATTTCATAATAATCTCTTCCTAAGAATCAAGAAGAAAGATATGAAAAAGGAACTGCTCTTGCATAGTCAATGAACAGTACTAACTGTGGAGCACGTTAGGAAAGCTAAGCTCAGAGAAGCTGAGGCATTTGTGCAAGATTACCCCCTCCAGTATTCTTGCCTGGAGAATCCCCATGGACAGAGGAGCCTGGTGGGCTATAGTCCGTGGAGTAGCAGAGTCAGCCACAACTGAGCAACTAAACACAAGGACAGGGCGTGCAACTAGCAAATAGCATCTAGGTTGTTGTTTAGTCACTAAGTAGTGTCCAATTCTTTTGCAACCCCATGGACTGTAGCCCACTGGGCTCCCCCATCTATGGGATTTCCCAGGCAAGAATCCTGGAAAGGGTTGCTATTTCTTACTCCAGGGGATCTTCCTGATCCAGGAATAAAACCTACTTCTCCTGCACAGGCAGGTGGATTCTTTACCGTCTGAGCCCACCAGGGCTTCCCAGTAAATGGCATGAAGATGTTTTAAATCAGACTTCTGGAGTCTCTCAGAATCCACATCTTTACTCACCACACTATAAGGTCTTTCTAGAGAGTTTTAGCATCTCATTCATCAAAAAATATTCAGTATCCATTTGATGCTCTCAGCATTGTTCTTACTGCTGATAAGGAATGAAGTATATAACTTAGTTATTGACAGAAGCTCAACTCAGATGAAACACTGGAACATACAAGGTTAACTAATTAATGATCATACATTTTTATGTTGCAAGTCCAACTTGAAGGGATATGGTTCTATGTAGCACGAATTTACCGAGGTTGGTAGAAGTCAGGCTAGACACTGTGGAGTGTGAATCAAATCTCACAGATTTGGTTCAGTGGGGATAAATTGACTTAGGAGACTGTTGTGCAGCCTATTGGAGAAGGAAATGGCAACTCACTCCAGTGTTCTTGCCTGGAGAATCCCAGGGACAGAGGAGTCTGGTGGCCTGCCATCTATGGTGTCCCACAGAGTCAGACACGACTGAAGTGACTTAGCAGCGACAGCAGCATCAGTGCCACCTATGTGTGGTTAAAAAACAATTGAACAAATTGAAAAAGGAGAGAGACCTAGACCACCGACCAATAGTAGTCCCTGAACTTTCACTGAGGCGGAGAAGTGGCTGAGTGCCAAGCGATGTGAAAATGTATAAAAGGGTCAGTGGGTGCCTGCAAGATTTCTGTGGTCTAATGGAGAAACTGAAGAGTTGAAAAGTCACTCTTCAAGTGACATTTCAGCTCTTTTTCTTTATGCAACCTGAGAGGTTCCAGAAATAAGTCACAAACCGAGTAATTTGGCTTTTGACGGCCAGATACAGATTCTGAAAAACACAGCCATCTCATTGTCCCTTTAATAATAATGAGGGGTTTGAGTTAAGTCGGGTGGTTCAGATGGTAAGGAATCATCCTGCAGTGCAGGGAACCTGGGTTCAATCCCTGGGTGGGAAGATCCCCTGCAGAAGGGAATGGCTACCTTCTCCAGTATTCTTGCTTGGAGAATCCCATGGACAGAGGAGCCTGGTTGTCTACAGTCCATAGGGTCACAAAGTGTTGGACACAACTGAGTGACTAACACTTTGGGTTAAGTCAGCCCACTCCTTTTTGACCAGGGACTCACATTAGCAAGAAGAGCTAAAGATGAGTCTGGCTCTGTGGACCACAGCCAAGCTAAGAAGCTCACACAGGGCTCAAACCCACAGGCTTGGTTTCAAGGACACCCCAGATGGCCAACTCAGCTCTTCAAGTGCAGGCATGGGGCTTCCCACCCCAGCAGAGAAGAAGCACGGTGCTTTTACTTCTTTGCATCCCTGTCGCTTTAGGGATTTCCTATGCATAAAAGTTAAGTGTGCAACTAGAGATTATCATACTAGGTGAAGTAAGTCAGAAAGAAAGACAAATCCCATGTGATATCATATGTGGAATCTAAAATGTGGAGTGAGCGAACATCTGTGAAACAGATTCGGACCTAGTGATCAGACTTGTGGTTGCCAAGGGGGAGAGAGGAGAGGAAGTGGGATGGACTGGGATTTGGGGGCTGGTAGATGCAAACTATTACATTTAGAAGGGGAATATAACCAGGCCTTACTGTATAGCACAGGGAAAGTATATCCAATCTCCTGGGATAAGCCATAAAGGTGTTTGTGTGTGCTCAGTCGTCTCTGACTCTTTGTGGTCCTATGGACTGTAGTCCACCTGGTTCCTCTGTCCATAGGATTTTCCAGGCAAGAATACTGGAGTAGAGTGCAATTTCCTCCTCCAGGGGATCTTTCTCATCTACAGATCAAATCTGCCTCTTTTAGTTTCCTGCATTGGCAGAGGATTCTTTACCTCTAGTAACACCTGGGAAGCCCATGATAGCAGAATGTTAAAACAAACAAACAAAAAAACTATGTGTAAAACTAAGTCACTTTGCTGGGGAGTTTTAAATCAATTATGCCTCAATAAAGAAGCAAAGTGAAGAGAAGAAAAGCCATCTTTACAATGTGTTGCAAACACGTTTCAATAAGCTCTAAACAATATTAACATTTTAAAACTCAGATTCTCATTACACATATCTTTTATCTATTTTTACTCCTCAGATTCCTTTGGTTGTATCTAAAAATCTAGTGATTTTCAGAATCATGTTTTCGACATCACAAATTCCAATTAACACCTATAATTTACCCACTTAAAAATTAACTTAAAGTACACAGTGGATTTTCACTGTGTAATTAAAGATAAGATTTAGGTTCTAAAAAAGGGCAAATGAAACTTCCTTTGGGTGTGGTTGTGACAGGAGATTAGGATGGAACCCAGAATTATTTTGGAAGTTATAGCTTGAGAAAATGTAAGAGGGTTTAAAATAGATAATTTATAAGAAAGAAAAGTGGTGGTTTTTTTTTTTTTTTTTTCCCATTCCCAGAGAATTGCTTGGGGCCTGTCTAGATTCAAAAGAGAAAGGATTCCATTGCTTTTAAGTACTACAAAAAGCTCCCAGAGCATTCTTGTGAAAAGATAGAAGAGATTTTATAGAATTTCTTACTATGAGAGCAAGTTATAGCTGGGACTGTTGAAACTAGGGCCGACAGATTTTAGCTAATTTTAACAAGTATGTGTAGGCATTGCCAAATTCTTAAGTTTCTGAATGATGTCATCTTCCCAACAAATTTCTTAAATGATGCCTTAGCAAACAAGCATTTCTATTCTAATGATGTCTGAGTAAAATGTTGAATCACTCAAAGGATACAGATAGAGAAAGGAAAAAAAAAAAAAGCCATGTGGGAGGGGCAGAGCTTTATAAAACCAGTCATTGCCATGTCTGAACTCTAACAACACCCAGAAGACCATTTCCTGTCAGGCAGAGAAGAGCCAGGTATTTCAATTGCTTCCATATCTCTATCTATGAAATAGGGTTTATTTTGCTTACTGCTATTATTAATATAACTGTGGGATGTTTTCAGAGGACGAGTAAAAATGTAATGGTGTTTTCTTGCTTATTTATTGTAATGGTGTTGCTTGTTTGAGAATATTTTGGTTCAAGATTTGAATTAAAATGAGTTAGATCTAATCTTAAATCTCAGAGACCAGCAAATGCCTCTGTAACATTCATCAAACCAAAATGTATTTTCTGGTTGTGATGTCAGTTTTACCAAATAGCTCAGAATGTGTGTATCCTTTACTGGTTAGTGTTTGGCATTGAATTTAATGAAAATAGCTAGATCAATTAAAAAGGATTATTTTAGTAAATGAAAGTAATTTATAAATTGTGTATAAAATATGCTAAAGACAAAAAGAGGACTCAGTTTTCATTGTAAACAACCAGAAATTAAGCAAAAAGCTGAGTGGTTCAATTCAATACCAGAATATACTTATGGAATTTAGTTTGATAATTGGCCAATTTAGTAAAAGAGAAAGAAGATCCCAGTTAGTTGCTGGATCGACTGAAGTAATAGTTCAATAAATAATTAATATCCCATAAACAAATAACTTCATTATGAAAGAAATCAAATACAGAAAAGGTTTTTAATTTTGTATGGGGGAAAACTTGGTAATTTGGAATGGGAAATTTCCTTGACGCATTGTTTTCTCTGTGTCATTAATTTTTGTGGTCAATTTCAAAATATTTACACTGTGTTGCTGCAAAAAAAATTCATTTAAAAATGCTAGAGCAAACTCAAACCTAACATTCGATGCCAGTGAGCAGAAGGACTGTGGTTGTGGGTCTGAGATCTTTATCACCTGTGCCAAGTTTCAGTGGCACATTTGTCAACTTGTGTTGCAGGTACCGAGCCAAACATCACAGAGACCAGCTCTGTATATGCTTTTCATCCGTTTGTTCCTCTAAAGATGATATTAAATGTTAGTTAGGAGTATAATATCTAGAAATTGTTGAAGTTGTGTAGCTCACTCTAGTGTTAAGAAATTCACAACAGGTGTTTCCTGTTTTGAGAGATTCTGATGTCACTCAATGACTTTGATTTTACATGGTCTTAGGCAGATTCCCATTTAAATGCAGGGTGGATGTGTGGTACAGTCAGAAGACACGCACACACGTATATATGGAGATCCCAAGGAGAGAGGAGCCTGGTGGGCTGCCGTCTATGGGGTGGCACAGTCAGACATGACTGAAGTGACTTAGCAGCAGCAACAGCAGCATATAATATATATTCATATATTTCTACAGATATAAATTTCTCAAACCTTATTTGAAAGATCTGTTGGAACAGCATTAGAACTGGAATCAGAAGCTAGTCTAGGCTTTGAAACTAGCTGTGCTGTTGACATCTTCATACTCTCATTGGTATAACAAGAATTACTAGCTTTATCAGACAAGTAATTATACAAGTTAAATAAAACAGTGAGGCTGAAGGAATTTAGTAACTGTGATATAGACATAACACATTATTTTTTTATGTTAAATGCAGTTAACTGCACCTATCTGAAAGATAAACTTTAAATGATTTTAAAACAAATACATCTGGGGTGATTTAATTCGGTCTGTACTCACTTTTTAATTTTTTAAAAAATAGTCACAGTCAACTGAAATTCTAACTTGGCATTAAAAGTCCTTACTGTTAGCTTGTCCTGACACTTAAATTTTGTTAGTGTCAAAGTGACTGACTGTTCAGGTCATTACAAAGAATTGGGTATAGGAGAAGCCTGCATTAATTAATTACTTGGTCACATGGGATCTTAGTTCCCTGCCCAGGGATTTCCCTGCCCAGGGATCGAGCCTATGCACTCGGCAGTGAAAGTTCAGAGTCTTAGCTGTTGGACCACTAGAGAATTCCCAGGCTTAAGTTTATTTTTCTAGCTTCAATTCTTTTTCATACACAATAGAGAAATATTTATGCTATTAATTCTCTGTTTCTGAAATGTTATTGAGATAATTTGCAAAAAAAAAAGGATCTACCCAGGAATAATTCATTATAAAGATGATTTTAAAAGGTAGAAGGAAGAGGAAACAAATTTCTGTCACTCAGGTTAATCTAATCTCAGTGATGAAGCAAGCAAAAACAGAAACCGTTTTTTTTTTTAAACCTTAATAAACCTTCTAGGAGTATCAACAACTGGCTTCCTTCCTCTTTTTATTTCCTCTTTCTAGCATTTCTCAAACCAGTAGCTGGCTCAAACTCTTATACATAGTAGTTAAACATCAGCAGGCGAAGTGTAAGTGACATTGGACACAGTGGGTTTCTGAAGCTTGAATCCCTGTACCATTACATACAAACTCTGTGTGCTTATAAAAGTTGCTTAACCTCTCTTAGCATCAGGATGTAACCTCTAGAATAAAGATCACAATATGTATCTCAGGCTGATCCTGTGAATATCAAATATTACAGGAGACAAGAAGACATGAGAGAGTTTCAGGGACAAGTTTTATTGAATTTATTCTTTTGTCTTGATAAAATACAATTGGGTGGTAACTCACATGAGAAATTTTGATACAAATGGCAATCACTTGCTTCACAAGAAATGTTCATGAACTGAATGTTCACATAAGACACCCATGGACTAGGAAGCCGTGAGCCTGGGAGGCGCTGCTGAGAGAGCCCATGGCTACAGAGGCCTCCTCCAGGGCCGCCTCCAGCGGCTCCCCAGCCACTGTCCCCAGAAGGCTTCCTGTGGAGTGATGAGTGTCAGCATTGCTTGGTATATTTATAGAATAAGTGCAGGGTGTGTTTGAAGCCATTATGAAAGCATGAGAGACAATCTGTTGGCTAGAGCCAGCAGGTACCCACCCACACCCGGGTGTGTCCAAGCATTTGGGGTGTGTGTGTGTGTGTGTGTGTGTGTGTGTGTGAGCTCCATATATCCAGGACTACCCCTGCAGGTGGACCTGGTGCTGACTGCCCTGCTAGAGGTGGTGGGAGGAGGGGGCCTTTCCAGCACTCCCAGTAATGAACTGCTCAGCACAGGGGAGCTTTGGAAGAAAGGCTGTGGTGCGTGAGTGAGTGGAGGGGGCCCAGAAATGGGAGACAGGGAGGTATGAAATGCCCACTCTTGAAAGGTGAGTCTAGGTCGCTTATAGAAGGAGGGGAACATATGTATACCCATGGCGGATTCATGTCAATGTATGGCAAAACCAACACAATAAAGTAAAGAAAATTAAATAAATAAATAAATGAAATGAAAAACTTCAAAAAAAAAAAAAAAGAAAGGAGTTTGACCATCTCCACTGGGGCCGACAAAATATGTGTGCACATGGCATCATTTGAATATGTGTGTATATTTGCCTCTAGTGTGTACGATGGTGATGGTTTAGTCACCAAGTCATGTCCACGGACTCTTGTGACCCCATGGACTGTAGCCTACCAGGCTCCTCCATCCATGGGATTTCCCAGGCAAGAATACTGGAGTGGGTTGCCATTTCCTTCTCCAGGGGATCTTCCTGACCCGGGGATCAAATCTGAGTTTCCTGCATTGCAGGTGGTCTCCTGCATTTTAGGTGGATTCGTTACTGACTGAGCCACCAGGGAAGGCCCTCATGTGTGTATCTGTGTGTCTGTATGTGCGATGTGTGTTTGTAGGTACAACATAGGGGTTAAGAGTATGACCCTGGAGGTACTCACCCAGCTGGCTTCAGTTCCCAGTCCTGTTCCTTACAGTGGAGTGACATGGGTCACTTTCCTGATTCTCTCTGGGCAGTAGTCTTTTCCTTTGTAAGCACAAGAGTAGCAGTGCCTTTCTCACAGGGCTTGTGTAAGGATTACTTGGTTAGTACAGTTGAAATCTTGAACACAGCATCTGTTGTACAGTTAAGAATTCAATAAGGGCTATTTATTGTTATTGCTGTTATTATTATGAGGTCAAGGGTCACCACGCATCACAGGACTGTTCCCTTTATCTCAGGATCAGCTGTGTAATTTGCAGGATCCCGTGCAAAAGGGAAATGCGGGGAGGACCCTTTGTATAAAATTTTTAAGGAACTGCCAGGTTGTGACAGCAGGGCATTGCACCAAGAGTGGAACCTTTTGTGGCTGCACAGGTCCCAGGGTCACGATGCCGCTGACCCTTTTCAGTGAAGGGAGAACAGAGAAGGAACCCCTGCCCTCTGCAGGGAACAGCCTGTACTATGCCGCTGACATCCCTCAGAATGTTGAGTCATCTTTTAGAGCTGTTGCTTTTCCTCATTTTCCTTCCAGATTGAGAGGATGGAAGAACTTAATGTGGCAAATACAATCTTTGCCCTCAATTTCTTCAAGCATCTGGCAAATACAAGCGCCAACACCCAGAATATCTTCTTCTGTCCCTGGAGCATCTCCTCCACCGTGGCCATGGTCTACCTGGGCGCCCGGGGCAATACTGCAGACCAGATAGCCCAAGTAAGTTTCTGTTCAAGTTCCCAATTGGGACTGAAGGATTCCTGAAGTGAACTGCAGAACTGATCTGATTATATGCTTGCAGTATCTGGACTATAACGAAGTCAGCGGCTTGTGGGATCTGCTGACTTTGCCCGTGCCCTCAGCAATCATCACAAGCCATTACAACACATCTTACTTAGATTCAAATCTATAAAACAGCCAAACCACAAAAACCCTCAGTGGCCGATATAGCAGGAGGATTATCAGAGTTTCTTGTCCTGCAATGTTAGAAATAGTTAAAAGTGACCATATCTGACATCTGATGATGTTTATATTTTTCAAAGGATTTGTGTGCGTTATCTCTTATGGGTTTTAAGACAAGTGTCACTGACGGATGGGCAGTGGGACTGAAGCACCTTTCTCAGGGATTCCTCTGGTTTCTGCCCTCTCATCTCAGGCTCCTTCCATTTATGTAAAGAATTCCTCATAGTGGTTTTAAGAAAGTGCTACGAAGAGAAAAGAAACTGCCCCAGACTCAGTCTCTGCACTTTGGGGGAGGCACAGAGAGCAACATGACTTCAGAGGGCCTCGGCCAACATTCTCCACTGCATGGGCTCATGTCAACGAAATAGGGCTGACAGGATGGCCAGTCTTCAACGTCAAGGTGGTCGGGGTGGGGCAGCACTGCGGGGGATTTCTGTCAGGGCCACTGGCTTCCTTCCTTGGTGAATGGACACCAGGTCAGTCAGGGGACCCTTTCACTGAGTTTGGGACTGTGGAAATATGTTGAACTACTTTACTTGTACATGGCAATCAACCTATGGGATGAACGCAGAACTATTAAAAGTCACACGATCCTTCATGTCAATGTAGGGCAAAAGCCACTACAATATTGTAAAGTAATAAGCCTCCAATTAAAATAAATTAATTAAATAAAAATTCACATGACCCTGTCTTCCCTGGGTCGGTGACCAGACGAGGTAATTATGCCATTAAAATTCTTTCCTAGTCCCCTTTATATAGACATTAGCAGTGAATGCTGTGAGTACAAGCTCTGGTTTCCCACGAGCCTGGATGCTGCTTTCAGTCACCCCAGAATGCCGCTGGCTACTGTAGAGTTTCTGCTGAGAATCACACCTCTGTGTGTGAATACAGATAGACGGATACAGTCTTCCAGGTACACGGTGACCCATTTAAGGCAGGACTTGTTTGGAGTGGCTCACACAGAGTGTTAGCCAATCTCACTGCAGGAGGAAAATGGATGGGAACTTCACTCTCTGTGTTTGTGGCAGTTTAAACATGAAGACTTACGACAAATCCCAGTTGCTCAACTCTCTTATACCAGCCACATTTTGCAAAACTCCTTCCCCTTTCTTTTCTTTGCCTTGAAAAAAAAAAAAATAAAATAAAGGCAGTGAACTCCACTGAAAACTTTAGAAAACATCAAGAACTTCGTTTTTTATTTTTATTTTGTTTTTGGCCATGCTGTGAGGCATGTGGAATGTTAGTTCCCTGACAAGGCTTGAATCCATGCCCCCTGCATTGGAAGCATGGAGTCTTAACCACTGGACCACCAGGGAAATCTTTTTTAAATGTAAAGGAATCAGAAACAATTCTTTCTTTCTTTTTTCTTTTTTTTGAGGACAAATGCCAAATGATCTAGGTGCTAAAAGTAAAAAACTTGATTTTGATACCAGAGGAAAAGTAATTTATTGGTCACTCGGGGTACAACACAGCTTTTCTGTATTTGGAAAGTATTTTCTGCACATGGGACAAGGATTTGATATACAGTAGTTTTCTTGTAACTCTGCTACATGGGAAGATTCTAAAATTCAAAGGCAAATTGGCTTAATTCTCTACCAAAAACCAGGAGATGCTCTTTGGTTTGGAGGTGAAAGCCTGGACTTTGGGGACAGACGTGCCTGTCTTTGGTTGATGGCTTTGCCACTTACTAGGTGTCTAAATGAAGACATTTAAACGCTCTGAGCCTCATCTTTCTTATTTTATTTTTTTAAGAACAGCTTTATTGAGCTATAATTCACATTTAATAAAATTTACCCATTTAAAATTTGCAATTCAGTAGTTTTTAGTATATTCACAAGAATTGTGTAGTCATCACCACAATCTAATTTTAGAATATCTTCATCTCCTCCAAAAGGAACTCTGTACTGTCTATGGCTCTATCACCCTGAACCCTCCCAATCTTGGAAGCTCAACAGAGCTGGGCCTGGTTAGTACTTGGATGGGAGACATTCTATACCATTAGCAATATTAATTTGATCATATGTAATGCAGATCTTTAACCACATATTTTGTATGTTAGTTGCAGACCTCTCAAACATCATTTGATAACTCAAAAGAGTCTAATGGTAACTGTCTTATTTTTAAAATGTGAATGAAAATGTGTATCAGGAAATATGGGTATGAAGATAACAGTTAAGAGGAGAGGCACATGGTGGAACTAGTTGTTTTCATTGCCGATGCTTACAATGCCCCATCCAGGCACCTGAATGTTTTATGAATTTATCCACAGAATACAAAATCCTGTGAGGTAGGTGCTCTGATTACCATACTCACTTTATAGATGAGAAAATCAGGGCAGGAAGTGGCCACACACAGTTGGGAACAGATGTAGCTGGTAAGGCTAGAGTGGTTGTAGTGGAAAAAAAGGGTAAATAGAATAGATACTTTCTTACAGAGCACAGGCAATGTGAGATAGGGAGTATTTTTACCCAGCTCTTATCTTTAGGATAAGGCCACAGACCGGCCCAGGGCAGGCTGGCTGTCTGGGCAGGGTTCCTGCCTCAGCCTGGCTCAGGGTCATTTCACATGGCCCACACCTGCAAGGACTCTTGCCGTGACTCAAGAGGGCTTCAGTGCTGCCCAGAGACCCCAGCTTACGGACAAACTTCCTTAAAATGCAGGACAACCAGAGAAGCTCTTACACAGAATATTCCCCCCTTTTGCAGCAGCAGTCAGACCGCTTCTTTTCAGAGAGTATTAGGTAGGAACTTGTACGATCTGAGGAGCAGAGAAAGACTCCAGAAATCCTAACACCTCTCCTTCCAGCCTAGAAATTCACCATCTGCTGGACAAGCTTGCATTCCTTCCCTTGGCAGAACCTCCACCATCAGTGCATTTACCAATAAGCTCCTCCCTGCCTGGGCCCTTGTGGGGCTAGGACACAAAAGATGCTAGAGGTAGGGGTGGGAGTGGCAGGGCCAAGCTGAGGAGCCTACAATATTGGAGAAGGTACCTGAGGCGCCTTCCAGGGCAAGTCTGCACCTGCCAGCTTCACTGTTAGCTGGATCTGCCACTTATAACATAAGGACATTTACATTGGGACTTCCTGCTGGTCCAGTAGCTAAGACTCTGTGCTCCCACTGCAAGGGGACCCAGGTTTGATCCCTGGTCGGGGAACATGTGGAAACTAAAGATCCTGCATGCATCAGCTAAAGATGCTGCCTGCCTCAATTAAGACTAGGGACAGCTAAATAAATACATAAATGAAAATAAATATTTTTAAAAAGAAATTCATATTGTCATCTGACTTCTGCCATCTGCCCTCAACATGGACAGAAGTGGGAGATTTCTTTATGTATAAGTAATATATGTGCACATGTTTTAGGTGATCCCTGGTAGTACTGAGCAACCCGTTTTGGTGCTTAAGCTAGCTGTGGCTGCTAATTTTTGATAGATTAGAAGGGTATAAAGGGCTTCCCTTGTAGTTAAGTCAGTAAAGAATCTGCCTGAAATGCAGGAGACCCAGGTTCAATCCCTGGGTTGGGAAGATCCTCTGGAGAAGGACATGGCAACCCATTCCAGTATTCTTGCCTTGAGAATCCCATGGACAGAGGAGCCTGGCAGGCTACAGTCCATGGGGTCAAAAGAGGCAGGCATGACTTAGCACCTAAACCACCACAGAAAGGTATAACATATAAGGTCACTGAATAGAGAGATACAAGGTCAGGAGTTAACCTCATTACCTCCTTCAAGACAGTTTATGAGTTGGGTGATAATTTAATTGCAAGGTTATAAATCATCTCATAATAAAAAAAATTGCTGTCAAAATGGCCAGTTTATGAATTAGTATAAAATAACTCACACTAATTCCTATGAAGGGAACCTCAATGACTGACATGAAGAGCCCCCATGCTTGTTGCCCAGACAAAGGCAGGGGACTAGATGTAGGACCACTAAGAGGTAACTGACAGCCGTTGGTTTAAAAGTTAAATAATATAGCAGAAAAATCTACATGATTTTCTCGAATTCCGATTTTAGGTGCTTCAGTTTGACCGAGTTGGAGTCTACAAAGGCACCCCAGTGACCCCGCAGAGCCTCACCACTTGTGATTTCACACAGCAGATCCAGAGGGACACCTATCCTGATGCTATTTTGCAGGTATTTGACACATCCGTTCCTAGTTCTTTTGTATTTTGCCTCCAGAAACTTCTTGTTATAAAGTCACCATATTTTAGAAGGAACCTCGTACAATTTCCATCTTTCAAAGTAGAAAACTAAGACTCAAAGTCCTTGAGTAAATATCCTACCATCACTCTGATAAGGAAGGGCAGAGCTGGGATAGAAACCAGGCTTTATGACTTCCAGGTCAAGGCCATTTCTAAACTCTGTCACAGCACTCTGCCATTAGTTGGGTATGTATAATTTATTCTAAAGCCTTTGTAGAGACTCCTATAATACACATGTGAACGCAGACTTCGAGAATAAGGGGTGACAAATAATTGAGGCATGGAGATGGCCGGGCTTGGTGACTTCAGGAGAGGTCTCTGACCTTCGCATATCCTTTATCTCCTCTCTGTTTATCTATCTAGGGCTTCCCCAACGGCTTAGTGGTAAAGAATCCACCTGCAATGCAGGAGACACAGGACATGTGGGCTCAGTCCCTGGGTGGGAAGATCCCCTGGAACAGAAACCGGCAACCCACTGCAGTCTTCTTGCTTGCAAAATCCCATGATCAGAGGAGCCTGGTGGGCCACAGACAAAAGAGTCTCAAAGAGCTGTACACAACTAAGAAACTGAGAATTAGCACATACCTATCTACTGTCATAATTATGATCATCATTTACTATCTCTCTCTCTCTCTCTCTCTCTCTACCCATCTATCATCTTCATAATTAGCAACTGAACAATAGCAATCTTTCTACTTATTTATCATCATTATCATGATCATCATCGATTGCCTATCTATCTATCATCCTTTCATCTAACCTATCTCAGGTTAATAATATCTTTCCCCAGTAATTCACTTCCTTAAACACCAGCCATCCAACCACATTATAAGAGCCTGGCGTAGATGGGCTCCTATTGATAAACGTCTTCCCCAATCACACCCCTGAGTTAGGTCATGGGGAGATACCTCTCACAGGTTCCTTCCTGGGAACGATTATGCTCCACCTGCCTGTCACTCAGGGAATTACAGACTCAAGATGGAGAGAGGGCCACTTCAATATGGCGATTCTGCCAGGTCTGAGTGGACAGCTGGTGGTCCATCTTCAGGGCTCTGACCTCGGCTTCACCCAGCTGTTTCTGTGACTAAGCCCTGTATCTGTCATCATGCTCGCAAACTTCAGGTTGAGGATTGGAATTCCCCTTGATTTTATGTTTTCTAAACTCCAGATTTTCCATTGCACAGACTACCCCTTAATTATGCCATGGGGCTTGTTGAAGTTAAATAAATATTTAAAGAACATTTCTAAGGTAACATTTTAATATAATAAAAATTGCTTAGTGACTTTATAGTTTAGCTAAAGTATCAAAGGAGCCTAACTTTTTCTAGGATCTCAGTCTGTCACAGTTAAATCCAATCCATAGGCAGAGCAAAATCTGAAACAAGTAAAACATTATCTGATAAATTTTGATGTACTACATCCATATCAACACTATTTCCTCCGAGTTACCTCTGAAGTAACAGGAAAAAAGTATATTTTAATACAGCATTTTATTGATATCCTATAAAAAATACTATTGCTTAAGAAATACCTTTTATAGGAGTCCTGAATTATATAAAACCAATCCCTCCTTTCCTTTTAAGGCACAAGCTGCCGGGAAAATCCATTCATCCTTCCGTTCTCTCAGCAACACCATCAACGCGTCCATGGGGGAGTATTTATTGGAAAGTGCCAATAAGCTGTTTGGAGAGAAGTCTGCAAGATTCAAGGAAGTGAGTGAGACCTGAGATTTAAATGACAGGGCCCCAAACTTGCAACCGAGGTCACTTTGAAAGCGGTTTTCTCTGATTCATTCCCAGTGGGCCAGAATTCCACTCGGGCTCGCCGAGGCTCCCCAAGGCCATAGGACAAGATCCAACGCAGCTGTGCTTACGCTCCCTCCGTGGGTGCTTCCTCTTTCTACTGTAAAAACCCCATGTGTAAAGTCACAGTTCAGGAGGCGGGCACAGCTATTCCCAGAACCGCTAACCCCACGCCCAAGCTCTTCTGTACTCTGTTCATAAGGCAAAGTACGCAGGAAAACAAAGGCATTGGGGTTAGGGTACGTAGGTGGGGGTCAAGAGGGTTTATAATCAACCCCCCAACCAACCTCCCCGATACCCATTCTTCATGCTACCCAATCTTGACAGGAAACCTGTAATTTACACTTACACCATGGCTTGTGGGGTATCCAGGAGAAGAGCATGGCAACCCACTCTAGTATTCCTGCTGGAGAATTCCGTGGACAGAGGAGCCTGGCGGTCCACAGTCCATGGAGTCACAAAGAGTCGGACCCGACTGAGCGACTAACACTTCCACTTTCACTTGTTGGGTGTATATTCTATGTAACCTTTGTCATTATTGTTTTCACTTTAAAGGAATACATGCAGCTCTCCAAGAAATATTACTCTACAGAACCCCAGGCGGTGGACTTCCTAGAATGTGCAGAAGACACCAGAAAAAAGATTAATTCCTGGGTCAAGACCCAAACCAAAGGTAAAACCAAGGAAATAGTTTCTGCTCTTCTTTCCATGTAGAAAATTCTGATTTTTTTTTTAAGTCCTTAAACTTAGCCCTTACTCCCAACAATAGTTATTTCAGCTAATGTAACCTGATACTTGTTGAACTTTGTGGTGTTTTAAGTGAGAAAAAAAAAAAATAACTGAGGTATCCTAATAGGAGATATATAGTCAGTACTTCAATAATCTGGTTTTGGATTATTACCTTAGAATAGAATGTAAGAAGAGGCAGATTTTTTCTAACATAGGAAATATCGATATTGAAATTGTGACTTTATGTTCACTGTGAACAAAAACAAAGAACAAAAACACTATTTTCAACTGAGTAATTGGTGTGAGAATACCAGCAATGGAAAAAAGAGAGATCATAAGATTCTAACTCTTTCTTCTATTGCACCATCCAGAGTCAGTATGTTGTCAAGTTCTTTCAGTCCCTGCTTTATCTCTTATTGATCATCTAAGCTATTTCTACCTTTGTTACACATGTACTCAGTTCTTAACTGACTCATCCAACATCCCACTGTCTGTTAGTGGTACATCTGGGGTTCCCTCTTCTGAGCCTTAGTCTAATTCTGGAATTTTTCAAGTTAATGTTCAAAGAATTTGATAACTTAATGCAGAAAACATATTTTCACCTATATCATATGTTTATTTATTTAATTTTAAATATGTTTTTATTTGGCTGTGTTGGGTCACAGTTGTGGCATGTGAAATCTGGTTCCCTCACCAGGGATTGAACCTGGAGCCGTGGCATTGGGAACATGGAATAGTAGCCACTGGACTACTAGGGAAGTCCCTACATCCTATGTTTAAAACATTATTTCAAGCCATAGTATGCTATCCTGCTTTCTTAGCAAGGAATAGAAAAAAAAAAAAAACACTTATATTAAATTCTGTAGAATTGAAAAAAGTATTATTGTTTATCTGAAAATAGTTGACCTACTTCAGTCCTTCATTTCTAGATTTTTAAATTACTGCTTAAAAAAACTGACACATCACTGACAAAAAGAAAGCAGAGAAAGTGAAGATTCAACAGAAATCAAAGTCAAACGGAAATGAAAGTTAAAGCGGATTGCAAAATTAAAGAGATACATGAAAGCTTTGTTTTTTTGAGAACAGCAAGAATTTCTCTTCTTTCTGAGTATTTGTGGTGAATTGCTATAAATAATCAGTGGAATTGCAAAAATGCCCAATAGTCATTTGGACTGATTATTTTACCAATTTTTATACTAATTTGAGAAAAATTTTCTTTTTTTCTTGTTATGATCAAATACTATCTGTCACAAAGTTAAAGTCCCAGTAGATTTCCAAGTAGTAACCAGGAATTTTAATTGCTAGGGGGTATATTGAATGAAGACATTGAATAACTAGACTGAAACTGGTCAGACTACAGTGACCTTTTCTCTTGAGTCCCGGATCTGTCAGTCAAAATGGAAGATGGTGGGATTCTGACCAGCTCTCAAGCATTGTGACCTTGAAAATGTTATTAATATCTCACTATGGTGTCCATTTGTATTGCTGTTCAGTTGCTAAGTCTTCTCTGACTCTGCCACCCCATGAATTGCAGCATGCCAGGCTTCCCTTTCCTTCACTATCTCCTGTAGTTTGCTCAAACTGATGTCCATTGAGCCAATGATGCCATCTACCATCTCATCCTCTGTCGTCACCTTCTCCTCTTGCTCTCAATCTTTCCAGCATCAGGGTCTTTTCCAATGATCAACTCTTCCCATCAGATGGCCAAAGTATTGGAGCTTCAGTTTCAGCATCACTCCTTCCAATGAATATTCAGGATTGATTTCCTACTTGTGTAAAATGACACTAATAATACTCCCTTACTAGAGTGGTTGTGAGGTTAAATAAAATAATGTGGTTGAAATATTGCAAAGCAAGTATTCACTATAAATGGGCTGTTTCTTAAACCAACTTAAAAAAAAATCACACTCAGATATTATCATTTCTGGGAACCTTTTTGGGCTCAATCATTCACTCCCTTCTCTGCGTTGTCACAGTTCTCTGTATTATTCAGCTCTCTCATAGAACTTACTGCACTTTTTTCCCTAAATGATTAAGAATGTTGTTCCAATATTCTAAGCCTCCCCAGGACAATTCTTCCTTGATAACTCAATGGAATCTGTGCTATTTCTTATGTAGGTATAGCGCAACTTCCAAAATACTGTTTCTGGGTGGATCAATGAGACCCGTGGGCTGTCTAGACCAGATCTAGAAGAAGCCCTGGTGACTTACTGGGGAAATGTGCTATTATATTCCTTGTTAGTGTTAGTCACTAAATTGTGTCCATCTCTTGCAATCCCATGCACTGCAGCCCACCAGGCTCCTCTGCCCATGAAATTCTCCAGGCAGGAATACTGGAGTGGGTTGCCATTCTCTTCTCCAGAGTATCTTCACCATCCAGGAACCGAAGTCAGGTCTCCTGCATTGCTGGCATATACTTTACCATCTGAGCCACCAGGGAAGCCCATTATATTCCTTGAGTCACTTTTTCACTCCCATCTGAATGAACTAACTTCATATAACCACAAAACTTTGAGAAAACAGTATAAAAGGAATTTAACATTTTCTGGGACGTCTCTGGTGGTCCAGGGGTTAAGACTCTGCACTCTCAAAGCAAGGGATGTAGGTTCAATTCCTGGTCAGGGAAACAAAATCCTGCATGCAGCACAGTGTGACCAAGGAAATAAATAAGTAAAAGAAACTTAAAAATATTTTTTCCAAGTCTGATAGTAATTCTAAATCTTAATTATATTACTTCTTCATTTTCTCTTGAATTTTGTAAACATGAAAAATTTGGTCTGGGTTTTATTTATGATTTAAATAAATTAGAAAAATTTGAATATGAATATCAGCATCTCTGCAGAGTATGATAAATGTGGATGCTGAGCTTGATGGTGACTCAAAAGACTCAAGAAATCATAATGACTTCATAATTGTTAATCATGCATCCTGAACATATGTCATATTTTTTGTAGGCAAAATCCCAAACTTGCTACCTGAAGGTTCTGTTGATGCAGACACCAAGATGGTCCTGGTGAATGCTGTCTACTTCAAAGGAAGGTGGAAGACTCCATTTCAGCAGAAATTAAAGGGACTTCATCCTTTCCGTGTGAACTCAGTATGAAACAATGACAACAAATTGGATTTTCTTAACATAGATTTTAGGGCCTTTGACAAAAGAGAGAAAGAATAATTAGGGACCACTCATTGATATCCATACATGATTTGCTATTAATAGTTATAAGTTATGCACACTGGATAGTTTATTGACTCTTTCAGGTTACTGAATAGCACTCAGTAATTTTCTGAGAGGCCTTATGAGTAGTGGTAAAGACCTTGGGCTTTATAATTAACAATTCTGGACTCTCATTTAAGCTCTACTACTGACCACCTATGATGTTACTTGTGGTTTATGCATTCCATTTTTTGATTTGTGAAACTAGTATGATAATTTCCAACTGAAAAGGTTGTTACAAAGATTCAGTGAGATTTTGCAGAGTTCTTGACCCCTAGTAGGTACTGAACAAAAGTTTTAGTATTATTATAATTATAATTGTCCATCTTATTATTAATGGGTACTATCTTAAAAATAACAAAATAGATCAGAATCACTGTGAGAGTATGCAAATAATAAATTTTTATTTTTTAAATATATTTTGACATTTCTAAACAAATCGCAAAACAAATTTTTAATTTTTGAAAAACATATTTCTTTAGCATGAAAACATAACCCGTTCTTTTATGTCTGATTGTAAATCTTTTGACATCTTACTATCAACTTTCATATTTTACATTTTAATCACTTTAGACTCAGAGCAAATCAGTAGAGATGATGTTCCTGAATGAAAAGCTAAACATTGGATACATAGCAGACCTGAAGGTCCAGATTCTAGAACTCCCATATGCTGGAGATGTCAGTATGTTCCTGCTGCTCCCAGATGGAATTGCTGAATCCTCTACGGGCTTGGAATTGGTAAGAGCTCCAACTTCCATTGTTTTAAACTTCTGGGGCTAAACTCACCTTTGCACATGTCTGCTGTTGCTATTTAGTTGCTAAGTCACGTCCAGCTCTTTGAGACCCCCTGGACTGTAGCCCACCATGCTCCTCTGTCCATGGGATTTCCCAGGCAAGGTTACTGGAGCTGGTTGCCATTTCCTTCTCCAGGGGATCTTCCCCATTGAAGGATCAAACCCACATGTTCTGCATTGGTAGGTGGATCCTTTATCACTGAGCTACCTGGGAAGCCCTTGCATATACCTACACCTGAGGAAATGGTGCGCAGTTTGAATATGTGAACTGGTTTGAGAGGAACTGTTTCAGGTTTCCCACTGTCATTCATAAGCCTTAAACATGTCATACATGCTATCTTCTTGCAAAATTTTTACCAAACTATTAAATTTTAATATCACCTACAATATGGTAAAGTCATTGGTTGTCAACATTAGAGGTTGTTGTCCTTCTCTGCTAAGCATTCATTGGTTTTTATGTTTTGGATTCGTAGCTGGAAAGTGAAATCACCTATGACAAACTCAACAAGTGGCTCAGCGAAGACACCATGGCTGAGGATGACGTGGCGGTGTACATGCCCGAGTTCAAATTAGAAGAGCGTTATGAACTCAAGACCATTCTCACAAGCATGGGCATGGGCGATGCCTTCAGCCGGGGCCGAGCCGATTTCTCAGGCATGTCAGCAAAGAATGACCTGTTTCTGTCTGAAGTGTTCCATCAAGCTTCTGTGGACGTGAACGAGCAGGGCACTGAGGCTTCTGCTGGCACTGGGGCCATTGTGACAGGGAGAACAGGCCACGGAGGCCCGCAGTTCGTGGCAGACCATCCTTTCCTCTTCCTTATCATGCACAAGATAACCAAGAGCATCCTCTTTTGGGGAAGATTTGCCTCACCCTAAATTGAAAGTTTCTGTTTCTGCACGAGAATTTGTAATCTGAGTGTAAGCCTCAGGATTTCTGCAAGTGACAAAACTTCTCTGCATGTTTCTTTTTTTCTGAAAAACTTTTATTACACACTCACTAGAAACACAGACATAGCGTGACATCTGTCAGTCATAACCTTACCCCCCTGTTAATCATTTGGCCTCATTTAGTTCTTTCTTACTCTTGGTTTATTTTATAGCTTTAACTTTTACTGTATTATTTATTATTTGTATACTAGTTTTTTGTTATTATGGTCACTGTCTAGTATAGTTGACACATATACAGAAGCCAGTCATCACTGGCATCATTTTTCTTTCTAAGGAAATATATGTATTTGTGGGCTCAAAGGATGGAGCATCCACCTGCAATGCAGGATACCCAAGTTCAATCCCTGGGTCAGGAAGATCCCCTGGAGAAGAGAATGGCTACCCATTTTAGTGTTCTTGCCCAGAGAATTCCATGGGCAAAGGACCCTAGCAGGCTACAGTCCATGACGTTACAATAAGTCAAACATGACTTAGTGACTAAGCATGCATGCCTATGTATTTGTTCTTATAATGAAGGATAAGTAGGTGGCCTTCTATGATCTTTTGTAATAGAAACCTAGAAGAAAGAATTGAACAACAGGAAAATATATATTGTGTGCATTTCTAAACAAATGTCTAGCATTTTGTATCACATAAATGGGGCTGTAACTTCTGTAAGGTTGCAAAAATATAGAAAATAAACCTATTTTCACAAACCATTTGCTTGTTTGCATTCTATTAGGTCTTTAGGTTATAAGACCTGTTTATCTTGTTTCTCAGAAATCAGGTATCACAGCTCATTTGTGAGAACCAAGCAAACAGAATAAAGGAGCCAAGGGAATAACCAACTGCTTTGCAAGAGGCCCCAGTGTTGGGGGTGGGGCCGAGTTGTGTGAAAAATTGATTAGAACTGCCTTCTCACAGCAGAAAAACGTATAGCAATTCAAAACAATAGTTTGGGTCAGAGTCCTTTGGGGATCCCATGTCCACATCAAGACAGCAGAAATAAACACCAAGTCTAGTGGCTGCAGACATAGATCAAGGTCATAATCACTGAGTGAGTTGACAGAGAGTTCAGAGGGGTAGAGATGAGCTGGGCACAAGGGTGGAAGGAAAACATAAGTTGACTTATTTTAAGTGTTTGCTTCGAATAGCACTGAACACTTTTGAGTGGATCAGCAGCAGAGAAGAACATAATTTAAGTCTTGAGAACTAAGGAAGATCTGAGGTTTAGGGAGAAGTGTGGCTGGATCCTGAAAATGCATTCCAGGCATTGCCCTCTTTATGATGAAAGCCAGGAATAGGTGACCCACTGGAGCATGGTGGTTAAAGACCTCATGACCTTGACTTAACTGCACCCAAATCCCAGTTTGAACACTTATGAGTCCTCTAACTATAAGCTGGGAATGGTGTTTCTTCATGCTTCTGCTTTCTTTCAATATAAACAGGAGAAAACAGTGCTTTTGTCATAAGGTTGCTCTGATGGTGGAATGAATTCATATCTAACAAGAAATTAAACAAATGCTTAGTATATACAGTACTTAATAAATACTACTGATTATAATTATTTTCTTAGTCAGCAATAAAACTGTCTCATTATCAGCTGGTCAAGCATGGCATCCCAGAAAATTATTCAGTTAATTCTTTACAGCTTGAATTATGGTTTATTTCCTCAAAATCAGATATTCTAAAAAATATAGGTTCTTCCTTGCATTCTTCTACTTTTCGATTCATTTAAAAATGTATTTTATCAATTCATTCAGCAATGTGATAAGTAGTAACTTTCTGAATCATTATTGTGAGGTTCTGAGTCTTAAGATGTATATCACCTTCATTACTGAATTAGAGCATGAGCATGGAATTCTAGGTTCAAAGTATTCTTCACACTTTGTTGTTGTTCAGTTGCTAAGTTGTGTTCAGTTGTACCTGATTCTTTGCAACCCTATGGACTGCAGCATGCCAGGCTTCCTTGTCCTTCACCATCTCTCTGAGTTCGCTCAAATTCATGTCCATCCAGCCGGTGATGCCATCCAACCATCTTATCTTCTGTCGCCTTCTTCTCCTGCCATCAATTTTTCCCAGCATCAGGATCTTTTCCAAATAGTAATCTCTTCTCATCAGGTGGCCAAAGTATTGGAACTTCAGCTTCACCATCAGTCCTTCCAATGAATATTCAGGATTGATTTCCCTTAGGATTGGTAGGCTTAATCTCCTTTCAGTCGAAGGGACTCTCAAAAGGCTCAAGAGACTCTGCAGCACTATAATTCAAAAGCATCAATTCTTCAGCGTTCAACATTCTTTTTGGTCCAACTCTCACATCCGTACATGACTATTGGAAAAACCATAGCTTTGACTCTAGGGACATTTGTGGACAAAGTGATGTCTCTGGAGGTCTGCTTCTTGTAGTTTAATAATTTTATTTTTGTTTTTGATGCTGTTCTTAATATTTCATCACATTCAGAGTCCTTTTAAATGGTTTTCAAAATTTAGTTTATTCATCAGGAGATGTTTTTCATTTGGAAACCTGTGTCTTGGTTTAGTTCTGGGAAACTCTCAGCCACCACTCTGGCCTAAATACTTGTTACCCTCACTCCAATATAGATGTTGAAACCCTAACCCTGATGTAATGTTTGTAGGGGGGCCTTTGGGAGATAATTGGAATTAGAATTGGTCATGAGGGTGTGTCCCAGGATGTAATTAGTGTTCTTATGTAACCAGGAAGGGTTAATTTTGAATTCTCAATGGATCTGCCCTGTGACTCTAACCCTTATATTATTGATTTTGTTATTATAGGCATACATAATGGTCTGCCTCAGGGAGGTAACCTGACTCTGCCCACCTGTGAAGGACTGTGACACTCTTAGATTCTTTGTGTTGCCTTAAATTCTTTGTGTGGCAAATGGAGGGGACTTCCTTTGTCTGTTGCTTGCTGGTGGGGCCCAGATATTCACATTTCCAGAGGCGGGCCTCACAGGCAGATGCGACATCTTTGTTTTCTGATGACAGGAGATATTTCATTTCACACCACCCGTGAAATCACAATTGATGCTTTTGAGCTGTGGTGTTGGAGAAGACTCTTGAGAGTCCCTGCGAGCCAGGAAATGAGCCATGACCAAGCACCCAATCACACTGGCACCCTCATCTCAGGCCTGCAGCGACCAGAACTGTGAAAAATGGATGTTCTCCAGGCACCCAGTCAGTGGTGGTATTACCTGACCAACAACTGAATAAGGCAGCCATTATTCACACAACTGTCTGGGCTCCACCCTATTTCCTCTCTTGTTCTGGATTCCCATTTGAATAATACTGATGTACCTAGAGTTCTTTTTTATCTTCTAACAGATTTTGAATACCTAATACATTCCTGTAATCTTAACATCAAATATTGCAAAAACAAAACAGAAGCTAGAGCAAAACTCCCTTTACACCCGTTCTCCATTCATATAGTGCTTATTCCTTCATGCTCAGTAGGAATATTGGTACATATTGCTAAACATACACAAGGCAGGCCACAACTAACAACAAATAAACAAATGAGCAAAATTCTGCTGATAATATTATATTGTTGACTTAGGATAGCATTACCTCTTTCCCTGCCCCCTTCAAACAGTCATCAAAACAATGCAAAACCAAAATTTTACCAGTCTAGCTAGTATGTGTGTGCTGTGCCCAGTCACTTCAGTCGTGTCCGACTCTTGGCAACCCTGTAGACTGTAGCCCTCCAGGCTCCTTTCTCTATGGGATTCTCTAGGAAAGAATATTGAAGGGGGTTGCCATGCTCTCCTCCAGGGGATTTTTCTGGCCCAGGGATCAAACCGTCATCTCCTCTGTCTCCTGAATTGGCAGATGGTTCTTTACCATGGTGCCACATGGGAAGCCCATAACTCGTGTCGAGATCTGCTCGACAAGCAGGGTTTCCAAAAGCACGATGTGGCGAAAGAGAGAAACAAGACAGAAGAATTCAGAGAAATGCGAGAATCGGGGACCAACACCGCCCCAAGGTGAAAGTGCCAAAACTGAGTCCAAATCAGCTTTATTATACGCTCAGTCAGGGAGGAAAGAATATGCAGGAGTTAAGCTATAACTCATGTGGCCTTTAGGGCCAAAGAACAAAGTGATTGTTAACCACTGAGTAGCTAAGAAACAGTAATCAATAACAAATCAGTAACTAAGACTAATATTCTTATCTATAGATTTTCCACCAGATACATAAAACATGTGACTCTGAGATGCCAGTTGAGAAACAGTCTGGGGTTGCTTTTCCGACCCTAGGATCATATCTTGTTTTCAAGATTAAGAACTCTTCCCTCTGGACTCGTTCCAAGAGTCTTATGCCTTATAGCATCCAGTTTATCAATAATTATAAATTTCTTTCATGGCCCTTTCCGGGGCCTGCTTTTCTTTTATTCTCCCTGTCTCCTACAAGCTAGTATATCAATATATAAAGATTTCATTTTATTATTTTGGCTATGCAGTGCAGCCTATGGGACCTTCGTTCCCTGATCATGGATTGAACCCATACCCCTGCAGTGGAAGTGCAGCGTCTTAAACAGTGGACTGCCAGGAAAGTCCCTAAAGATTTTAAACAAGAGGTAAGTGAGAAAGGAATCTGGAGAAAGTTTGTGGGAAACATGAGTAAAACTTAGTCTGTGGTTTTAGAGAAGGTGAAACAATTTCTTGTCTGATCCCCCCCAAACCAATACAGATACACTGAATGTAATGCAAAGTACTAAAGCTATGCAGTGATGTAGACTGAGTCACTCTCTGGTGAACCACTGGCAGTCAAGACAGACAATCCCTCTATCTGGAGCTTCCATATGATACATGGGTTTGTGTGCGCGTGTGTGCGCTAAGTCACTTCGGTTGTGTCCAACTCTTGGCAGCATTATTGACTGTGATCCACCAGGCTTCTCTGTCCATGGGATTCTCCAGGCAAGAATGCTGGAATGGGTTGCCATGCCCTTCTCCAGGGGATCAGACCCAGGGATCGAACCAACATCTCTTAGGTCTCCTGCACTGGGAGGCGAGGTTCTTGACCACTAGTGCTGCCTGGGAAGCCTTGAGATCTTCCTGACCCAGGGATCAAACCTGGTTCTCCTGCATTGGCAGGCAGGTTTTTTTTTTTTTTACCAGACCCAGCTACTGCATCTAAAACATCCCTCCAGACCCCATGTCTCTGGAGTGGGGACAATGGACACGGAGTTGTGCTTGGAGGTCACCACCAGCACCCAAATGAGAAGAACAGAAACATTTCCTGGGTATTTCACTTAGTAACTTGTGAGCAATTTAACATCAAACAGTTCACCTATAATAATCTCCATTTCATTGCTCTTAATTATTCTACTATTTTAAAACTTTCTGTTTTTGTAGGAAAAAAGTATCCTGGGGAAGCCACTAATCACTGCCAGTTGGCAGACTAGGGAAAACATGAAGAAGCCAGGAAAGTATGAGTTACAATTTGTCATAATTCCAGGTTCTATCTGCAGACAGATATGGAAAATGTGGGCAATTAAGTAATCGAGGCAACACCTCATCTATCTTTCCTTTTATTTGAGCTTCTGGCCAGGATAAACTTGAAAGGAAGAGTGGATGGGTTTGTAAAAGTGAATCAGAGGGTGGGGCTAAGAAAAGGGTGGTGATAAAATTGCTAAAAATTACTCCTACAGTTCAGAGTTAATTAACTCAGCCACAATCTCTTACTAAAGGAACCCACTGCACATTCTGCTCCAGTGGAAGAAAACAAGGTATTGTAAATATGTCTTTGCTTAAAAATGTTTATTTATGTTTTCTTTCTTCATGGACGTGCCTAGCTAAATAACAGATTATCAAGACTTCCACAGAACAGAAATGAGAGTCGAAGGTCATCCCCTGTCAGGAAGCATTTGGCAGGAGGCTTCCTGTGTGCTATTTTCTGATGTCCCTTATTAATCCCTGAATATTCAGAGATGAGTGGAGAGGCAAACTCCTCCCCTGGGCAAAGTAATACACACATTATTAAAGTAAAAGTAACTATTTATGGCCTTCTTCCCTTTCTGTTATGGAAAGTGATTTTTACAACCCCCTCTCTTTGAGATGGATTCTAGCCTTATGTTTCCTGGATAAGTTGTAAGATTTTTGATCTTTATCTTTGTTGAAAAGGCTATCTTGTAAGACAGTATATATATGCCCACATTAAGTTGAATAAACCCCTTTACTCCATCAGAGTCTTGGTCCCCATGTCTCTATTCATTTCTCTCTTTCTCTCCTTTCTCTCTTCTTTTATTTTCTTATCATCAACTCTGCACCCCCCAAGCCCTGGCCCATTAAAGGGCCATAATAATCCCCAAGAATTCTGTGCAAGTCTGAGTGGTTTAACTCTGAGCTGGCTCAAAGATTGTGCTGGAGAAAGATTAAGCAGGAGAGCACCTTTATTTCCAAAGATGTTAGCTAGATGGCTTTACCATGAATTGTTAAACTATGAATGATGTTTTCTCCAGTCACATTTTGGATTTGCTACCTTTGTATCTGTCAACAGGGGCAAAAAGAAATAGGATAGTCTCAGAATGATTAAACCAAAACCCTTCTACCCCTTCAAAAGACTGGACTTGGCAACATAAACTTGATCTCACTCATTTGTGTAGGGAACTATTGACTTGACTCTTTACCCCCTACCCCTACCCAGCTTCAAGTCTTGGCCAACATTCCAGGGTCCATTAGCTTTCCTCTTTTTCATGGAATAATCTAAGCCCCTAACCCTACACTACATGCTTATCAGAAACCCTGCCAAACTATTAATTCCCACAGAAATGGCTTCAGGTAAACTTACAAGTGCTAGGAGTGTGGAGAGGTTATTTTCTGATATGCATGGCTCTACCAAGAAAGCAGTATTATCAGCACTGTCAGAAAATTAGGAGGCTTTGAATATCCTCTAATGGAAAAGGGGAGGAGAGTCCTTCCTGCTCCCTCCTCCAGCTCACCATCATCCTTCCTTTTTCCCTCCTCCTGCTGATCATCTTTCATCACCCAATCCCTCCCTTTTACCATAAAACCTTAAAGGCAATAAAATATAGTGATAAAAGCATTTGCATTTAGATGAGCCTGGGATTGCCATGATAGCTCTGCTGTTAGATAACTATGCATGCTAATCAGCACATGTAACCTCTCTGGGCCTTAGTTTCCTAGCAGGTAAAATGAGGCAATTTGATTAGAAAGAGTGGAAGATTCTTTCCAATCCTGATTTGCTGGAAATATGTGTATCTATGATGAGACATTTTGATGAATGCTACTATCCTTTTCTTATTCCCATATTTCTTTAGTTAAACCCCTTTACAAATTGAGATTTTACATAAATGTGTTTATTTATAAGTATGTATACTGATATATGGGCTTCCCTGATAGCTCAGTTGGTAAAGAATCTGTCTGCAATGCAGGAGACCCTGGTTTGATTCCTGGGTTGGGAAGATCCCTTGGAGAAGGGAAAGGCTACCCACTCCAGTATCCTGGCCTACAGCGTTTCCTGGATTGTAAAGGAAATTAGTCCTGAATGTTCATTGGAAGGACTGATACTGAAGCTGAAACTCTAATAGTCTGGCCACCTGATGTGAAGAATCAACTCATTGGAAAAGACCCTGATGATGGGAAAGATTGAAGGTGGGAGGAGAAGGGGACAAGAGGATGAGATGGTTGGATGGCATCACCAACTCAATGGACATGAGTTTGAGTAAACTCTGGGAGTTGGTGATGGACAGGAAAGCCTGGTATGCTGCAGTCCATGGGGTTGCAAAGAGGCAGGCACGACTGAGCGACAAACACACACATAAGTTCCTGACCTGAAAACACTGTCACTTAATGCACATCATTTACATATGTCTTTGATAGCAACATTTGGATCTAGAAAACTTCGAAGTAGCAAAAGCATGTGCTTTAATCAAACATGCTATTTAAAAAAATCAAACATTTCTTTGTATCCTATATATGTACACATATGTGTATATACATATATATTTATTGTTTCAAAATTTTAAATATCAAAAGAAAAAGCAGCTTCAAAATCACTATTTAAAAAGTTATTACTCTTAAGGTAGAAGGATTTTCCTTTCTTTACTTTTCTTTCTTTTTTTCCGTGATTTATAGCTACTAGTTTCATACTGGTGTGATTATAGACATTTTATTTTACCTCATATTTTGCTTTTGAAGGATTGTAAATCAGCTATTAAATTAGCTAATAAATCATTAGCTTTTAAATTAGTTTATTAATTGATAAACTAGTTTTAAACTAGTTAAAAAAACTAATAAAATATTTTTTTTTCTTCCCTGGCATACAACATATCCTAGAGTATATGCTTTTGTGTCGATGACATCTAAATGTATATTTATATTAATATACTTGTGTATGTAGCTGCTCTCTTGCAAATTATCACAGAAGCACTTTTATTTCAAGGTCTAATCTATTAAGCCTATATCCTAGAACTATTAATCTGCAAAATGATATGTCAACAGTGTGAAGGATCTCATTATAAACAAAAAACTTCCTAATGTGTGTGTTTTATTACCTTTGGTAATAGAAGTGATTATAATTCATCTATGTAATATCTAGAGGTCTCACTCAACCTCTATTTCTTAATTGGAAATTACTGACTCTTTCTTCATCGGCTCCAAATTACAGCTGGAAAAGGCCATCACCTCTGAGAAGCTGAGTGAGTAGACCAGCACAAACATGATGGAGTTGGGCAACGTGCAGTTAAACCTTCCCAAGTTCAAGCTGGAAGAGACTTATGCTCATGTCAACTTTGAGCAGTATGGGGATAAGCGATGCTTTTAACCAGAGCAAAGCTTATTTCTCAGGAATGTCCTCAGAGAGAAACCTATTTCTTTCCAATATTTTCCATGAGTCTTTTGTGGAAATAAATGAACAAGGTACAGAGACTGCAGCTGGTACTGAGAGTGAGGTGAGTGTGAGAATTAAACTGCCTTCCATCGAATTCAATGTAGACCACCCATTCCTCTTCTTCATCAGGCACAAGAAAACCAACGGCATTCTATTCTATGGGAGATTCTGCTCCCCCTAAACCCTGCATCTCTCTCATCAAACAAGAGCATCTTAGTGAAAAATACACACATATGATAGAAACACAATTATAATAAAACCAGTTTGTAGCCTGACTCTTTCTTATGCACAAGTATTAGAAAAATTATCTTGAAATAATATATTCTAGTGATCCTATGAGGCCTAAATAGCTAGAGAGAATGACAAATTTAAATTTTTTAACATGTTATTTTAATGTGACTTTTATTTACATTTCAGAAATTTGGCTATTCAATCAAATGCCTTACAATGCTTGACCTACCTGGTCACTGTATTTCCATTGTCATTTATATTTCACATGCATCATTTAGTGAAGAAAAATCTTTATAAAGGTGATATAATATCATTGATATTGCTATGTGAATTTAAAAGTATTCTAAAATAAAAATTTTATTAGAAAGAATTATTATGGGTAAAAGTTGTCACATTAACATCTTTGCTTTTAAAAATCTTATAAAGTAGAAGAGTAAATTTCTAATTTATATAAATGCATATTGTCAGGTATAAGAAGATATTCTTAGTAAAATTTTATCTCCAAAAAATTGCCTTTGTTTTTCCAACCCCTACTAAAAATGCTCATACACAATGGCTTATTGTAGTCTCATCAACTCTTATTCTAATTTTAGAGACTGAGTGTATCATTCTAGGTTGCTTTTTTTTTTCATTTTAATCTACTGAGTGAAAGTTCTAACCTTCTGTGGATCTGACATGAACAGTGTATAAAATAGTACAAGAAAATGTGTTTTCTGTATAAAAACTTGGTTTGGTATGATAGATTAAAAAAAAGAGAGAGAGATTCTATACTTTTGGCTTCCCTAGTGGCTCAGATGATAAAGAATCTGCCTGCTATACAAGGGGATCTGGGTCCTTTGCTCCAAAGAAGGGAAACTGTAGTATATATGACATTTTATCATATCATCATGAAACGTTTTGCCTCTACTCATAGCACCTCACATTAAGTAACAACAAAAGAAATCCCTGTGTCTGTGTTCTATCAAATTAAAAGTCCTTAGGTTTTATGTATCATGTTGACTCAAAAGTAGGTTAACAAATGAACAGGGAGCCTGGAAACCAAGCCAAAATAAAGGAAGACAAGAGTGACTCCGTCAGAAGCTGACAGTCTAAGAATATTCAACACGCTATTTTCCAAACAAACAAGAGGAAAAAAGATGATACTAGAAACTGCAGGTTAGTAAGATGCATTCAGGCAGCCATTCATTTAAAAAATGGTTACTAGACATCTATGCTGTATCAGGTGATATTTGGGGCGTGAAGACGATGCTTCTGAACACAGATGGCCCCTGGTCCCCTGTCTCCTGGAGTCATGGAGCTTACAAACTCCAGGGGGAAATAGACTCAAAGTGGATACTAGTGCAAAGAATGATTGCAAAAGAAACTGCAGCCATCCTGGACACACGTGTATGTGTGTGCACTCATCAGGCTTTTTTCAGTAATGAGGCTTAAAGTATTTGCTGATGATATTTTGTTTTTCTCCCTTAGTGCAAATGTATATAGCCTGTCTTTTTAGAAGTATCACAGACTTTAGAACAATACATAATAATCATGGTATGTTAACCTCCTTTTTTCCCCCAGGGCAAACAAAACTATTAATGGAAAAGCAGTATAGTGATTAAAGAGCATATGGGCTTCCCTGGTGGCTCTGGTGGTAAAGAATCTGCCAGCCAATGCAGGAGATGTAAATTCAGTCCCTGGGCTGGAAAAATCCCCTGGAGAAGACAATGGCAACCAGCTCCAGTATTCTTGCCTGGGAAATCCCTTGGACAGAGGGACCTCGGGGGCTACAGTCCATGGGGTCACAAAGAGTCGGACAGGACTGACCAACTAAACCACAACATGTTCAGTAATATAGACATTCGTGTGGTGGCTAAAAATGTAACTGACAAACTGGAATCTGGATTTTTGAAAGTGCTCTTCCACAGGCTTACTAAACAAGGCAAATTAAACAAGCTGGGCATGCATGCTAAGTCACTTCAGTTGTGTCTGTCTCTTTGTGAGCCCATGGATTATAGCCCACTAGGCTCTTCCGTCCACGGGTGTAGCCTGCAGGATCCACTGTCCATGTTCTTTTCCAGGCAAGAATACTGGTGTGGGTTGCCATTTCCTTCTCCAGATCTTCCCAACCAAGGGATTGAACCCGGGTCTTTGGCATTGTAGGCAGACATTTTACCATCCGAGCCACTAGGGAAGCCTTGAGGCTGCAGCAAATTAACCTAGGAAAGCAAACCCATTCCCTAACGGAGGAGGCCTTCTGCAAACACTCTCAGAGGACGACCAGGCGCTAGCCTCCGCCACCAATCCGTCTGCTCTTTCGGGCCGGGGCAGGGAGATACACGCGAGGCTCAGCCTCGCCCACGGTCCAGCCTCTGCACAGGCCGGGCCATCTCCGGGAGTTCTGAGTCACCTCCGGAAGCCTGGCCCGAACTCAAAGCGGACGTGAAGCATCCACCGAGCTGGAAGAGCCGCCGCCGCCGCCGCCGCCGCCGCCGAAATCTCCCAGGTACCCGGTCTGGGGGGGCTCCCGAGCTTTCCGGGTCCCCCGGCGGCCGCCTCTAGCCTGGAGCTCCAGCGGAGAGATGTAGGGACGGCGGGAGGCCGGAGGCACCGCGGGTCAGAGCAGGGAGGTGGAGAGCACCAGGGGAGGGCCGGCGGGGGCTGTCCGGGCAGGAGAGCCCCGGGGCTGGGGTGGCCCCGATCCCCGCCGCGCCCGCGGGATCCTGGCCCGCTTGGGGCCTCAAGGGTGAGTCTCCAAGGATGGGACTCGGAGGCCGGAGCCCTGGAGTGCAGACCCGCCCTGCGGCACAGGGTGGTCCCCGCGGTGGGGGCGACGCGGGCCCGCTGACTCCACGGTGTCTCCGTTTGCCGGCCGGTGGGGGGGGTGGCCGGGAGCCCCTCCGGGGCTGCGGTTCCTTGAGAAGGACGGGCAGGAGCCCTGGCTGCGAGGAGAGTGGGGGATGAAGGGGGGGGGGGGGGGGAAGCCCGTTAGCTCTTTAATTGCTAGACTGCTTTTCCTTTAAGGGTTTTGTTTTCCCGGGGGAAAAGGTTAACAGACCGTGATTATTGTCAATTGTTCTAAAGTCTATGATACGTCCAACAAGGGGGGAGGAGGGGGAGGGGGCGAGGGGCGGGGTAGGGGGCGCAGTGCCGGGGGAGGTCAGTGGCGCCCACTGCAAACTCCAAGCGAGGAGTGAAGCCTCCGGTGAGCTCTGGGAGGTACTGGGTCCCTGCCACCTGCAGACCAATGCCGGCCCCCCAGCTTATTGGGTGTAACCAGCCCCCCTCTCCTCCCTTCCTCCACATTCTTTTCTGTGTTCCTCCTCCCCTCTGTCCCTCCCTTCTTTACCTCCCGTCTTTCTTTCCGTATTTCTTCCTTTTTTTTTCTTTAACAGCTTTTCATCTATGCTTATTCTTGGGCTCCTCTCTCTGTTTTCTGCTGCGCTTAGTCGCTCAGTCATATCTGACTCCCATGGGCTCTACCCCGCCAGGCTCCTCAGTCCAGGGGATTCTCCAGGCAGGAAGAATTCCTGACCCAGGCCTCCCATATGTGTTACAGGCGGATTCTTTACCAGCTGAGCTACCAGGGAAGCCCTCTCACCTGAAACAAACAACTTCCTCCTCGTTTCCCCATCCTCAGCAGTCACAGTGTGTATTGCACACTCCCTGGATACCCCCATCCCGCTGGTTCCTGCTCCCACTAACTCAGCTGACAGACTTGAGGGTCCTAACTGCCATCCCCTCACTGCTCCCCGGTCCAGCCCGGGGTGCTACCTTACTGTTCTCCTCCATCCTCCCCACTTCCCTGGTCCCTCCTGTCCAGTTCTCCCAGGACAGATTGCTGAGTCCCAGTCTCATGGCTTTTCCTCTCACTACCTGTGAAAATTGGAAATTCCCCAGAACAAGGTGGATTATTTTCTTTTTTTCCCTCTTAGGCCTCCACTTTTTCGTTCTAATTCCATCCATTTACCTAGAGGTTCCTGGAATATGGATGCACATTGAGGGCTCTCAATCTCTTGCTCCAGAGCTTCCTCTCCTCTTAAGGCCCCTCCCTATGTTGACAAACACCCCAGCAGTCTTTCTTACAGGATCCCTGGAAATGGTATGTTCCAGTCATCTCTAATGGAATGTAGCACCGTCCCCATTCCAAGCTGATTCATATAACTTCCTGTGGATGGTGTCCCACCCTTTGGCTGGATTAGCTAAGAGCCTAAATGGCATCCCACTCCAGTACTCTTGCCTGGATAATCCCTTGGACGGAGGATCCTGGTAGGCTGCAGTCCATAGGGTCGCAAAGAGTAGGACACGGCTGAGCGACTTCACTTACTCACTCTGCTCTGGACTCGGTCCTTCTCCTTATCCTTAGGTGATCAGACCCCCATCCTGGCAGTTCCATCTTCCAATCTCTAGTGCAGACATTTCCCCTGTGTTGGGGAGTCGCTAGTCAGTAGCAGGAGTCCCCAGTTGTTTTTTTTTTCTACACCAAACCATGAGCCACAGTATGTTTCTAAAACTCATATAAAGCCTTGCTTAAAAACAGCGCCTGGCTTCATAGATCATAGCTCAAGTCCCAGACTCTCAACCTGTGTGTGGGGTGCCTCCTTCCTGTCTCAGACACTGCTTGCGTCTCTGGGAGGAAGCTGCGCTCACCCACTTCCCCGGCTGGCGCAAACCACGCCCTTCCTGTCCACTCTGCACCTGCTGGCCCTGACACTCGTCGTCTTCCCGAGCTCCTGCCAGTCTTTGAGAACCACTGCTCCCCTTCTCTTGGGCTTCTGAAGAGATTTCTTTCTGCTTTACTCTTGGCTTCCTTAGCACTTTGTTGTTTATCCTGGTACAGAGCACAAGGCCGGCTTGAAACCAGGTATTTATGTGTGTGTATCTCCCCAAGGGTGGGAGCTCCCAGTTGTTGCAGAAACCAGGTCTCGAGAAACCAAGCACCACACTCAGAGAGTTGGAGAACTCAGGTTTATTATGCCGGTGGACCCAGAGGGGTTAACACTCCAAGCTCTGAGCCCCAAACAAGGGATTACGGAGTTTTTATAGACAGACTGTATTGGGCAACACTAGCTGTTAATAGGCTGGTTTAAACTAAGGGGTTTCACACACGTGGGAACAGTGGTCAAGATGGGGAGGGGAATGTCTGACCTTTACAGGGACAGGCATGATTCAGCAAGTTTTCGGGGGCCAGACAGCTGAAAAGAGCAGGACAAGGGCGAGTGAGATAAGCTCCAGTTATTAGTACTGTTTAAGTTCCCACTTTCTGAGACTACGTGACCTGTGTGATCCAGACTTTGCAAGGAGCAAGCTGAGTTACAGAGGCAGAAGGAGCAGGAGGTTACGTAAAATTTTAACTTTTCCTCTTCACAGTCAAGAATTATGGCCTTTTTTTTAACCTTTTTTTTTTTAATCCTTCAAAATCTTAGAAGGAAAGTTTGACATAAACACTCTTTCAGCTTTGGAAGTATGTATGGGTTGGATGTATGTATGTATGCCCGGATAGCTCAGTCGGTAGCGCGTCAGACTTTTAATCTGAGGGTCCAGAGTTCATGACCCTGTTTGGGGTCTCATTTTTTTGTGACCTCATGGCACAATGGTAGCGAATCTGACTCCAGATTTTTGGGCTTCCATGGTGGCTCAGACGGTAAAGAATCTGCCTGCAGTGCCAGAGACCCAGGTTCGATCCCTGGGTGGGGAAGATTCCCCTGGAGAAGGGAAAGGCTACCCACTCCAGTATTCTGACCTGGAGAATTCCAGGGATTGTATAGTCCATGGGGTCCCAAAGAGTTGTACACGACTGAACAACTTTCACTTCACTTCACTTCATGGGTTGGAGGTGGGGGGTAAAGCAGAGAGGTGGAAGGCATTCTGCCCCCAGGAGAAAATGATGCTGAATACAGTCAGTTCTCCACTCTATCAGAGGTTCTGCTTCCGCAGAACCCACAAGAGACTGCAAATGTTTGAAAAAAAAAAAATAAAAAATCCAGGAAGTTCCCAAAAGCAAAACTTGAAATTTCACCCTCTGGCAACTATTTACATAGCATTTTACATTGTGTGAGGGATTATAAGTAATTTAGAGATGATTTAAAGTAGACGAGAGGTTGTGTGTGGTTTATATGCAAATACTACACCATTTCATAGAAGGGACTTGAGCATTTTTGCATTTTGGTATCCACAGGGCTCCAGGAATCAACCCCTCAAGGATACTGAGAGACATTTCCTTGGAAACAGAAGGCTTGCTTTTGTGGCTGAATCCGCTAGTTTCTTCTAAGACCTGAGGACAGTATTTAATTGTCCTGACATAGTTTGTTCACCTGTAAAAGGAAAACGAGTTTAATGCCAATCCATTTTATTGGCTGGAAGTAAAACCTTTTCACTGGTGTGAGCTGGGACACATCTGAGAGGTGCGTGTCAGTGTGTGCAAGGGTGTATCAGTGCTTGGGGGACATGATGATGGAAAATACTTAACTGCTGACAAGCACCCTGATGTTGAAAAGGAATGGAGGTGAGGAGATGAGATGAAGAAAGGGGAAATGTGGGAAAAACCCAAAATAGACATTTACAATTAAGAGCAGTTAAAATGTAAAGAGGAAATTAATGTGATAGTCCAGTTCATTCCTTTGCTTGTGCAGACCTGACAAGTACACACACACACACGTGCACACTCACTCACTAGCATAAGCTTATGCCGGCCTCACCCTGGCTCCTGTAACACAAAGAATGTTGCTCACCATCCAGTTTTACAAGGTTCAGGTGTTTAGCTGCCGCAGTCACTGGCTGACAGTGCACCCTGAACAGAATTCAGAATGAAAAACAGGAAAAGCCAGTCTGTACTTTGGGAAAACAGGCTCCTTAGAGATTTCACTGGGAAAAAAAAAAATTAATAAGCCAAGATTCTTGCATCTTCCCCTAGATCACAAAGCCCTGAAATCACTAGCTTTGTTCTCTGGTCCTCGTGACTAGCTGTGCCCTTTTGCTGAGCTGAATGACTCACCCCAGGCATTCTGTAGCCCAGATCATGCTTTTCCGCCTGCCTCCTCGGAGCTAGGTGGGAGAGGCTATCCCCCTCACTATAGTCCTCAGTAAGATCCTGAGTAAAACTTGGCTCACAACTGGATGCCATGGTGTGCATTTTTCTGTGCCAGTCCACAGTCCAAAGCTTCTGTGCTCCTGTAAAACCCAATCCAAATTTATTCCTATCTTTCATCTCCGGGTACCCAATTCTCTCCTTCTTTGAATCTCTTTGGCGCAACTTTCTGGTAGGTGCAGTATCCCTCTTAGCTTCCCTGGTGAGTCAGCCGGTAAAGAATCTACCTGTAATGCGGGAGACCCTGGTTCGATCCCTGGGTCGGGAAGATCTCCTGGAGAAGGGAATAGCTACCCTCTCCAGTATTCTTGTCTGGAGAATTCCATGGACAGAGGAGTCTGGTGGGTACAGTCCATGGGGTCACAAAGAGTCTGACACGACTGAGTGAATAACCGTTTCCTGGCTCCTAGGTATTTATTTTCTGACCAGAAGTGGCGAGGAGGCAGGCTGGGTCCTGCTCTGTGGTGGGACTTGTCCACTGTGGGTACATCAGCCTTTCAACTCCTGCAGCCTTCATGTTTAAACCTTGCAGCTGAAGTCTCTGGAGAGACTTACTGAAGTGAGGGCAGAGAAAAACAACATTTTGTCCCTCTATTAAGTATATTAACTATAGAGCACTGTTGTATTTTCTTGGATGACGTTTTAATACTTTTTTTCCCGCCAAACTTTAAGGAATCTGTACTGGATGGGACTGTTTTATACTTACAGGGTGAATGTTACATGTTTTTTTTTCTTTTGTTCCCCCAACCATGCTTTTGTTTCTTTTAAGCCAAAGATATTTTCTCTTGAAAAAATTTCTTAGAGGCTTCAAAGGAACCATTCAACAGTGAGGAGGCTCTGGTTGAAATATTGCCCTTCTCCTTCCCTGTCACCACCTCCACTTTCCCCTTCTGCCCCACCCCCTCCAAGGCTTAATGAGATTCACTTTCAAGATGGTTTCAGAAAGCCTGGTCAGTCTGCTGGGGGACTGAAAGATGAAAGAGCAGAGGGTGACCCATCTGCTTATAAATGAACAAAGTCATGATGATGCTTATCTCCAGGTAGAGCTTCCAGTACTTTCGGTTTTGCTTGTTTGCTAGTTTTTCAAACTGGAACATATTGTTCTTGTGTCACTTTAATTTTTCAGTTAAAAAGATACATATACATTTTTTAAAAGGATCACATAATAGAAAAGATGAGCTTATAGGATCATGGGATTATGGGTGATGATTTGTCCTTTTATTTTTCAAAGTGCTCTGAACTGTAAGAGCAAAGAGACTCAGGGAAACTGAGATGAGTTAATGCGTTTTAGTAATTTACTGACTAGGCGCCCAGGTTTTGAGAAGGTTTAATAGAAATAAATGTAAGGTTTATAAAATTTTTCTAAAATTATAATCAGTCAGTCAGTTCAGTCACTCAGTCAGGTCCAACTCTTTGCGACCCCATGAACCACAGCACGCCAGGCCTCCCTGTGCATCACCAACTCCTAGAGTTCACCCAAACCCATGTCCATTGAGTCGGTGATGCCATCCAACCATCTCATAATAATAAACTGCAAAAACTTCTCACAACTGGCAGCAAGGTGCCTGCTGACATTTTGCTTGCCCTGTCCCATGGAGACTATCTTCCCTGATGATTATATTTTAAAGGGCTGGCTTCTAGGGGCTTGAGAAAGAGGTAAATAAGAAAATTTACCTCTTTTAAAGGTAAATAAAGAAAATAAGAATATAAAGAATAAGAATGTAAAATAAGAAAGAGGTTTTTCAAAATGTTTATCTGCCAAGAAGCAGAGAAAAACCTATGATGGCCAATTGCCTAAAGTAAGATATTTAAGGAAAGAGAGGTCAGGGATCAGAGGTGGGAAGAATCTTGTCTGCAGTTTAGTTAAGCTGGGCGAAGGTCAAGGCTGTAACCACAATAAGTGCCTGATTCAAACTGCCCACCTGATGACTTGAGATCTGGGCTTCATATTCTACCTGCATTCACAGGGGCCCCTTTCACAGCTCTCAGTCCAGTTTCAACAACACCAGTGGAAAATGGTGTATTTTTTTTTTTTTTTGAGTCTCTCTGATTTAAAATGCATTTTGTGTTTTTCTAGGAACCTGCATTTTAGGGCAGGTTGTCCCAAACAAACACTCCAAATCCATCAAAATCCATCTAGCTGTTTTCTTTTTCTTTTTAAAAAAATTTTGACTGCACCCCATAGCATGTGGAACCTTAGGTCTGAGACCAGGGACCAAACCCATACCCCTTGCATTGGAAGATGGAATGTTAACCACTGGACCACCAGGGAAGTCTGTTTCTGGCTGTTTTCATGTGACATAATATGGGATTTGGATTAGGATGGAGGGGAGGAGGGCTTTTTAAAACCCATGAACTGAGCAAGATGACTAACTCAATCCTCTGTGCCTGTGATTAAAACCAACAGAGAAACAACAATAGCAACAGAGTTTGGGGGTTGGTAGGGAACGGTAAAACATATTTACAAATAGTTTTAATGAGGGAAAATGTGCTATAATGATGAATGAAAAGGAACAGAATGCTACAATTGTAGGGATGTTATATATACAACTATGCCAAAGCCTTTGACTGTGTGGACCACAACAAACTCTGACAAATTCTTAAAGAGATGGGAATACCAGACCACCTAACCTGCCTCCTGAGAAATCTGTATGCAGGTCAGGACACAACAGTTAGAACTGGACAAGGAACAAACAGATTGGTTCCTAATAGGAGTACGTCAAAGCGGTGTGTTGTCACCCTGCTTATTTAACTTCTATGCAGAGCACATCATGAGAAATGCTGGCCTGATGAAGCACAAGCTGGAATCAAAATTGCCAGGAAAAGTATCAATGACCTCAGATACGCAGATGATGCCACCCTTATGGCAGAAAGTGAAGAAGAGCTAAAGAGCCTCTTGATGAAAGTGAAAGAGGAGAGTGAAAAAAATAGGCTTAAAACTCAACATTCAGAAGACTAAGATCATGGCATCTGGTCCCATCATTTCATGGAAAATTGATGGCGAAACAAAGGAAATAGTGGCAGACTTTATTTTTTTGGACTCCAAAATCAACTGCAGATGGTGACTGCAGCCATGAAATCAAAAGATGCTCGCTCTTTGGAAAAAAGCTATGATCAACCTAGACAGCATATTAAAAAGCAGAGCTATTACTTTGCCAACAAAGGTCCATCTAGTCAAGGCTATGGTTTTTCCAGTAGTCATGTATGGATATGAGAGTTGGACTATAAAGAAAGCTGAGCGGAGAAGAATTGATGCTTTTGAACTGTGGTATTGGAGAAGACTCTTGGGAGTCCCTTGGACTGCAAGGATAGCCAACCAGTCCATCCTAAAGGAAATCAGTCTTGAATATTCATTGGAAGGACTGATGCTGAAGCTGAAACTCCAGTACTTTGGCCATCTGATGAGAAGAGCGTACTCATTGGAAAAGACCCTGATGCTGGGAAAGATTGAGGGCAGGAGGAGAAGGGGATGACAGAGGATGAGATGGTTGGATGGACATGAGTTTGAGTAAACTCCAGGAGTTGGTGATGGGCAGGGAAGCCTGGCTTACTGTGGTTCATGGGATTGAAAAGAGTCGAACATGACTGAGTGATTGAACTGAACTATATAGGCAACTATGTAAGAAGATGTATGCATGTAAATGACATTTTTATTTACAGAAAATTATTAATAACTCATAGAATGTTGCTTAAAGATCATGCCAGAGACACCAAACTGAGGGAGGATGATCAGTAATACGGGGATTTATCTTACACTTCTGGAGGTTAGAGGTCCATAAGAAGTGGCAGAGCTACTTTTTTCTTCTGGAGGCTCTAGGACAGAGTCCAGTCCCTTGCATTTTGCAGTTCCAAGAGGCTGCCTGTGTTCTTTGGTTTCTGACCCAATGTCATCCTGATATTTACTTCCATCCTCATACCTCCTTCTCTGCCTCTGACCCTCCTGCCTTTTTTTTTTTTTTAATGTTGATTTATTTTGCTGGAGAAGGCAATGGCACCCCACTCCAGTACTCTCACCTAGACAATCCCATGGATAGAGGAGCCTGGTAGGCTGCAGTCCATGGGGTCATGAAGAGTTGGACATGACTGAAGCGACTTAGCATCAGCAGTAGATTTATTATGCTGTGCCAAGTCTTAGTTTTGTTACATGGGATCTTATTCTCTGACCCAGGATTGAACCCGGAACCCCTGCATTGGGAGCACAGAGTTTAACCACTGGACCACCAGGGAAGTCCCTTTCAGTCCTCTTACGAGAAGCCTGTGATTACACTGAGCTCACTCGGTGATTGACGCGCATGTCTGAGGGTGCAGCTACTATTCTGACCACACCAAGTTCCACAGGTGGGATACCAATGAGCAGGTGACAAGTGGAGGGAGTGGCTGACGTGCTTATGTTTGGCTTTCAATACAGACCTCCACCGATGGATGCTCTCTGTGAAGCAAATGGCACTTTTGCCATCAACTTATTAAAAATGCTGGGTGAAGAGGACCACTTGCGAAACGTATTCTTCTCTCCGCTAAGCCTCTCCTCCGTCCTGACCATGGTCTTAATGGGGGCCAAGGGGAACACAGCGGCCCAGATGTCCCAGGTATGTGGGCTTCCTCTGTGCTGTCACAGGGCTGCTCTTTTCCTTCCTCCCACCGGCTGATGGGAGCTAGTGAGGCTGGGAGGGGCACTGAAGTCAAGGAAAGAATGCAGACCTGAAAGTGGAAAAGAGAATTGTGTGAGAGAAATCTCCTAGTGTTCTTGGGAGACACTGAGTGTTGTTTGCTGCCTCTTTGATGAGCAAGTTCAGTTCAGTTGCTCGGTCAAATCCGACTCTTTGCAGCATGACAGGCCTCTCTGTCCATCACCCACTCCCGGAGTTTACTCAGAGTCATGTCCATTGAGTCAGCAATGCCATCCAACCATCTTATGCTCTGTCATCCCCGTCTCCTCCCACCTTTAATCTTCCCCAGCACCAGGTCTTTTCCAATGAGTCAGTCCTTCCTATTAACTGGCCAAAGTATTGGAGTTTCAGCTTCAGCTTCAGCATCAGTCCTTCCAATGAACACTCAGGACTGATCTCCTTTAGGATGGACTGGTTGGATCTCCTTGCAGTCCAAGGGACTCTCACGAGTCTTCTCCAACACCACAGTTCAAAAGCAGCAATTCTTTCGGTGCGCAGTTTTCTTTCTAGTCCAAATCTCACATCCACACATGACTCCTGGAAAAACCATAGCCTTGAAGAGACAGGTCTTTGTTGGCAAAGTGATGTCTCTGCTTTTTAATATGCTGTCTAGGTTGATCATAACTTTTCTTCCAAGGAGTAAGTGTCTTTTAATTTCATTGCTGTAATCACCATCTGCAGTGATTTTGGAGCCCAGAGAAATAAAGTCAGCCACTGTTTCCCCATCTATTTGCCATGAAGTGATGGGACCAGGACCCATGATTTTTGTTTGCTGAATGTTAAGCTTAAAGCCAACTTTTTCACTCTCATCTTTCACTTTCATCAAGAGACTCTATTTCTTCTTCACTTTCTGCCATAAGGGTGGTGCCATCTGCATATCTGAGGTTATTGATATTTCTCCTGGCAGTTTTGATTCCAGCTTGTGCTTCTTTCAGCCCAGCGTTTCTCATGATGTACTCTGCATATAAGTTAAATAAGAAGGTGACAGTATACAGCCTTGACGTATTCCTTTTCCTATTTGGAACCAGTCTATTGTTCCATGTCCAGTTCTAACTGTTGCTTCCTGACTTGCATACAGGTTTCTCAAGAGGCAGGTCAGGTGGCCTGGTATTCCCATCTCTTGAAGAATTTTCCACAGTTTGTTGAGATCCATACAGTCAAAGGCTTTGGCAAAGTCAATAAAGCAGAAGTAGATGTTTTTCTGGAATGCTCTTGCTTTTTCGATGATCAATGGATATTGGCAGTTTGATCTCTGGTTCCTCTGCCTTTTCTAAATCCCGCTTGAACATTTGGAAGTTCAAGGTTCATGCTGAAGCCTGGCTTGGAGAATTTTAAGCATTACTTTGCTAGTGTGTGAGATGAGTGCAATTGTGAGGTAGTTTGCGCATTCTTTGGCATTGCCTTTCTTTGGGATTGGAATAACAACTGACCTTTTCCAGTCCTGTGGTCACTGCTGAGTTTTCCAAATTTGCTGGCAAATTGAGTGCAGCACTTTTATAGAATCATCTTTTAGTATTTGAAATACCTCAACTGGAATTCCATCACCTCTGCTAGCTTTGTTTGTAGTGATGCTTCCTAAGGTCCACTTGACTTTGAATTCCAGGATGTCTGGCTCTAGGTGGGTGATCATGCCATTGTGATTATCTGGGTCATGAAGGTCTTTTTTATGTAGTTTTTTTGTGTGTATTCTTGCCACCTCTTCTTAATATCTCATGCTTCTGTTAGGTCCATACCCTTTCTGTCCTTTATTGAGCCCATCTTTGCATGAAATGTTTCCTTGGTATCTCTAATTTTCTTGAAGAGATCTCTATTCTTTCCCATTCTATTATTTTCCTTTCTTTCTTTGCATTGATCACTGTGGAAGGCTTTCTTATCTCTCTTTGCTACTCTTTGGAACTCCACATTCAAATGGGTATATCTTTCCTTTTCTCCTTTGCTTTTTGCTTGTCTTCTTTTCACAGCTATTTGTAAGGCCTCCTCAGACAGCCATTTTGCTTTTTTGAATTTCTTTTTCTGGGGATGGTCTTGATCCCTCTCTCCTATACAGTGTTGCAAACCTCTGTCCATAGTTCATCAAGCACTTTGTCTATCAGATCTAGTCCCTTAAATCTATTTCTCACTTCCACTGTATAATCATAAGGGATTTGATTTAGGTCATACCTGAATGATCTAGTGTTTTTCCCTACTTTTTTCAATTTAAGTCTGAATTTGGCAATAAGGACTTCATGATCTGAGCCACAGTCAGCTCTCAGTCTTGTTTTTGCTGACTGTATAGAGCTTCTCCATCTTTGGCTGCAAAGAATATAATCTTTCTTATATTGGTATTGACCATCTGGTGATGTCCATGTGTAAAGTCTTCTCTTCTGTTTTTGGAAAAGGGTGTTTGCTATGTTTCCTTTGATGAGCAAGGGAAACTACAGTTCTGTTCCACAAAAAAGCCAAGAATTTCAACTAGGTTCTATTTTAAGCTTTTGCTAATATTATATCTCAAATGTAAATGCAACTATGTAAATGAACTTTTTGTTTAATGTGTTGTTTCTAGTATAAGATTATGCATAAGTGGAA
Source organism: Antilocapra americana (assembly GCA_007570785.1). Taxonomy (NCBI): domain Eukaryota; kingdom Metazoa; phylum Chordata; class Mammalia; order Artiodactyla; family Antilocapridae; genus Antilocapra; species Antilocapra americana. Next base: position 11,863,117 of record ML662445.1, on the reverse strand, counting down.
AAAGTGCAGCACAATTAGGGACTTATATCTTATGCAATTTTTAAGATATAATCTCTCTCTATATAGAAAGAGCTCAGCTATGTATATAAATATATATATATATAGATAGATAGATAGATAGATAGATAATCAATCAATCACTGTATAATCTGATTGACCTGGCATAGTTTATATATGACCTTAGCTACCAATGAAGTGGGCTTTCCAGGTGGCTTAGTGGGTAAAGAATCAGCCTGCCAATGCAGGAGATGTAGGAGACCGGGTTCAGTCCCTGGGTCAGGAAGATCCCCTGGAGAAGGAAATGGCAACCCTCTCCAATATTCTTGCCTTGGGAATCCTGTGGACAAGGGAGCCTGGTGGACTGCAGCCCATGGGGTGGCAGAGTCAGACACGACTGAAAACACACTCATGCACCAGTGAAGTAGTGGCTATTGCTTTAGGGAAGTAGACTCCCTGGTGAAAGTGTCCCAGAAAACTGTCATGCATGCATCTGTTTCCACGAATATCAGGATGCACAGACCCTCCTCAGAATCCTTCCTCAGCCACAGCTGAGTGGCTGTTTGTTTCAGCTCCCTGGAGGAGGGAGGCTTTGGGCTGGGGTTGTTGGGAGATGAGGGAACAGCCTTAATTCTCACTCTGATTTGACATTTAAATCCCGTCTAGACTGGAGGACTTCTGTGGAATTCCCAATGAAACATTTCCATGCCTATTTCTGCTCATTCCATATCCCTGTTCTCTTCAGTCTCCCTCCTGAGTGATCCTGCGCTGCCTTCCTGGCATAGATAAACCTGCTAGAGCAGGGCTGTCCACCTGGGGGCGATTCGGCATCCCAGGGACAGTTGACAAGGTCTGGACAGTGTTGATTGTCATACCTGAGAGGTGCTGCTGACATCTAGTGGACAGAAGCCAGAAATGCAGCTAAATGTTCTAGTGTGTGCAGGACAGCCTCACAGCAAAGAGGTGGTTTAGTTACTAAGTCAGGTCCAACTCTTGAGACCCCATGGATTGTATCCCACCTTGGGATTTCTGTCCCTGGATTTCCCAGGCAAGAATACTGGAGTGGGCTGCCATTTCCTCCTCCAGCGGATCTTCCCAACCCGGGGATCAAACCCACCTCGCCTGTCTCCTGCATTGGCAGGCAGATTCTTTACTGCTGAGCCACCAGGTTTGTGGCCCCAAAAGTCCATATTTCCAGGTTGAGAAACTCTGTGCTAGATGCTCAAGCCAAACTCCTTTTAAAATAGGATCCTTTGTTATTTTCAGCGCAGAAATTTGTTTGGGAAGAGCTCTTTGAGGGAGAAAATGGCATGCTAAAAGTCAGTGTTCATGTCTTCTATCACCAGGCACTTTGTCTGAATGAAGGTGGAGATGTCCACCGAGGTTTCCAGTCACTCCTCAGGGAAGTCAGCACATCCAGCCCGCAGTGCCTGGTCAGAACTGCCAACAGGCTCTTTGGGGAAAAGACATGTGACTTCCTGCCAGTAAGTGGTGCCCCCACATCGATGAAAAAAGACACTGAAAATAAAACAGAAATTATGGAAGAGCAGAAACAAAGTATCGTTGGTTGTGCTGCCTTAAAAATGTGCTTAGAATTATGCTTCTGTATTTGAGAATTTTATGATTGCCTCTGAACTGTGTCCTTTAAAAAAATGACTGCTTCTGATATAATATACTCCCAGATGTCAATTTCAATTTGTCCATCTTCCTGCGCCCACACCTGCTTTTCCCCCACCCTCATCTCAATGACCACAACCCCTAACCCCTGTCTCATCTTTACTGGGCACTTTCTGTGGAGCTGACCACGCAAAGTCTCTTAAATTTGTCCCCTCTTAATTTGGCCCCTCTTCTGAATCACCATCGTCATTGCCTCTGTCCAGGCTCTCATACCTTCTACACTGTTATTTTAATTGTTTTCTAACTGATCTCTCCAAGTCCAGCCTGGTTCTTGCACACTACTTAGAATTCAGTTTAGTTCAGTCGCTCAGTCGTGTCCGACTCTTTGTGACCCCATGGGCTGCAGCATGCCAGGCTTCCCTGTCCATCACCAACTCCCAGAGTTTATTCAAACTCATGTCCATTGAGTAGTGATGCCTTCCAACCATCTCATCCTCTGTTGTCCCCTTCTCCTCCTGCCTTCAATCTTTCCCAGCATCAGGGTCTTTTCAAATGAGTCAGCTCTTCCCATTAAGTGGCCAAAGTATTGGAGTTTCAACTTCAATATCAGTCCTTCCAATGAATATTCAGGACTGATTTCCTTTAGGATGGACTGGTTGGATCTCCTTGCAGTCCAAGGGACTTCAAGAGTCTTCTCCAATACCACGGTTCAAATGCATCAATTCTTCAGGGCTCGCTCAGCTTTCTTTATAGTCCAACTCTCACATCCGTACATGATTACTGGAAAAACCATAGCCTTGACCAGACGGACCTTTGTTGGTAAATGATAGAATAGCTTTTCTAAAATTAAAATCTGTCCCTAAAAAATAAGATTTTGAATCAGAGTATTTCCTATGTACTGCAGTGTATAATTCCAAAGTTCCCTAGTTCAGTAAAAGCCTGCCATTATTCAATAAGTGAGATCCAAAAAATTGTGCCCTACAATAAACAGAGGGATGTTATTCTAAGATTAATGAAATGATCAGGGTAAGTCTGGCCATCTTGGCAGTCAGTAGTTCCAAGGAATATTATGTAAGACTCAAATATAACTGTGTCCTGGCTGCTGTTGGGTGCTACCCAGGGCAGATTGCCAGCTCTGGGGTTCAGTATCCTTGGAGATGATTCTGAGTCCTTCAGCCGGTTAGGTTTCCTTGGGTAAGTACTTGTGATTCCAGGAATCTCCTGGTTAATGGATGTTCATTTTTGACTATCAGCCAGGTTTTTGAATATTGTAATTGGGGAATATTGAGGACACAGGGGATCATTCTCTACTTTTCATGGTTGCTTGGGTTCTTCTTCTCTCTGCATCTTCTTTCCTCCGTAGAACTAAAATGTTTGAGGACAGGAGATGGGCGGAGGATGGGAGCCAATTGCCAGGCACATTATATCAGAAAACAAGTTTTCATGAGGTGAGTTATCTGTGGATTTTAACGTGTTGCATGTAATGCCCTTCCTGATTTGACCCCAACTTACATTTCATGGCTTATTCCTTGCTACGTTTTCCCCTAATTCCCCCCTACACGCACGCGCGCACGCGCGCGCACACACACACACACACACACACACACACACACACACACACTGATTCCACTCCTGGAAGACCTGCAAGATTTTTTGATAGTCTAGTTGAAGCCTTCCAATCATTCCATAAGGATGTTTTGGGCACTCTGGTCAGTTCTGGTCATACAGAAATAAGTAAAACATGGTTAGACCACATAGTGGAGGAGATAAAAATCAAACAGAAGGTCAACATGGCGTTTAAGTGTTTGCCAGGAAAGTTCGCAGGCTGTTTTGTGCATAGCTCCCTCTGTCCTCATTCTCAAAACATCTTGCAACTCTCTGTGTATATATGTTTCTCTCTCAGCAGACCGTGAGCCACCTCAGGTCCAAAGTCCTGTTTTACCCTGGTGTCCTGAACCTGGCGCAGGGCCAGTGGTCTGGGCATTTTGATGAATCGCACAAATGAGTTTTAAAGTACAGATTGCCCTGTGCAAGCATTTATGCCAGAAACATGTTAAGAAAAAAATGTTTTCACACTTTTAGGAAATTTCACCAAGTAATATGGCCACACTTGGTGTTCTGCATTTGTAGGCTTTTAAAGAATCCTGCCAGAAGTTCTATCAGGCTGACCTGGAGGAGCTGTCCTTTGCTGAAGACACTGAAGAATGCAGGAGACACATAAACGACTGGGTGATGGAGAAGACGGAAGGTGAGCGGTTGTCATTTCGGGAAAGGTGGTGTTATAAGGGAGACAGAGCCATGACTGCCCGGATGTGACCTCCTTGGTGTGACTGCTCTGACCCTGTTTCCAGTAGCCTGTGTGTGTGTTTGCTGGGTTTTGAAGCAGGTAATGCCATTCTGACATGGACTGTAGCCCACCAGCCTCCTCTCTCCATGGAGTTCTCCAGGCAAGAATACTGGAGCGAGAAGCCATTGCCTTCTCCAGGGGAATCTTCCCATCCCAGAGATTGAACCTGGATCTCCTGCCTTGCAGGCAGATTCTTTATTGTCTGAGCCATCAGGGAAGCCCCAGTGCTGATCTGATATTTTTCTTGGGCTTATGAAGCGGTGATTTCTGAAAAATGCTTAAACCTAGTGTTAGTCTCGGCTTCAAGACTCTTGTTTAAAGAAACACTACACCGCATGTGTGCCCCGGGTGAAACAGCATCCCCTTGAGTCCTCAGGCAGCCAGAACCGAAGAATTCCAGTCTTTTTTTCAATATTAAGAGAGAGAACTTTTGTAAAAGGAAAGTTTATTCTCCGGCAATGGCAGTAACTTTCTCTCATATTCTTTACAGGTAAGATATCAGAGATACTGGGGGCTGGGACAGTCAGTCCTCTGACTAAGCTGGTCCTGGTGAATGCCATCTATTTCAAAGGCAAGTGGAATGAGCAATTTGACAGAAAGCACACAAGGGGAATGCCCTTTAAGACTAACCAGGTAGGAAAACATTTTGCAGACATATTGCTACTTTCTAAAGTAATACGCTGGAAAAGATTGTGAAGGAATGGAAAAAATAATTTATTTCACACTGTCTTGATTCTTAATTTATTTCTGGATGAATTTTATGTCCCCTCTATATCTCTTATTGGAATGGGAAAGAGAAATACTAAAATAATTGTTATATTGATCTTTTTGTTTTTGGATCCTTGGTCAAATCGATCTGTCTCTGGTCACGTTATTTGGATTGAAAGAAAATTTCTTCTAAGCCTTGGAGTTAATGTTTGTATTATCCCATCACTGAGTGTATTTAGACTTTTTCTCACAATTGTCAGTGACAACTATGACTATTTATTGCCTTAGAATTCTGCACAATTCAGAATACAAGAAAAAAAAGTGTTAGCAAATGTTCAGGACAGTTTTGTTTTTATTTATTTTTGGATCTTTTTTTTAAATAAAAACTTTACACATTTAAGGTGTACAAGATGAGGATTTGCTACACAGTGAAATGATTACTGCAGTGAAGCTAATTAAAATATTTTTTGCTCACATGCTGCTGCTGCTACTAAGTCACTTCAGTCATGTCTGACTCTATGCGACCCCATAGACGGCAGCCCACCAGGCTCTGCCGCCCCTGGGATTCTCCAGGCAAGAACACTGGAGTGGGTTGCCATTTCCTTCTCCAATGCATGAAAGTAAAAAAATGAAAGTGAAGTCGCTCAGTCGTGTCCGACTCTTAGGGACCCCATGGACTGCAGCCTGCCAGGCTCCTCCATCCGTGGGATTTTCCAGGCAAGAGTACTGGAGTGGGGTGCCATTGCCTTCTCCGTTTGCTCACATAGTTACCATATATTTTCCTGATGGCAGCACCTGAAATCTACCATCTTAGCAAATGTCCAGCATTCCATATTATTATATTATTAATCCACAGTATTATTAAGTATAGTTATCATGCTGTGTGTTTGATTTTTAGACTTCTGTGCCTAACTTTAAAAAACTTTACTCCATTCACTTTTGAATATGGTAATGACTGAGGTCAATAATTCTCAGCTTGGAATTTGACCTCTATCCACTTGATAATAGCATATTGCACTAAAGTGTACATGCCCAGAATATATTTGTTGCAGTCTTTAAAAATGGTGGATTCTGGACATTCATAAAGGTTTTCCCTCCTAGAAAAGCAAGGCTGTAAAGTCAATTATATAGTTGAGCAGCTTTTCAGAGTAAAAGTGTGGCTCCCTCTGGCCTACATACCTTTTCTAAATAAATCTTCCAGTGCAAAGACTTGAATGTTAGTTAATTTTCCTCTTAACTTCAAGAAATAATGTTTTAATTAAAAGGCCCCTGCGAGTGCTTCTCTACTTTTCTTTTAAAAAGAGAAAAAGCACGATTTCTTCTGAGAATAATATAGAGAGTTTTGTGTCTCTATTCATCAATTTTTTCTCTCCCACATGGTAGTACTTGATCTGCTGGGACAATGGGATGTTATTACTCAACACTAGTATGTACTAATGAAGATTTTGCATCAATCAGCATAAATGCACAGAAATAATAATTATATGTACCTATATGTTATGTTCCATGGGCTTCCCTGGTAGCTCAGTGGTAAAGAATCTGCCTGCAATGCAGGAGACATAGGACCAACCTCTGGGTCAGGAAGATCCCATGGAGAAGGAAGTGGCAACCCACTCTAGTCTTCTGGCCTGGAGAATCCCATGGACAGAGGAGCCTGGTGGGCTACAGTCCATGGGGTCTCAAAGAGTCAGACGTGACTTAGTGACTGAACAACAACAACAAGGGTTCTATGAATTAGACAGACCAGTTTTTAGTACCCTTTGCTCATTTTTCAGTGATTTGATTTTAGTTTCATGCTTTTAGCAGGAGAAGAAAACAGTACAGATGATGTTCAAGCAAGCCAAGTTTAAAATGGGGCATGTGGAGGAGGTGCCTGCCCAGGTCCTGGAGCTGCCCTACGCAGGGGCTGAGCTGAGCATGCTCATCCTTCTGCCTGATGAGAACACGGATCTTGCTGTGGTAAGCCCTTGACAGGGAGTCTGAGTGTCTATGGATCCAGCCTGTGCATGTTTTTTCTTTAAACTTTTTATTCTGTATTGGGATATAGCTGATTAACAATGCAGTGGTAATTTCAGGTGAACAGTGAAGGGACTCGGCTATATATGTATATATACATGCATCCATTCTCCCCCAACCTTCCCTCCCATCCAGCTGCCATGTACCATTGTACAGAGTTCCCTGTGCTCTACATTAGGTCTTTGCTGGCTATCCAGTTAAATATAGCAGTTTATACATGTCCATCCCAATCTCCCTAACTAGCCCTTCCCCCAGTCCTTCCCCATAGCGATCCTAAGTAGCCTGAGCTCATTTTTAAAAGTCTATCCACTGGACTGCATTTGAGGCATTTGCAATTTAGGGTTGTGCTAAGTGAAGTAAATGAGTGAGACTCTCTCAGTTGTATCTTATTCTTTGCGACCCCGTGGACTGTAGCCTGCCTGGCTCCTCTGTCCATGGAGTTTTCCAGGCAAGAACACCGGAGTGGGTTGCCATTCCTTTCTCCAGAGGGTTTTTCTAAGGAGTGCTAAATGAACACCACTGCGTATGCATTTCCATGGAATGTACACCTAGGAGTGAAATCGCTGGAATAAACAAATTCTGATGAAGCCTAGAAGGAGAGAGTTCCAAAAATAAGAACATTATTATTTATTCTGAAAGGAGGGGCTAGTTGAGAGCCCAGTAATTATTGAACACAAGAACAGGAAAAATATAAAGATGGCTCTGAGCAGTGTTCCTCAAACAATAATGTGCATATTAATTTAATGGGGTCTTGTTAAAATGCAGATTTTGATTTAGGGGGGTTATGGCCTGAGATTTTGCATTTCTGACAAGATTCCAAGTGATACAGATGCTGTTGGTCATAGACCAATTTTGAGGAGCAAGAGTCTAAAGTACAGGTGAGGGATTTTTCTTAGACAGGAGGAAAAAGACATTTTCTCATCACAGAAAAAGAAACTTCAGGTTGGTGGAAAGTAAACTTACAGGATGGGAGCTGCAGGAGCGACAGTGTGCTGGTAATCTGGCTCCTGGGGGGTCGGGAAGCCCTCATTTATACCTGTGCTGATTCCTGTGTGTAAATACCTGCACTATGGCCAAGTTAAGGCTCCCAAGGGTTTAACAACTGACTTTTGCAGAAGATGCAAGCTAGCTCCATCACACTGGTGCACACCGACCCACCCTGTGAGAGTAGGGCCTGCCTGATTTCCTTGGCTTCTCTATGGAATCAGGAACCTCCTGGCATAAGGCAAAGAAGAGATCTGCCATGGCAACTTTAAGAAAATTAGATGCAGGCATAGAGAACAGACCTGTGGACACAGCAAGGGTAGGAGAGAGTGGGATGAATTGAGAGTAGCATGGAAACATGCACGTTACTGCAGGTAAAGTAGGTAGCCCCTGGGAATTTGCTGGTTGATGCAGGGAACTCAAACCCTACCCCTAGAATAGGCAGAGGGCAAACAAGGATGCCAGAAGCAACAGTCCTGTGGAACTTCCCATTCCTGCCCTCCTTCCCCAGAATCGCTGAGTTCTCCCTCTTTCATTCAGCCAAGTTCTGAGCCTTGCTTTTCTCTCTTTGGTCAAACAGTTTCTCAAACTCACGGTACTGTATTGCATTTGATGTTCAGTCACTAAGTCATGTACAACTCTCGCAACCCCATGAACTAAAACACGCCAGGCCTCCCTGTCCTTCATTATCTCCCTGAGTTTGCTAAAAATCATGTCCACTGAGTCAGTGATGCCATCCAACCAGCTCATCTTCTGTCGCCCCCTTATTCTCTTGCCCTTAGTTTTTCCCTGCATTAGGGTCTTTTCCAGTGAGTCAGCTCTTCACATCAGGTCGCCAAAGTATTGGAGCTTCAGCTTCAGCATCAGTTCTTCCAATGAATATTCAGGGTTAATTTCCTCTAGGACTGACTGATTTGATCTTCTTGCAGTCCAAGGGACTCTCAAGAGTCTTCTCCAGCACCACAGTTTAAAAGTGTCAGTTCTTTGGCACTCAGCCTTCTTAATGGTCCAGCTCTCACATCCATACATGACTCCTGGGAAAGTCATAGCTTTGGCTATATGGACTTCGTCTGCAAAGTGATGTCTCTGCTTTTTAAAACACTGTCTGGTTGGTCGTAGCTCTTCTTCCAAGGAGCAAGTGACTTTTAATTCCGTGATTCTAGTCATGTCCACATTGATTTTGGAGCCCAGGAAAATGAAATCTGACACTGTTTCCCCATCTGTTTGCCATGAAATGATAGGACTGGATGCCATGATCTTAGTTTTTGAATGCTGAGTTTTAAGCCAGCTTTTTCACTTTCATCTGGAGGCTCTTTAGTTCCTTTTCACTTTCTGCCATTAAAGTGGTATCATCTGCATAAATACAATAAATTAGTTATGAGAATTTCCTAAACTAAGAAACCAACTTGACATGAGTTTGGTACAGATAGTTCAAAATAAAACCCTACCCTTGTCTCAGGTGTTTCTTAGCCGTTGTTCTCTTGTATCCATAAAACAGGGAAAATGCAAGAAATAGAGGGAAAATATCAGGGTGTTTATAAGAGGAAATACCCTGTAGATTATCCTGGAACAGAACTCAGCATTAAGTCACAGGTCATGAGAAGGAAGAATTAATGAGCCAATAGGTGGGTGGGTACCGGGCTATTGTCGTTTAGCTTTTAAGACTTAACTCTTCATTATTTCAGGTGGAAAAAGCACTTACATATGAGAAGTTCAGAACCTGGACGAGTCCAGAAAAGCTGACTGAGGAGAAAGTTCAAGTTTTTCTTCCCAGATTAAAGCTGGAAGCGAGTTATGACTTGGAGGCTTTTCTTCGAAGTTTAGGGATGACTGATGCTTTCGAGGAAGCCAAGGCAGACTTTTCTGGAATGTCAGCTAAGAAGAACGTGCCCATTTCCAAGGTTGCACACAAGTGCTTTGTAGAGGTCAATGAAGAGGGCACAGAGGCGGCCGGGGCCACGGCCGTGGTCAGGAACTTCCGGTGCTGCAGAATGGAACCAAAATTTTGTGCAGACCACCCTTTCTTCTTCTTCATCAGGCACCAGGAAACCAACAGCATTTTGTTCTGTGGCAGGTTCTCTTCTCCGTAAGAGGCGCGATCGCTGTACTTCTCTCTTCTTGCTTCGCCACACTCTGCCTTACTCCAAATTCCAGTGGTCAGATTGATGCAGTGGGTTGTGAAATAAAGTGTGATTATGGTTAACAGATCTGCCCCTCATAGAGTTGTTGAGAGAATTTAATGGGTTGGTAAAGAGCTTGGGGGCTTCCCTGGTGGCTCTGAAGGTGAAGAATCTGCCTACAATGCAGGAGACCTGGGTTTGATCCCTGGGTGGGGAAGATCCCCTAGAGAAGGGAATGGGAATCCACCCCAATATTCTTGCCTAGACAGTTCCATGGACAGAGGAGCTTGGTGGGCTACAGTCTATGGGGTCGCAAAGAATCAGACACAACTGTGACTGACACTTTAACTTTAGAACAGCACCTGTTATAGTAGCATATGGTATCATTATTGGACAAGAGTTAATTGCATTTTTATGCACCTAAAAAACAACAGTTAGAAAATGTAATTGCTTTTGCACTAAAAATATAATGTTCTCAGGAATAATGATTACCAAAAGCTAAGTAAGACTGTTATGCTAAAAATTATAAAGTGCTATTGACAGCCATTAAAGATGACTGAAATAAATGGACATATTTCATATCAAGAATAGACTTTGAGTTAAAAAATTGTCAGTTCTCCTCCACTTGTCCTGTAGATGTAATTCTAATCCAAATTTCAGCCACGTTTCTGCGTTTATTTAAAAAGGTATATGAATAAGCAAAAGGCCAAAAAGATATAACACATTCTAAAGAAAAAGATCAAGTTGAAGAGCTCTGGTTCTACTAGATAGTGAAGCTTACTTTACTATAAATATACTGGTAATATACTGTGATGTTTACTCAGGGATAGACATACCGATTAATGGTGCAGAATAAAGAGCCCAGAATGTATGTATGTATGTATGAAATGCATGTATAAAAATGTAAAATAGAAAGGAACTGGTATTAGAGGTCAATAAGAAGATGACAGCCCAGTACAGTGTTCTGGGAAAACTTCCTTATTTAAAAGAAGAAAATGAGATTTCCCTGGTGGTCCTGTGGTTAAGAATCTGCCTTCAAATGCAGAGAATGCAGATTTGATCCCTGGTCAGGGAACTAAGATCTCACATGCTGTGTGGCAGCTAAACCTGCCGGGAGTCACACAACTAGAGAGAGCAGCTAAGAATCATGGCAGCTAAATTAATTAATTAATTGGAGAAAAAAGAGCAAACAGTTACTGACAGTTCAGTTCAGTTGCTCAGTCGTGTCTGACTCTCTGCAACCCCATTAACTGCAGCACGCCAGGCCTCCCTGGCCATTACCAACCCCTGGAATCCAACCAAACCTATGACCATTGAGTCGGTGATGCTATCCAACCATGTCATCCTCTGTCATCCCCTTCTCCTTCTGCTCCCAATCCTTCCCAGCATCAAGGTCTTTTCTAATGAGTCAAAATCAGGTGGCCAAAGTATTAGAGTTTCAGCTTCAACATCAGTCCTTCCAGTGAATACCCAGGACTGATCTCCTTTAGGATGGACAGGTTGGATCTCCTTGCAGTCCAAAGGACTCTCAAGAATCTTCTCCAACACCGCAGTTCAAAAGCATCAATTCTTCGGTGCTCAGCTTTCTTTATAGTCCAACTCTCACATCCATGCATGACCACTGGAAAAACCATAGCCATGACTAGACAAACCTTTGTTGAAAGTAATGTCTCTGCTTTTTAATATGCTGTTTAGGTTGATCATAACTTTTCTTCCAAGGAGTAAGTGTCTTTTAATTTCATGGCTGTAGTCACCATCTGTACTGTATCAGATCATACAGTATCAATTACTGTATCATACAGATCATAGAGCATCAATTACTGTATCATAATTCAGTCAGCACAGGTTATAATTCCTTAGCAATATATGAAATAATAATGCATTTTAGTGAGGTCATTTTAGTCTTCTTGTACCATTACCGCTTGTGGAGTGAGGATCATAAAGATGAACCAAAGGAATGCAAAGCAATATAGTTACAAAGTATCCTAAAAATCAGGAAAAGAAGAATAAAGGAGGCAATGAGAGAATCACCTGGGAGACTTACTTAAATGGCCAAAGAGGGAAGATCTCTTTGAGGAAGTACCATTTAAGACCTAAATTTTGAGTGACAGTAACCAGGCTGTTAATGAGGAAAATGTACCAGGAAGAAGAAATAGCAGATGCTAACTCCAGATATTGAAAGATGCTTATTGAAGGAGCACTGGAAGAGTGAGCCAGGGAAGTTTTGAGCCAGAGGGGGAGGGGTGCAAAGAAGGCAGAAGAAAGAAGCAGGGTCAGTCATGAAGGGTTGGTATGTCACACAAAAATTTTTATATTTAACTATTAATACTATTGATGTGCCTCCCTGGAGGCCTAGAAGTTAAAGAATCTGTCAACCCAGGGATCACAGGAGATGCAGTTTCAATCCCTGGGTCTGGAAGATCCTCTGGAGAAGGGAATGGCTACCCACTCCAGTATTCTTGCCTGGAGAATCCCATGGAGCCTGGTGGTCTACAGTCCATGGGGTCATAAAGAGGACACGACCGAGCGACTAACACTTTCACTTTATTTCATTAATATTATTGGCACCTACTAAAAGGGTTTTAAGTAGAAGGAAAGACTTAAACCATTTGCAGTTTCTAAAAATGATTTGGATTGCTTTATGGAGAATTAAAAAATGGGGCAAATGTAGAAACAAGATGTCCAATTGGGAGGTTATTTTAATAGTCTTGGCAAGAGACGAGGGCTGATCTGGCTAGAGTAGTAGAGGAATATACTTAGAAAAAGGAATGCATTAGAGACATATTTTAGAGAAGTTATCACGGCTCTTAGTGTGGAATAAAATGTACCAGGATATGTGTGGGGTGGGGAGGGCAAGTTAAGCTATGGAAGGGTCTGGCATGAGTTAAGGAACAGAAGGAGGTGCTTTTCCTACAGTGGGGAAAAGCTGAAGGGGGAACAGGGTTAGGCAGTTTTAGGTGGCATGGGGACCAAGGTTCCCATTTTGAACTGGTTTACACTGAGATTCTTGCAACATTTATGAACAGCTGGCACTCCATATCTGTGGAATTCAATCTGTGGTTGATTGAATCCCTGGATGTGAAACTTGTGGCTATGAAGGCTGACAGTATGTGTTATTTCAAGAAGGTAGCTTTATAGCTGGGTCTGGAGCTCAGAACAGTGTCAGATGATGCAAGGCCAGGGAAGTAGTTGGGGACGCAGAGCCCTGGGTGGAAAAAGTGTGGACTGGGAGTCCTTTCAGCAATCCTTCTGTAAGGCAATTATCTCGTTTTTCAACCGCAGACTTCTCCTTCTTGGATGGTGCAATCCAATTTCGTAAGTAACACATCGACTTGATTTTTGTTGTACATGCCAGTTTCCATCCATTATCTTTAGATTCTGCAGGAGATCCTTCTCAGATTGCCCTTCTCTGAGTATTTGCCATGCTGCTTCTTTTCTCTTCATCTGAGCATTCATCTCTATAGTCTCCATGCCTTTTATTTAAAATTTAAAAAAAATTTACTTATTCTTTTTTTTTTT
>ML662445.1:11764257-11849409 GCA_007570785.1 Antilocapra americana | reverse complement strand
CGATTGATTAGACACATGACAATTAACATGCTTCAATGCCCTTCTCCCATATCATCCCACCCTTACCCTCATCCACAAAGTCCACGAGTCTATTCTATAAATTTACTTATTCTTGAAAAATGTGTCATCTGTATATCTGAAAGACAGATTAAGCCACAAAACTCTAAATCCTTTACAACTTTTAAAAGGCTGAATTGTCTGAATGTCTCACCTGTTGACTGATCCTAGGACTTATCATGTTAAGCAGTGTTTGAAAAAAAAAGAAAGTATTTTATCTTTGGTGTTTTCTATCTTTTCTCTTATCCCTAATATTTAACTCTGTGGGCTTCAAATTTTAGAATGCACCCATGCCTTCATCAGTCCTTCATCCTTTTTGTCTAGTCCTTTTTTGAAATTTACAGCCTTGGTCCCTATGTTCCAGGTCATATGTCATCAGACAGACCCAGTGCAGAGGGCATAGGTCTGCACACGGACCTCCGACTCTGCAGCTGTGAGGTGGTGATGAGGCAGGTTTCAGCAAGTCTATGGCTTAATGAGTATAACCCAGAATGGGTCTGAGATGCAGGTCAAATATTAGGCCCCAGGACCTACTGAACTTGAATTTCAGTCCTGACTATGTGTGCTTAGTCACTCTTGCAACCTCATGGACTGTAGTCCACCAGGCTCCTCTGTCTACGGGATTTTTCAGGTACGAATATTGGAGTGGGTAGCTATTCCCTTCTCCAGGGGATCTTTCCAACCCAGGGATCAAACCCAGGTCTCCTGCATTGCAGGCAGATTCTTTACCCCTAGCACCACCTGATTAGAGCCGTCTCAATCACTGGGCAAAGTTGGATTTGCAGGGAGAAGTGATTGGCTCCCCAGATGTAGAGAAGGCAGTTGCTAAGAATTCGGAAGTCGCTAACTAATTCTACGACCTTGAGAAAGTTACCGCATGTCTTCTGGGTTCCAAGTCTCCTCCTTTGTAACATGAAGGGGTTTACCTGAATGATCCCTAAGAGGCTTCCAGATCTATTGCTGTCTACCAAATGTGCAGCACAAGACTATTTGGGGCCACACACGTGACTTTCTGCACTGAGATTTTTCATTACTTTGTAAGCTTTTGTTATTTCAAAGATGATTTTCAGTGTTAGAAATCTAAGTTGGCTCTACTGGGCTTGTTATAGTGACACCGTTTTTCATTTCAGTTAAAGACTTTGATGATGGTTTCCAGTGAGAGCCCGGAAAAAGAAAATCACGTTTTCTGTTCTAACATTTTTTCATCTTCATCTTTTGTCAGCGGAAATATTGCTATTTGTCATCTCAACATTTTCCAGGGACACTGCTTTCCTCATCGGGGGTCTTTGAAGTTCCTCTTATCAGAATTAAGGCTTCTGCTAATAGTTCTCCAGGGCCGCGGCTTGTGTCAGAGACAGGGGTCCAGGCAAGCCGGCTACATGTTAACCAAGGTCTCCAGGCAGTCTCTTCGCTTCCTGATAAAGAGCGACATTTGATTAGAGGACCAAAATTTGGAGGAAAAAGCTGCCGCAGGGCTCAGTGGCTCACATGGCTTTTGTGCAGCTGTTAGGAAGTAAGATTATTTATATTCACAGAACCGCTAAGCCTCTTTTAGGTGACACCTGGGAGTCCAGGGTTTGAGGGCAGGGCACCTGATCTGGTTATGCTTCCTGAGATGTACAGCTGGTGACTGAAGCTTGCCAGAATGTCCTTCTACTGGGAGAGGCCTTGTTTATCCAATAGGTCACAAAGCTTTATAGATGATACTTTAAAAAAGCTTTTTAGCTGTCTCTGCCAAGACCAGTTCTCTCAAAGCCTAAATCAGTTATTGTTTGTTCAGTTGCTAAGTCATGTCCGAGTCTTTGTGACCCCATGAACTAGCATGCCAGACTTCCCTGTCCTTCACTATCTCCCAGTGTTTGCTCAAATTCATGTTCATTGAATCAGTGATGCTGTCTAACCATCTCATCCTCTGTCTCCTGCTTCTCCTCTTGCCCTCCATCTTTCCCAGCATCAGAGTCTTTTCCAATGAGTTGGCTCTTCACACCAGGTGGCTAAAGTATTGGAGCTTCAGCTTGCATAAGTTCTTCCAATGAATATTCAGGGTTGATTTCCTTTAGGAGTGACTGGTTTGATCTCCTTGCAGTCCAAGGGACTCTCAAGAGTCTTCTCCAGCACCACAGTTAGAAAGCATCAATTCTTTAGCGCTCAGCCTTCTTTATGGTCCAACTCTCACATCTATACATAACTACTGGGAAAATCACAGTTTTGACTATCCTCAATCAGGACACAACGCAAGTGTGTTTTCAGAGACACAGGTTGGACATCTTTTTTTTTTCCTGGTTGAAACCAGGTATGTTCTGGTTTAAAATGATATTTGTTCTGATCTGAAATCAGATTTGTTCTAAAAAACCCAGAAGTTCTAAGACTTCTGCTTTCAAGGGAGGCTGAAGCAAGTTGATTTCCTTACCTTCAGGTAGACATCAGAGAGAGAAATATTCATGGTGATGAATGGAAGGGATAAATAAGTTTTATTATTGCTAAAGATGACTAGTGCATAAAAGGGATTTACTGGAAAGTCACAGAGATTCAGTATTTGAATTGGGGGAGCTTTTAGGAATAATCTAAATGCCACCCTTATTTTATGATTTCCCTGGTGGCTCAGACAGTAAAGAATTCACCTGCAAAGAGGTACACTTGGGTTTGATCCCTGGGTTAGGAAGATCCCTTGGAGAAGGGAATGGCTTCCCACTCCAGAATTTTTGCCTGGAGAATTTCATGGACAGAGGACGCTGGCAGGGTAAAATCTATGGGGTTGCAAAGAGTCAGACACAACTGAGTGACAAATACTTTTCACTTTTCACCCTTATTTTAAGGAATCTAAGACCCAGAGAGTTTGTATAGCCTGTGCATCATTCAGAACATTACCTCACTTGTTATATCAGTTTATTAAATATTTCTGGATTAAGAGTTCAGTAGCACAAATCTTGGTGGCAGTCCTTGTGGAAGGGGAAGAATGGGAAACATAGACCTGTATTCAGGAATCCTTGAGTTTGAAATTCCTTTTCTACTGTCTGTTTTGTTCCAAGTCCTAAGACTTTCAGCACCAGAAATTGTGATTAGAGAGCTGTTTTTGCCCTCCCTTCTCCATTGATAGAATATCATCTATAGGAAAACAAGAGACGCCTAGGCATCATCCTTGATTTCTACCTCTCTGGTTTCCCAATTAATTAATATCAGATTAGTTAAAAATCCTGCCTGTTTTATAAATTCATATACTTCTCCCATCCTGCCAACCCTTCACTAGTTCTGCTCCAGTCTTATCCACTCCCTCCTGAATCTAATCCTTAACCTGTTATTAGGGTCATACTTCTAAAAATATAAAGATTGTTCAACCACTCTCCATTTTTCAAAGCCTTCATGGTAAAATCCAAACTTATTTAAGTGATATGACTTGTTATGATCTGTCCCTTCACTAATTGATTCTTTTTTTTTTTTTTTTGGCTGTACCACATGGTATGTGGAATCTTAGTTCACCCAAAAGGGATTTTCCCTACAGTGGAAGTGCTGAGTCTTAACCACTGGACTGCCAGGGAAGTCCCCTCACTAACTTTTACTCTCATTGCTTCCCTTTTTTCTCTCGCTTGTATATTATACTTCAGCTATAATGAACTTGGTAGCCTGATTCATATTCCATGTGGTTTCATATTTTTGCCACATTTGATGCTTCCTCCCCTCTTATTGTCATCTCCTATTTGCTCCCTGGATCTGCCCATCCTATGTACCCTGCAACCTGGAGAATTTCTCAGGTGTGGTAAAGGTGGGACAAGAGGAACCCAGTCATCTGAAAATGATAACAGATTCACTATCCAATCTGGATCTTTCTGTAACTGGCCTCCCCTCATACCAATGAGTGTAGCTGTCCTCACTTTAAAGATGGAGGAAAAAAAACTTATTTGGTTTAAAATAATGAACTGGAAATCATATATCCAACAAGCAGCAGAGAAGGATTTAACCTTGCTTGATTTGCCCCTCCCATTAGTTCCTTCTCATCACCAAGGGAGCAGCGGCCCCTGTAGCAGGCTGAGGGCCACTCTGGACTGCACCTGCCTCCTCTTTCTTTCCAAAAGATAAGCAACTTTACTTATGCTCATTTATACACTAAGGTTGTCCACACTGAGAGGCATTTTTGACTCTGACTCTGGGCTGGAAATAAAACTTTTATTACAGAAGCACTAGTTGTAATTATACTTCAAAACTGCACCAATTTAGAGGCCAATTACAGATTACTCTGGTCACAATAATCACTTTCCTAGGTTGTAATTTCTCTTAAGCGTTCATAAACCAGACTAAAAACAATTCCAATATGCTACCACTTGGGGTTGCTATTAGTCTGTATATAGTTAACTGAACCACAATTTCCTTTTCGCTTATTCTAGACAGATGACAACTTGTTTATTTTAAAGAAATACTTTTGGGCTAACTGTAATAGATATATTAGAATTCAACTAAAATTTTTGTTTTGCTTTTTAATTTTATTTTTTAAAAGTTAATAGTAGTCAACTTTGAGTTTATTTCTAGAGATATTTCTGAACAAATAAATCTTCTTTAATTAAAAAGCTTCCATAATTGCATCCATCATCTTGGTGCACTGAGCAGAAATTACAGAACCAGAAGGAACTCTTAAAATGTTGTCAAAGGCTAATCAATACAAAGTGAATGGAACATTTAGAATTGATTTCTTACAACTAGTGGTCTGATTATTAGCATTGTTCTAGTTTTCTTGTGCTGAAGATGTTGTAAGCATTTGGGTCCATTGAAGTGGCTAAGAAAAATAACATTGATTGAATAATTATTGTGTGAAGACATTGTGTTAAATGATTTACATTTTAAAATCTAATCATCTTTATCATTATGACTTTTAATCCTTCACTTTTGTTTAATGTTTTGCAGCTTACAAAATATTTATCCTAATGACTTTCATGAGATCAAGGACAAAAGTAGAAAAAAAAAAAACTCAGGGAAACACCTGTGAGTTGTACTACTTGTTATAATGGATTTATAAGTCTAACAAAGTTTCTTAGACGCATCTTGATATTTGACTTGATATTTGCCCTAGTACCTGCTAATATCAGATATTTTCGTGGCTTTACAACAAAGGCAACAACTTAGAAACAAAGGCAAAGAGAAAGTGAATGACCATGTCCAGCTTTTCAGTTCTATAGGTTATAACCTTGCATTCAGGATCAGACACTGGCTGGGTGAGGAGTCCAGGCCAACCACGATACACGAGTGTCCACTACATCATAGCTGTCAAATCTTGATGTTAGTACAGATTTCTCCTTGAGGGCTAAACCTCTATAGCAAACTGCTTGCTGGGAACTGTCCGGATGCCTGCAGCATTTCCAGCTCAGCATATTTCAAAGCAAAGACGTTTTCCTATTCTGCATCTCCTGCACCCTACACAAACTCCACGTCATTTGCCTCCTACAATTCCAGGAGGAATCACCCAATGACAGCATCACCTACTCCGTCCCCCAAACCAGAAATCTAGAAGTCATCCCCAAATATCCCCCCTTTCTGCCTCCCACCTCCAGCCACTCTTGTCTTCCTGTCTGTTTGTTCTGTGAATACTAATATCTCTGTTTATCTTCATCTCGCCAAACCCATGGCTAAAGATCTAGTTCAAGTTCCTATCTTCTCTCTCTTAGAAAAGGGCTATTTCCTAGTTCTGGTTTATCCTGCTTCTCTGCCAGATTGTTGTCAGTAGCGGTCAAGAAAATCTAATCAAGTCACACCCCTGCTCAAACTTTTCCAGCGGCTAGCCATGAACTCTGGGAGATGGTGAAGGACAGGGAAGCCTGGTATGCTGCAGTTTACGGGCTCACAAAGGGTCCGATGACAAGACTTAGCAACTAACTGAATAACAACAACCAAACAATAGAATACTCCCTTTTATGTCACAAGGAGAGTCCTCAGTACCTGCCCCGCCTAATGCCGCAGTCCTCCATTTACTCTGCTAGGGTTTCTACTACAGCAGCGCTGAACTACCCAATAAAGTGCCACGTAAGTTTTGGTTGAATTAATAGAGAAGTAACTGACAGCGTCATTTGGTGCCTAATGAATCTGCTTGTCACATCACTATTAAAGCTTTCTTTCGGGGGTCCTGACATTTTTACTGGGTTAAAAAATCCTCACAAAAGTAGACAACAGACTTGTGGGCATAGAGGCGGAAGGAGAAAGTGGGATGAACTGAGAGATTAGTTTTGACATATGCCCACTGTGTGTTGCGTCTGACTCTTTGCAACCCCAAGCACTGTAGCCACCAGGCTCCTCGGGCCATGGGATTCTCCAGGCAAGAATGCTGACGTGGGTTACCATTTCCTCCTCCACGGGATCTTCCCGACCCAGGAATTGAACCCATGTCTCTTAGGTCTGCTGCAATGGCAGACAGGGCTTTTATCACTAGCACTACCTGGGAAGCCCAATATATACATGACTATGAGTGAAACAGACAGCTAGCGGGAAGCTGCCGTATAACAGGGAGCTCAGCTCAGTGCTCTATGATGACCCAGAAGAGGTGAGATGGGGGAGTGGAAATGAGGCTCAAGACGGAGGCGATGCATGTATACACAGAGCTGATTCACATTGTTGTACAGCAGAATCTAACACAGCACTGTAAAGGAGTTATACTCCATTTAAAAAAAAAGCCTCAGAAAGGAATGATCAAGTGAATGTGAGTGCATGAGAAAAGCCTTGAGAATAGCAAGACTTCCAAGTTACTACATGCATTTTTAGTGATCCTGCTAATAAGCCTCACTACACAGAGATGAATCCTCTGTTTAGAGTCTGGGATATGCCAGAGGGTGCTGCTGGGACCCTGGACTTTCTTCCCCAGGTGTCTTGGGGCCACTGACGGGAGGAACTCTGCTTGTGTAATTCTCACAGCCACAGACGGCTCGATAACCTTGCGTAAGTTATTTGACTTCAGTTTCTCCCAAGCAAAGTTAAAATAGCAACATTAACCTACCCCCCACAGGCATGTTAATACGTACATTTTTCCCCAACGTGCAATGTACGAATTTTCATTAGTCATAGGGCTACAATAATAGTTAATTGTCCCTAGTTCTCCTTGTTATTTACTGCTCACTCAAGCAAAAGATGTTACTGAAGGGACTGAGCTGGTGGTGGGGTGGGAGGGAAGTTGCAAAATATGCTGATGTACTAAATAAGTGGCAAAGATAATACAAAATTCAATCCAGACTGCAGAAGACCTTCTGATTTCCATCCCAGCTAATCAGTAGAGATTCTATTGCAAACTCCTTTCCTTATCTCTTATCTCTAAGTCGGCTCTTCTGCCAAGTACTTAAGGACTCAATTTATCATCTCCCTAAACAAGTCCTTTGGCTGCCAGTGTGCCTTGGCTCTGCCTCTATCCAACTGATTTAAAGCAAAATTGATCCTGACTCACAATATTTGTGCTCTGGGTTTTAAATGTAAGTACCTAAGTCCTCAAGAAATAGACAATGCATCGCTTACCCTGTTACGTGTGACTTTTGCTCCCCCAATCTCCTTTTTTGAATGATGAATAACATCTTCAGAGTCCACCAAATGTATCATACCACAAAAGATCCATGTCTCCTTCTATCAGGACATAAGGAAAAAAAAAAGAAAATAAAGACAAAGCAAAGGAAACTTTTGGAAGGAAGAGTCTCTAGAACATAAAAAAATCAAAGCAGCTCACGAAGGTTTATATCTCAGTTGAACCATCTCGATACTACCAAGACACTGATACTTCCAAGACACTTCCAAGACACAGTGGAAAGACCAACTGCACTGTTTGGTTTTATACAATAAGGCCAGAGTCAGCTGCTCAGTAAAGCAGCTGAGAAATGAAACTGCCTGCAATGCGGGAGACTTGGGTTTGATCCCTGCATTGAGAAGAACCTCTGGAGGAGGAAATGGCAACTCCCACTCCAGGATTCTTGCCTGGAGAATCCCATGGACAGAGGAACCTGGCAGGCTATAGTCCACAGGGTCGAAAAGAGCCAGACACGAATGAAGCAACTTGGCATAACATGGCTCAGTAGAGATGAATCATCAGGGCATCAGATGTATACCCATGGCAGATTCATGTCAATGTATGGCAAAACCAACACAATAAAGTAAAGAAAATTTTAAAAAATACAATATAAAAAAAAAAGCACTAGAAGGTAGAAATAGGTCATTAAGAACATTTAAAAAGTGTGGGCCAACTAAACATACTGTGTATCCAGTCCAGTTTTACACTAAACTGGATATATGTCTCCCAAGTGCCTGGAACTTTTTTTTTAGCTTAGGAATATCTTTTTTATCATATGATTCTCTCACTTGATGTTTTATTTCTAAGATTTATAGCCATTTCAACCTTATTTTTGCTCTTTTCCTATGCTGCAAATTAAACAAAAATCATAATGGTCTAGAATCATTAATATTTGAATTTTTAGATGTTAAGGACAATATAGATAATGATTTTGCAAATGAGAAAACTGAGACTTGAAAGGGTTTTCCCAAGACGCACAGTTAAAGTTACAAACTTCTATAAGATTCATTCAAGAAAAGCAAAATCAGATTTGAAGGGGTACGTTTAACTTTATTTGGAAAATAATATTCATTCTGATTTTGAGTTCAAATAAAATACTGGTCTATTAAATATATGTGTTAAGCCATATGGATTGATACTTAGGGAGATTTAATATTTTGAAGTATGTTATGTATGAATGTTAAAACAAGTGAAAGTGTTAGTTGCTCAGTCATGTCTGACTCTTTGCCACCTTGGGGATTGCAGCCCACCAGGCTCCCCTGTCCATGGAATTCTCCAGGCAGGAATAGTGGAGTGGGTAGCCATTCCCTTCTCCGGGAGATCTTCCTAACCCAGGGACTGAACTCAGGTCTCCCACATTACAGGCAGATTCTTTACTGTCTGAGCCACCAGAGAAGCTCATGTTAGATATATTCAACACTAAGTTGTGACTATCAGAGTGTGATTATATCATAGTAGTTGAATAGTCACAAAGATAGGGTATCAGATACAGCTTATTTATTTAGTACCTGTTAACTCAGTTCATGTCAAATATCTTTTAGATTTCTCTTTCTTACTACTCCATATTTAATCAGTCACAAACCATCAATTTGTGTCGTTTCTACAATGCCTTCTGTTCTTCATTCCTACTATAATATTTTCTCCTTAGATCAAGGGTTGGCAAACATTTTTAGTCAATGACGGATAGTGAATATATTAGGTTTGGGGGCCAAACAGTCTCTGTCATGACCATACAGCCTTATCGCTGCAGCACTGAAGCGGACAAAAACGATATGTAAGTGAAATAGCCATGTTCAGTGACACTTTACCAACAGAAAACACGTGCAGATCTGTCATGGAACATTTTACTACGGAATGTTATCTGGATTACTGCAATCACCCTAATCTAAATCTTTCATCCAGTCCTTAATAATTTGAATCTGATCATGTCATAGCCTGCCTAAAATCCTTAATAGTTGCTGTTGCCTGCTGGAAAAAGTCCAGCCTCTGTTGTATGTTGTATAAGACCATCAAGATTTCATTTCTATAAGACAGTCCTAACTCATCTCTCCTTATACACAGAGTTGCATTATTCATTTTATGAAAACTGGACTGTTTGGAGTCCCAGAAATATGTAACGAATGTGCCTTCCAGGTCTTTGTACATGTTGCTTTTTCTATCTGGGTTGTTCTCCCCCATCAAAATCTCTGACTTTTCTAAATTTTACACATCCTTAGTTCTCATCTTAGATGTCACTTTAGGATGCTTTCCTTGAACCAAGACTGGGATAAGTGTGTCTCCCATATACACACATTTAAAAAAAAAATCAGAGTCATTGTCACCTAGTGTTGTAACATTCCTTTCTCCCATGCAATATAAATTATGAGAGTAGAGAACTGTTTATACATCACTGCGTCCTTGGACCGTCATAGCAGCACAGATTAGGAGGTAAAATACGTGTTTGTTAAGTGGGCCCGTGTATATGTTAATACTTGGGAGGAGTACAAATGTAATCTACCCAGAATGGCAAAAATAATAGATAATGGATAACAGTTAAAAATTCGTGAATAACTTTCCCATGTGATGATTCACTTCGCTAAGCTTCCTGCTCACAAAGCCTAAGTAGGCTTTTCCAAACTCATCTCTATTTACTGCTGAAAACAGAAAACAAAGGCAATGAAACTAAGAAATCTGTCCAGGATTAAAGACTAAGAAACATCATGCTAGATTTTTTTTTTTTTTTTTCTGCTCACTGCTAAACTCTTTTTTTTTTTTATTATTATTGTTTTTGCCATACATTGTCATGATATCACCATGGGTTTACATATGCTTCCCCTCCGGGTCCCCCCTCCCTCCTCCCTCCCCCCCGGAAAATCTCGCTGCACCAGTCCCGAGCATCAATCCTGGGCTGGCGATTGATTAGACACATGACAATTAACATGACACAGAAATCTTTCACTTTTTTTTAATTTTATTTTTTGACTGCGTGGCATTAGGGATCTTACTTCCTGAGCCAGTGATCAGACCCATGATCCCTGCCTTGGAGGTGCAGGATCTTAACCACTGAATTGCCAGGGAAGTCCCAAAATCTTTTAACTGTTAGAGGGTAGGAAGAAAGTTACTAACAGTTATTTTTTTTTTTTTATGTGAGCCATTTTTTAGTCTTTATTGAATTCGTTACAATGTTGCTTCCATTTTATGCTTTGGCTTTTTGGTTTCTGGCAGCCAAAAAGCAAAACATAAAACAGAGGTAATATTTTGGGGTCTTAGCATGTGGGATCCTAGCTCCCTGACCAGGGATCAAACATACACTCCCTGCAATGGAAGAAAAGTCTTAACCATTGGACCGCCAGGAAAGTCCCAGAAGTTACTATCAGTCTTAAATCAGAATAAAACCTTAGAAGTATGTGATTTAACATTAATATTGTTCAAGGTAGCACTGAATTTACTTCTCCATAGCATCCGTGTCTAATGTGGACATGTTACTATCTGTCTCAACAATAAGAAGATAATTCCTCCAAATGTGTCACAGTCTGACCCCCCTCCAGGCTGGGCCCAGAGTGCTCCAGTCAAGTTCACACTGTTTTGCCAGTTAACTAGTGCAGAATGAGCTAGAAGAGGAAGGACAGCTCCTAGCTGGCCACAGTTCTAGTGAATAATTCATTAGGACTGCCACCAGCTGGGGAACATCCCTCTTCCGCTGATTACTTGCTTTTATCCACTCATTTATCTTCATTAAAGACTTTGTTTCCTTTCAACAACTTGTCTCCAATTTTCCCATTTAAACCTACATTTTTTCCCCTGGCTTTGGGATTTTAGGTACACTCTTTTCCTTCCCATACCAATGCTCACCACAAATTCCCTGTGCAATGAAAGTTTAAATCCTAAACTCACTCTCACTCTTGAGACATAAACAAATGTCACAATGTTCAGTATTGACTTCATTAGCATAAGGTATAGACTAATAGAAAATTAGCCCTCTGATCAATTATTATGACCCTTAAATAGAGACTTTCTGAGTGAAGATAATAGCTATTAGTCTTCCCCTGCCAGGGACAAGTTTCAATTTACATAGCTCAACTTCTAAACAAGTCAATTAAAAGCATTTTGGCAAGTGAATGTTAGCTTTTTCACATTCCAAAATTATTTAAAAAATACACACTCAGTAGTCGATGTGAATTTTATATTCCTTTCCTCTGTATTTCAGTGATATTGAATGGAAAATAATGAAGGTTATTTGGTTTTGTGAGGTTAATTTTAAAAATATGTTCCTGGGTATTATGATTCTGGCACCCTGATCTTTTTGTTAAGCACTGAATTTTAATCTTAAGATTTTACTAATAATACAATTAGTGGAAAAATTGCCACCTGGTAATTTCTGAGCTCATTCTTTTCAATCATTTACTGATAATGGGTACCATGTTGCCATATCCAATCTCCTATGAGTTTTGAAAAAAAATCATTGTAAGTTAATTAAGTTTCTTAACTAATTTCCTTAATAGCTCAGGGCATTTGTCATTCAGACCTATTGCTTAATATATGTCATGTTTCCCAAGCATTTTCTCACTGGTTCTTTATAAATAGCATTTTTTACAAAGACTTTATTAGTTCCTAATTGTTGAAATTTATCTTCTTCATTATACCTGCTAAAGACTGATTTTACAGTGAGTTCATTTTCCCTGGTATTTTAGAGTTGTTATTATATCTTATATCCTTTGTTACAGGATTTAAATTATTCTAGTATCTTTTACCTTTGGTTTTGGAAACAGCTAAAAAATCCTTTGTGCATAATCTATAATGACTAAAACTGGACATTTTGAGAATAAAGATTTCTTTCTTCATTAGAAGTTATGTAGTAACATTGCATCTACATCCTGCTAAGGAAAGCATTAAACAAGTTTGGCTACTGAAGCTTATAACTCATTCAGCTTTTGCTTTAGACATAATTTACTGTCAATCAAACAAAGTGGTCCACCCTAGCATCTACACTAGAAGTCCACCTTACTAAACTTTGGTCCTAAACTTTGACATTTTAGGCTTCCTTGGTGGCTCACTGGTAAAGAATCCTGCCAATGTAAGAGACTCTGATTTGATCCCTGGGTGAAGAAGATCCCCTGGAGAAGGGAATGGCAATACAGTCCAGTGTTCTTTCCTGGGAAATCCCATGGATAGAGGAGCCTGGCAGGCTACAGTCCATGGGGTGGCAAAAGAGTTCGGCATGACTTAAGTGACCAAACAACAATTACATTTTAGTTCTTTAAAGGTTACTTAGGCCATTTTTTTTTTGTCTGGGTGTACAGTTTTTAGTTTTTCATATTTTATTGTTTTCATCTGTAATTTTTGTCTCTATTTCAATATTTGCATCCAAAATGCATTTGAGGATGAAAAAAATTTGAATGTTTTGAATTTAATAGCTATCTGCCAAACTGAACTTTTATTTTTCTCCTCTTGTTTGTACACCATCAGGGTCACAGTCTGAAAACCTAAGTGGGATTTTCACATTTGCAGTAAGAGTTCGCAGAACCCCAGTAGGTCCAGGAGTAATTGATAGGGTTTTATATTAGCACTAAAAATTACATCCAAGGTCAAAAACAGAAAACTAACACACGACTGTATAACACAGAGAGTCCGTTTCCTTTGTTAATTTCCACCTCTTATCAACCAAGAATTAGGAGTTTGGGGCCACTCTTCATCCTGCTCATCTTCCGACTTCCAGTTTCAAGCCTAGGCTGATTGCTCTGCAGGCTTCCCTGGTGGCGCAGCTCGTAAAGAATCTGGCTGCAATGCAGGAGATTCCGGGGTCGAGAAGTTCTCCTGGAGGACCCCCATGGACAGAGGACTGTGGGCTACAGTCTGTGGGGTCGCAGAGAGTTGGACACGACTGAGCGACTAAGCACAGATGGCTCTGCCTCGCGGACAAGACTTCATCCTTCTCGCGGTCCCAGATTCATTTTCGCTTTGGCTGGAGGTTAAAGCTAGGTCTCACCCAGAGCTTTTGCCAGAACCTCAGGCCTGCTTGGATCTTTATTTGCACCAGCGATTTCCATACAGGCCTGTCCCTCTGCCCACCCTGCCTCCTGCCCACTCCCCTCTCCCTCCTGCTTGCCAACTCCCACATCCTTTTTCCTCTTGTTCCCCCTCCCACAGCCGAGCTGCCAGGCGCGGGGGGTCCAGCCTCTCCATCTGGAGAAGCAGGTTTCTCTTCCCTCACAGCTACTCTCAGAATTGACAGTTTCACTAAAAACAAACAAGAAAGCCCACACTCAAAACACACAAACAAACACAACACTTACACCCTTCTTTCACTGAGCGCAAGGCGAGACGAAGAGCCACGGTCTCATCTTCCAATCTTGCATGTTGGACGGTCTTATATTCTTCTTCCCTCCAGAGGGTGAACATCACTGTGTTCATCTGGCCACAGGGGAGTGCTGAGACGCCCTCACCGCCTCCACAGCTGCTCAAGATGCAACGTTTGGATGTCAAGCAAACACGGGCGTGCTCAGTCACCTCAGTCGTGTCCGACTCTCTGCAACCCTATGGACTGTAACCCACTAGGCTCCTCTGTCCATGGGGATTCTGGCAAGAATACTGGAGTGGGTTGCCATGCCTTCCTCCAGGGGATCTTCCTGACCCAGGGATCGAACCTGTGTCTCTATGTTGCACTGGAAGGCAGGTTCTTTAACACTAATGCCACCTGGGAATCCTATAATGTCAATAGACCCCTTCCTCTTCTACCACATCACCTCCGACTCCCTCCCCTACAAATCCTGGTTACTTAGTTAGGCAGCGTCCCAAAGACATTTAATCACAGAGTCCTGAAGGCACATGGACACAGCATGAGGTCATCTAAACTGAGGATGTCTGTCTCCCTGGGGTGACGCCTGTCTATCTAGTCTAGCCATTCTGCCACTGCATGGAGAGCTGGCCAGTCCTGCTCACAGAGTTCCTGGCAAGGTCTCCTTCTCCTTCCTGAATCTCCTGCATCCATGGCCAGCCCCCCACGGTGTTTCCTTTCATCCTCCTCATCCTTTTCAGAGCACTGTGGTCCTTCAAGATGGCCTGACTGTAGCTGACGGCTGCTTATCGCCTGGCTTTCAGGTCTTGGTTCTCAAATGGCTTCCAAGCTGTGGAATGAGAGGTCCTGGAAATGTTGCAATAATTTATGTCATGTCAGAAGCATTTCAGCTGGGATCTCAGAAGTAGTCGTTGGTGCACAGGAGGTGGCTCTCACTGCCCTCATTCTAGGGCATTATTCTCATCAAAGCTGACTGCTAGTAGGACTTGGTCTTTTGAGTCTAAGTACTTCTCACATAGACTCAGGACAATTCATGGTGAGGCCAATCCTTCCTTGACAGTGGGGAGGGGCTGTGGAACTTTGAAAACCTGTTTGATGCTAAGTAGCAGGCCTAGACTGGCATACAGGAATATTTGGGGGCATTGCTATTAATATCTTAGAGTGGTTGGCAATTGTGTTATTTCCTGAGATACCACTGGCTGGAAAGTGGGTTAGGGACTCAGGCACAGACTGGATGTTAACATTGTTCTAAAATAGAGAAACACCATTGTGATGAAGCCTGAAGCAGCACACGATGGAGGAATCTAGTTTCAGATGGAAACTGCTGCTGCTGCTAAGTCCCTTCAGTCGTGTCTGACTCTGTGCGACCCCACAGATAGCAGCCCACCAGGCTCCCCCATCCCTGGGATTCTCCAGGCAAGAACACTGGACTGGGTTGCCATTTGCTTTTCCGAGGCATGAAAGTGAAAAGTGAAAGTGAAGCCACTCAGTTGTGTCCGACTCAGAGACCTCATGGACTGCAGCCTACCAGGCTCCTCCATCCATGGGATTTTCCAGGCAAGAGCACTGGAGTGGGGTGCCACTGTCTTCTCCCAGATGGAAACTAGTCTTTGATATATTAGAGAGTTGACTCCTGGTAGAAAATACACTCCAGGACTTCCCTGGTGGTCCAGTGGCTCAGGAGACCCGGGTTCGATCACTGGTCAGGAAACTAGATCCTGCATTGCTGCAACTGAGACCCCACACAGCCAAATAAATAAATATATTTAAAATATATATCCTGCTCTGAGTGTCAACAAGAAAAATTTAAATCACTCCTAAAAATACATGGTCTCAGAAAAGTATACATGTCAGGCTTGTATGAAGATGTGTGGTAGTTTATTGGAGGCTACTGCCCAGCACCTCTGAGCGCACCTCTGAGCCTTCCTTCCCGCAAATCTTACCCCACCAGGTGGCTGGAGAATGCTAGTTTTGTCAGTAATCAGAGAAATCAGAATGGGTGCCTTGAGGTCAATAAAAGCTTGCTTTCTCTCTCCCCTCAACCTCATATTGTTATCTCTGGACACAGTATGTTTCTCATGGACCAACTGTATATAACCCAGTTACCCTGGTAGTTCGGGCATTACTCAAGGAGTGGCTCTGTATGTAAACTGAGATTCTAGAATGCTTTGGCATGCAGTGACAGTATTTGGACATCACACTGCAAAAGAAAGACCATTGTCTCCCACGAGGATCTAGAGAAACTGTTTCTAGGCTGGAAAGTTTCCATAGCTCCTTAAACGACCAGCCACACATACCAGTTAAAGAAGGAAATGGCAACCCACTCCAGCATTCTTGCCTGGAAAATCCCGTGGACAGAGGAGTCACGCGGGCTACAGTCCACAGGGTCGCAAAGAGTCGGACATGACTGAGTGACTGAGCATATATACAGATGTCTCTAGTAGCTACTATTGAAGAGCACGTCACCTTCTGGCATTGAAAACACTTTTAATTCTCCTTCCTTGGAGGAACACCAGTCAAACTGACCCTTTGGATCAGAAGGAACCCAGGGAGGATGCTCATCATCTAGGAAAAAAGGATAACATTGTTACAAAGGAAGAATTGGAGTTCAGAAAAAAATTCATCTGGCTCGTAAACGGGTGGGTACTTTATGATACTGTTCAAGACATATCAGTAACTAAATCACTAAAATAATTTTATCCCTGACAATTTTCTTCTCGTGTGGTGCTAGCCAAAGAAACCAAATTATGTTATGAAACCGAGTTGTGTTATGAAATAACCCATGAGGTTTTTATTTCAATATTTTGTGCTAGCAAATTCATGCAGCTTCACACTGAATCTGCCGCACCAAAATCTGTATTAATGTAGATTATCAGATGAAATTGTACCAGTTGCTTTTCGTTTTACTAATAACAGAATTCAGAAACTGGCAAGAAGGATAACTTATGGTGTCAGTCATTGCTAGATCTAGCTCTCAAACGGTTTCATCAGAGTTCAATTTTTCTTCATTTCTGGCCTCTGCCTTCTACTGAGTAGCCTTTGCTCTCTGATTTCACGTGGTGGCCCCCAGTATTTTTAGGCTCATGTATTTCCAGATTAAAGTCAGCAGATGCATGAATGTAATTATTTTCCGTTAGTAAGAAAAAGCCTTATGCAACTGATGGACCAGGGCTGGATCACACAGCCATGCCTACGTTCATCAGTATGTATGGGTGAGTTCTCTGCTCTGACAGGTCAGACATGAGTCATTTGCCCACCGGAGCACGGGAGATGGATTTGGAAATAGAAGATGGATTGGAAATGGAGGAGATGTGGTTTCCCCATAGAAAGTTCAGAGTATAGAAGCGATGATTTCCACCCATCACTCTGCTGTTTAAACTGGGCACCTTGGACAAAAGGATAAAGAGAAGCAAAAGCTAATAGGAAACAGGTTTCAGCCCTTTCCATCTCTCCTTCCCTGTCAATATCACACCTTTGTCACTCAGACATGATTAGACAAAAGCTTACATTTTTCATTTTCTATTTTCTGTTGCACATCAGTGTGATAGAGGAGATCTAAGAAAAATCATCTTACAAATGTACCCAAATGAAAAGAACAAAACCCATAAAAGGAACTGTAGCAGGGGAGAGTAAGATGGTGAAGTTAAAACCCAGTAACAGGGGCCGCCCTGGAGGCAAGCAGCTGGCGGGATGGTCCCAGCCCTGTTTGCTCTGCCCCAGGCAGGGCATGAGGAAGGCTTTTGAAAACTGTCTTCACACTCAGCATCTGTCTGCCTGAGGGCCCCACGTCCTGAGGAAGCTGCTTTGACAGGCTCTTCTCATCCTCCTGATCAGCTAACAGAGGAACAGAGCGTGGCTGCAGGGCCAGGGAAGGCAGATGAGCTTGTTGCCCCCACAGGGGCCCTGTCCTTTCAACTTTTATCCCCTGTGAAGCAGCCTAGATGGGAGCCTTTTATTCAACTGTTCGATGGGTTCCTGAGCAGGCAGCTTTCACATGGAGTGGAGTGGTGGGAGTAGATAGACCCCCTGGAAAGGAAGATTCATTTTTCATGTGACTATCCTTAGTGATTAATTGGGAAGGGAGCCCTGGAGAAAGCTGTAAGGGCAGAACAAGGCTGTGTCTTCTCTCTCCTGTGCCCTATATTCAGGCTGGAGGACGAGCTGGGGGCCCCGGGCTCCGCTGCCTGCTGATTTCTGGCTTGACCTGTGTGAGGCCATGAGGACATGCTCAGGCTGCAGACTCTGACTGTAGGGAGGAACTCGGACCTAGGATAGACGGTCAGTGTTGATTTGCCCTATCACCTGGGTCCTCTCTGGTTTTATTATATCAAATTATAATATACATTTCTTAAATTATATATATATATATATATATATATATATATATATATATATATATTTATTTATTTATTTAAAATTTGACTGAGTATTTGCCAGCATGCCTACTGTTTCCAAAATTTTATGTGTCCTTTAGCTGGTTCTCCCACATGGCGCTAACGGTAAAGAAAATGCCTGCCAATGCAGGAGACCTAAGAGGTGCAGGTTTGATCCCTGGGTAGGGAAAATGCCCTGGAGAAGGGAATGGGAACCCACTCCAGTATTCTTGCCTGGAGAACCCCATGGACAGAGGAGCCTGGTGGGCTATAGTCCATGGGGTCACAAAGAGTTGGACATGACTGGAGTGACTGAACACGATGTTCACTATGCCATGTCCTGGGCATTGTCCTCAATCTTTACATCCATGATCCCACTTTATCCTCACTTCAACCTTCCCAAGTGTATGCTATTGCCATCTCCTCACAGATTAAGATACTGTCTCCCAGAGAAGTAACATGAGCTATTCTAGGTTACTTAGCATGAAGAGGCAGAACCAGGAAAGAGAGCCAAGATCCCTTTGATTCCAAAGTCCATGGCGCCCTCCTAGAGGAAGACAATATCCCCGCCAGTGATGCATGAGTTCCTAATATTAAAAATTCATGCATTAATTTATGACAATCCTTAATCAAATCTATCTAAAATCAAATGTAGATCAAATGTATTTTTTGAACCAGGGATAACTGGCTCTCTTAACTTATTAATACTTATTAGTAATACTGAGCAAGACCCTGTGGGGCTCAGGGCACAAAAGACTTTCTGTGTCTCCAATTTCTTAATGATAGGAAGCAGGCTTCATTCAACCTCCAGGACCTTCCCTGAGTTCCTAGAGTGGGTTTAAACAGTTGCTAATTAGGGTTGCAGAGATCTGAGAAACAATAGCACAGTTTTGTGGCAGGTCCTGGTTTCCCCTCAAGGGATGATCGTAATAATACCTCTGAGCTGTTTTGCAGATGCTGAAGCCCCCACCAGGTGGGAGAAGTTACCTGTATACTGCCCACTAGCACTCAGACCCCCAGACGGGATGAAACCAGAAACTTGAAGGTGCTGATTCCCAATTACCTCATCACCAACCGATCAGAACAGTGTCCATGAGCTGATCATGCCCCGCCCTCTCATTAATATAAAACTTCTCACTACACCTTTGGATTGGGATACACAATTGTGAGGGCATTAGATCACTGTGACTCCCTTTGCCTGGCAAAGCAAAAAAGCCCTTTTTTTTCTGTGAAAGTAAGTATTAGCTGCTCAGTCGCATCCTCTTTGCAACCCCCATGGACTGTAGCCTGCCAGGCTCCCCTGTCCATGGAATTCTCCAGGCAAGTATACTGGAGTGGGTTGCCATTCCCTTCTCCAGGGAATCTTCCCAACCAAGGGATCAAACCTGGGTCTCCCTCACTTCAGGCAGATTCTTTACAGTCTGAGCCACCAGGGAAGCCTTTTCTATATCACCCAAAACTTTGTCTCTGACACTTAATTTAGTGTAGACTACAGAGGTTGGATTTGGCTTCATTAGCTTATCTTAAAGAGAAGAATAAAGATACTATTTGTACTGTAATAAAAGAAGTTAAATTAGTTGAAGTCAGAAGTGTGTGGACACAAGCTGACACACTGTTGGTATGAAACAGCTTACAGTTCTTTTCTCCCTTGATTAAACAAGGATCAGACTCGAGAGATGCCATCACTTTGATATTGCTGTGCTGAGCAATCTCAATTGGGTTTCTAATAATCTTTTATTAGGGTTTGTGAATGAAAAGATGAAGCCAAGGAACAAGTTCAGTCTGAAATCGAATATGGCCTAGACATGGCTCTCAAATCAATGGCAAAGAAACTTCTGAGAGATTATATTTATTCACTGAAAGCCCTAAGGGCATGACTAGAATGTGTGGGAGGAAACCAGAGACGTCAGCTTCATAAAAGAAACAACTTTCTAACAATTTAAGCTGCTCAAAGGCTGAACAAAGGGCTTCAGAAGGCAGTGTGTCTTCTGACATCCTCTGTCTTCAGATGGCATGGACCAAGGGAGGTCCTTTGTTAGGTGGGGTTGCACCTGAAGACCTTTAAGAACTCTCTCAGTACTGACTCTGTGCCTCAGAGATGCCACGAATCTGCTAAGATCTAATGACTGTTGTGGAGGAGCCAAAAACTTTCGGCTGTCTTTTTAACTTTAATACTCATTTATTTAGGGTTTTTTTGTTTTGTTTTTGAGTGCTTCTGTGTACTAAGCCCTGGGCTAAGCACCAGGGATATAAGATAAGTAAGATTTCCTCCCTTTGATGAGTTAAAATCTAGGAAGAGAGAGACACGTGGAAAATAGAAAATGTAATAATGCTTGACTGATGTTTTATTAGAAGACAGTGTAAGGTATAGCAAAATGTAAAAGCGGAGGTAATCAGTGCTTTCTGTTTTGAGATTAATACCTTATTTTCTTTGTTAGTTTTGCCTGCTCTCTGATTTGGAACATTCTGATTCAGTCACTAGCTTTTTCTGTACCAGTTCTCCATATCTGCTCTGTAAATTGCAATCAAAGGGAAAAGACACTCCTCAGCACCACTTCAAATGAAAATCGACTTCCCGCAGGTAAGTCTACTTGGAGGTACAACTTGAGATTCAGCAGTGCAGGTTGTGGTTGAAATAAGAAAGGGTGAGCTTAGCCTAAGGCAGGAGGTAAATGGAGAAAAGAGGACTAAACAACAATAAACTATAGTGGAGGGACCACCTTGGTGGTCCAGGGGCTAAGAACCCCCTGCCAATGCAGGGGACACCAGCTCGATCCTTGGCTGGGCAGATGCCACTTGCTATGAAACAGCTAAACCCATGCGCCAAAACTACTGAGCCCACACACCTAGAGCTTGTGCTCTGCAACAAGAAAAGCCAACACAATGGTAAGCCCGTGCGCTGCAACAAAGAGTAGCCTCTGCTCGCGGCAGCTAGAGAAAGCCCACACGCAGCAATGAAGACCCAAGACAGCCAAAACAAACAAACAAAAAAACTCATGGGTCCATATATATTTTTGGATTGTTTTGCTTCCACCAACAGGATCAAAGAATCTACTGACTGTGGAATGACACAACTTTGAGGATGCAAACCACAATTCTGAAATCTACTTAAATTGATTTAACACATTAAGAAAAATCTAAAATGAGTTACTCTCAGACAAGGTGAGACAGTTGTGGTCATGACCTCCTTCTGACCATTGCTTAGAAGAGGCTTTCAGATGTACTCCATTTATCTCCATCAGTTTTGGGGAAACACTTTCTCTTGTTTTCATCCAGAGAGAACATCCAGAGAGAGGGCTTTATTCTTGTTTGCCCAGCATCCATTACCCATGGGCTAAGAACAAAACCTATAACTTAGTTACAGAAAGCTGCACAGGCTGCACAAATTTCCTGGTTCCTTATGAGCCCCAGGATAAGTCCATACTGGTGGGCTCCTTGTCCCGTGCGCATGTCAGTTGCATACATAAATTGAAGACTTGTACATGCTTTCTCTTCCACCTAGAATATTGCAAAAAAAAAAGATTGACTGTCATATCAGTAAATAAAGACTCTAGCCATCACATTAACAACTTCGCAGATGGTAAGACCTGAAGGGACTCATCATGGAAATAAGAAATGCCTGCCATCTAGCAATCATCAGGCTGCAGACACCCCCAGTGGTGCAGCTTAAGGGAACTCAGGATTTGAAAACACAGGATGTTGGCCTCAGAGAGCTAAGGTGTGTATCAAAGGAATGATTTCATTGAGACCAGAATCTTGCATCTTCCCATACACAGAAAATCGCTAAATTCCTTAATTTGAGATATATAGTTTTCTTTTGGAGAAGGCAATGGCACCCCACTCCAGTACTCTTGCCTAGAAAATACCATGGATGGAAGAGCCTGGTAGGCTGCAGTCCCTGGGGTCACTAAGAGTCGGACACGACTGTCTAAACTTTCACTTTTCACTTTCCTGAATTGGAGAAGGAAATGGCAACCCACTCCAGTGTTCTTGCCTGGAGAATCCAGGGACAGGGTGCCTGGTGTGCTGCCGTCTCTGGGGTCGCACAGAGTCCGACACGATCTAGCAGCAGCAGCGGTTTTCTTTTACTAACAATGAAATTTTGTTCTGACCATCTTGTGTTGTTACAAAAACTCCCATATGTCTTGCCTTCCCCTCTTCCTCTCCAGAACAGTGTTCTCAGCATTTATCTGAGATGTCTCCAGAGCTTGAAGTCCTAAGAATGCCTGTTAATTGCAACACAAGTGTCAACTTTCAGGTTGTGTATTTTTGTTTTTCAGTCGACAATACCTTTCCTAACTTTGTCATCTGGCTCATTGGTGAAGGTTCCAAAAATTTTCACTTTTTAAACTTCTCTCATTCTTCTAGGCACAGTTATTACTTGTTCTATCCTTTTTGCTTCCTTCAATCTTCCATGGCCGTGTTCCATTCATCACTCTGGTCTCTGCTCAAATATCATAGAAATAGTTCCTGTCTGTAGCACATCAGACTTCATCTCCGGGAACTCTGTTTATCTTTATTCCCAAGACTTACAAAGTTCTAGTAATTTGGCCAGAGTTATTCAGAATTTAGAAATAGGAACCCAGAGGTCCAGTATTTTTTTTTTTTAAAGATCACATTTAGATAGTGATCCTATTTTATTTCTTTAATATAAGAAAGATCCACCTCCAGGTGTACTGAGTAAAAATGTTTAAATGTAGCTGCTTTTAGGGTCAACCACTTATTATTAGATATCAGTGGTGGAGCTTCAGCTTTCACACCATTTTTCATATTCCAAAAAGCATGGGGCATAGACTAGATTACTAATGTAAGAATAGAAAGAATAAGACAATTGGAGCTGCATTTTCCAAAAGGCATGTCCAAACAAAATACAACCATTGGTTTTGTGGTCACCAGATTTTCACCAGCAAGCACAATTTTGTGTTAGAAAGTTTCAGAGAAGAATAGGAGGAGGGAAAATAACAGACAAATACATTTCACTGATGATGGTCTAGCTGTGGATGGATAAATAGATATGAATTAACTGCCTTTAGATGGTTACAGGACATGCTTTAAAAGGACTGATCTGGGCAGAAATCAGAATTTGCTTTTCCAATTTTTTTTTTTGTAGCTATTAGAGATAAGAGAGAGTAAAAATACTTTTAAGTTAATGGGGTGGCTAGAAGATAAGTAGGAGCAAATTCTAGTAATTTGGTTAGGTCAGCCATCCCAGTTTCATGGGTGCAGTTGAAAAGTCTTAGTTGGTATTCAAACTGATTTTTAAAAATATTTACTGGGACTTCCCTTGTGGTCTAGTGGTTAAGACTTCACCTTCCAAGGCAGAAGATGTGGGTTCAATTCCTGGTTGGAGAGCTAAGATCCCACATGGCTCATGGCCAGAAAAACCAAAGTATAAAACAGAAGCCATATTGTAATAAATTTAATAAAAACTTTAAAAATGGCCCCAGTCAAAAAAAACTAAAAAATATTTCCTCTGTTTGTTATTATATTATGAAGGTAATCACTGTAAGATTCAGAAAAGACCACAAGAATCAAAGAAGAGTAAAATAAAAATCACCGCCAGAGGTCACCCTTGCAAACTTTTTTCCCTTGGTATAAACTCAAGGACTCCACTGCTCATGGGTTCCCAGCTCTAGCTCTGGGGTAAGATAGATATCCTGAAAATAGCCATCTTTCCCTTTCTTTCTATAGCATTTGATCCTTGATCAAAGTCAAGGGTCATTCAATATACCTTTGAAATTAGGCAAATACGGGTGCTGTCCATTGTGTAGATGGAAGGATGAGAAACTACGTCGTGGGATATGTAAATACAAAACAGGTCAGTGAGTGGCAGAGAGTAGAATCCAGGCTTTTCCCTTTCACAGGGCTGGAGGTATTGACAAAGGCAAGTTTCCTTTTTAAAAGTCTTTTGGGTTACATTTCAATGAGAAATATGTCAAAAAAGTAGCCATTATATATTGCAACTAAAGGAAATAACTGTATCTTTAAAGTCATAGCTATATGTTTTTATAAATATTTCTGATAGCCACGTTCTCCTAATTGTTCAACATCCTTTCAGATGAAGCAGAATCAGTTCACTTTGGGTTTTCAAACTCTTGCTTGTTACTGTGAAGACACCCTGTGGGTTAGAAGGATATGCAACCTTTCAAAGTTGCCCTTAAAAAGTGTGAGTTTTATACAAGCAAAAGGAAAAAAAAAGGTGGCTTTGTTCCTTTTGAAACTGTTCATCTCAGAGTTTTAGGCTCTGAAGTTTGTGGTGGTTTTGTTGAGGTGAGTGGTGGTCTCCTAACATTCTTTGGTTGACTTTACTGGATGCTCCGTGATCAAAAGTGGTCATTTGTAACTTGTTTCGAACAGGAGTTTGGCAGAATATCTGATAAATTGGTGTTCGAATTGACTGACCTTGATCTATGAGATTATCATCACCTCCCACAGCAGCTACAGCAAATACCAACTCCGCACTGGCCACTCTACTGCTAACTAGGGACTCAACTGAAATAGTCACATGGGGTAGAAATGGAACAAGTTGGGGGGATGGCCAGTGGGTTACATCAGAGACCCCCTGAAAGGATGTGTATGGAAGCATGTGCCCCAGGGTGGTGGTTTGAGGGACTGAGTCGAGGGTGGGACTCCAGAGCTTGGGAGCACGGAACACACTGTGGTAGGAAATGACATAAAGGCCACGGGAGGATGCTGCTGTGCCATTTCTACTGGCATTATAGTCACTTCATAACATTATAGCCACTTTATTATATCTACACAGCACAAAGCAATGATACCACACTAGAGTTTACTATAAATCCTTTTCTTAACTAAATCTGCAAACACACCATTACTTTTTATCAATACATCTTGAATATTTAATAATCTAGAAGAGTTCAAAAATGAAACACTGGAGTTTTCATCTTAGGCTGTGCATAGTATATTTTCAAGTTGGTTCCCAAGAGTTTTTAAAAATTGTCTTGAGGTTTGAATATATTAAACTGGACTCATTTTTAAAAGTTCAAGTTTTATTTTTTTCTTGAAAGTCTCTCAAATAGCAAGAAAATTGTAGTTGAATTCAAGTTTACACTCTTTATAAATTTATTACTGTCTATAACATTGTGAATATGAATTTTGAAGAAGCTGAATGAATAAACAAATAAATAAATATAATTACAAAAGAAGGAAAGAAGGAATTATTCTTTCTCCTCCCAAAAGACTGAAAGACCACTGAGAAATCAATCACTAAACATTTAATGAATACCTACTTGAAAAGATCACTTTAGAAGTTGTTGAAAAAAGCAATAAATAATACAGAGTTATTGTCAGTAAGACAGCCATTTAAAGTAACCATACTTACATGGTAGCTCAGATAGTAAAGACTCTATCTACAATGCAGGAGAGCTGGGTTCGATTTCTGGGTTGAGAAGATCCCCTGGAGAAGGGAATGGCTACCCACTCCAGTATTCTTGCCTGGAGAATTCCATTGACAGAGGAGCCTGGCGGGCTATAGCCCATGGGGTCGCAAAGAATCCAACATGACTTAGCAACAAACTTTCACTTTCGCAAATATTTAGACATAGTAACGGTACACTTTCATTTGTAAACCATTTACTGAGTACCTAAGGGTTTTGGACACTGAGAAAAGCACCGAGGAATCAAAAATAACAATACTGATAATATTGATAATAAGGAAGTAAGTATCATATATTGAGAGACTTTCATGCACTGGGCACTTGTCAAGCTTTCTTCATCTTGTGTTTTCCCCATTTTTAATTTCCAGGACAGAGAACTAGAGCAATTAAGTCTCTAATACAAATGTTGAGATCTACTCACAGAGCAGGAAGCTAAATTACCATCTGTTTGGCTCAAAAGATGTTTCACTTTTTAATATGACTTCTGATACAAAGACATAGAAGACAACTCTGCTTTCCTCCGAAGATCACAGGTCATAAAGGGGATGCAGATACACAAAGACTTATAAAATGACATAATAGTTGGTATGATGCAGGCATGTCTATAATATAATATGCATGAGGGAGAAGGCAGCTCTTACATATCTCATGTGGTTCATTTGCAGAAAAGGTGGTGATGCCCATTTCAAGTTGGAGGATGAGTAAGAAGAGCTCACCATACAATCGCAGACGAGGAAGGTGTGCAGTTCAAGGGAACAGGGACAATAGAGTGTCATGGCACGAAGGGACATGCACGTGGCTCAGTGAGCCTTTGCATAGAGTGAATTCATAGAATCAACAGGGGACACTAGAGGAATTGCTCTGAGAACATGGGGAGGATCAGAAACCCGCCGAAGAGTTGGCACTTTATTCCGTAAGCAATGCTCTGCTCTGCTCAGAGGCTCACTTGGGTCTGGCTCTCTGCTACACTATGGACTGTGGCCCACCAGGCTCCTCTGTCTGTGGGCAAGAATACTGGAGTGATCTGCCACTTTCTCCTCCAGGGGATCTTCCTGACCCAGGGACTAACCCTGTGTCTCTTATATCTCTATACCAGCAGATG
Organism: Antilocapra americana; assembly: GCA_007570785.1. Classification (NCBI taxonomy): domain Eukaryota; kingdom Metazoa; phylum Chordata; class Mammalia; order Artiodactyla; family Antilocapridae; genus Antilocapra; species Antilocapra americana. Next base: position 11,822,684 of record ML662445.1, on the reverse strand, counting down.
GATTCTTTACTGCTGGCGCCACCCGGGAAGCCAGTAAGTAATGGGGAGACATTAAAGTTTGTTTGGTCAAAGGATCCATCTTAGAAGCTGTATAGAGAATGAATAAGAACAGGAAGAGGAGTTGAAATATTCTAGGAGAGAAATAACTAGAGACTCAACTGAAATAGTCACATGGGGTAGAAATGGAACAAGTTGGGGGGATGGCCAGTGGGTTACATCAAAGAGACCCCCTGAAAGGATGTGTATGGAAGCATGTGCCCCAGGGTGGTGGTTTGAGGGACTGAGTCAAGGCTGGGACTCCAGAGCTTGGGAACATGGAATATGAAGGAAGATTTGAAGGCAGGTGGGCATAAGGAGCTCAGTGCTAAACATGCTGTGTTTCAGGTGCAGGCACATTATGGTACATATAGATTGTTAAGTCTAGTAATGATCAGATATCCATGGGTGCTTGCAAAAGAGAAAAAGGTTTGTGGCCTTATAAATAATATAAGTAGTGCCTTAGTCATTGGCTTCAAAGTGAATAAAGACTAAGAAGAATAGATGTAATTAGTGATCCTCAACTTTTAGAAGGGAGATAAAGAAAGGATGGCCAGGGCTTCCTTGGTGGCTCAGTGGCTCCTGCCAATGCAGGAGGTGCAGATTCAATCCCTGGATCAGGGAAATCCCTTGGAGAAGGAAATGGCAACCCACTCCAGTATTCTTGCCTTGGAAATCCCATGGACAGAGGATTCTGGTGGGCTACATTCCGGGGGGTTGCAAAAGAGTCAGATAAGACTTAGTGACTAAACAACAACAACAAAAGATGGAAAATAATAAAAAAGATCAAAATGAGGATCAGCCAACCTGGGGGGAGGATGCTCAAAAGACTCCTTCTTTAGCTTTTCTTAACAGGCTTACATTCTGTTGGCGAGTGGATATGAGAAGATGGAGAAGATGCAGTTTCTGTCCTCAAGGAGCAGAGAGTGTAGCAATGGGGTAGGAGTGGTGTCCAAAATGTGGAGGCCACAGCATCTGATGCTGCAGGAAGGTAAAGTTGAAGATGCGCTGGAAGTTTATTCGATTTGGCCATTACAGATTATTCTAGGGAATATAGGTGAGCTCTTCACGGAAGGGAGGAGTGGCAAGCATGCCAGTGGGTCCTGCACAAGATCAATGAGGCCTCATCTAGGAGTTCCTCAGTGTGACCCAAATCTATTACTTGTGAGGCATATCTCCTGGGTCTGCCTTGGCATTTCTCCCATAGGACTTGGGGGGATGTGAGGAAGCAATGTAAACGTGAAACTCAGGCCTTCTGTGCTGTGAGTTATAAACTAAGTTCATCTGAACTCATTGCATCCTTCCTGGCCCCACTTGTCGAGTGTGGTGGCCACCTGTTGCTACTGCTTAAGGCATTGTTTGACGACTTGACAAAATGAAGGAGGAGTATGAGGAGGGAGGTCCATTCTGGGGTGGGCTTGGAAATGGGAAGAGGGTCTTGGCGGGTCTGAAGAGTATTGTGAGTGTGGGCTAGGAAACATTAATTGCCTGCTGCTGCTGCTGATAAGTCACTTCAGTCGTGTCTGACTCTGTGCGGCCCCACAGATGGCAGCCCACCAGGCTCCTCCGTCCCTGGGATTCTCCAGGCAAGAACACTGGAATGGGTTGCCATTTCCTTCTCCAATGCATGAAAGTGAAAAGTGAAAGTGAAGTCACTGAGTCATGTCTGACTCTTTGCGACCTCATGGACTGCAGCCTACCAGGCTCCATCCATGGAATTTTCCAGGCAAGAGTACTGGAGTAGGGTGCCATTGCCTTCTCCAACTAATTGCCTGGAAGTTATTAAAAATAGAAAGGTAGTATGCTATGGGGGCTCAGATGGTAAAGAATCCATCTGCAGTGCAGGGGACCTGGGTTGCATCTGTGGGTTGGGAAGATCCCCTGGAGCAACCCACTCCAGTATCCTTGCCTGGAAAATCCCACTGTCAGAGGAACCTGGTGGGCCACCGTCCATAGGGTGGCAAAGAGCTGGACATGACTGAGCAACTAAGCACAGCACAGTCTGTTATGGGAAGGCTTTATGGAGGAGTTAATGCTTAGACTCAGTCTCAAATGATTTAGACATGAATGGTGATGTAACATGATGGCAGCTCCTTTCAGGGCATGTGAGAGAACAGAAGCTGAAGCAGAAGCTGGAGCTTGAGACCAGGCTGATGGGGAGCAGCATGGGGCACGGTAGGTGGGTGGGAGGTGAGTTGTCCAGTTTAATCGATATGAGCCCACATGATGCTAGCTAGCAATGGCCTATTGAGGCCAGCATCCAAGAAGCACAAAGGTTGAGAGCACTGTGCCTTAATCATGGGTTAAAAATTGAACTTCAGCATGTGAACCATTGGGAAAAAGTTAGGAGCCTGTTGAAGGGAAATGAGGGAATAAGGCACTTATTTTTGTGAAGTTTTTGGTTGAATTCTATGTGTGTTTTGAGATCCAATAGCTACTAGCTACTTATGTTTCTGGTGTCCTAACATCTAAACAGGATGTTAAAGGGATTTATTGTAATGACCCATCTATAAAATGGAGAACTGCATCTGAGTTGGGTCTCATTAAGAAAAATAAACCCCAGTTAAAAGTAACTGTTTAGGAGTTGAGATCTTTCTAAGACAGATATTCAGCCATAGGAGGAGAGTGCAAAGAACTCTGCAGGAATTAAGTTGTTTTAATAAAAGAAAATGTTTCTAATGCCAGTATTTGGTTTAGCATCTGCTCTGTAGAATTTTTTTCTTTTTGTTTATTTACTTACTTATTCATTTAATAAGACTACTGTCCTTCCTTTAAAATTTTGCCATTCTGTTTACTTTCCTAAGTAGAGAAGTCAACCAAATGGTCTGAGAATTTTCTGATTGGTTATTGATTTTTTATTTGTATGAATATTAAGGACAGTATTTTAATTTTAACTAGTATGTATATTTTCCTGAAAGGTGCTTTCTTTCTTTTTGTTTTTTTAATGACTTTGGGTTTATTACATTTACTGTAGGATTATTCTTCCCTTCATTTTAATCATCTTTTGGAAATGTCATTAGTGGAGAAACCTAAAAAGGCAAATGAAGATGTCTAGGGAGGCAAGTTGCCCTTGCTTTTCCTTTGGATAAATTATACAACAAGGTTACTCTCCCAATTAGATAGTGTCTTGGGAGATAACCAGTCACTTTTTAAACACAAACACATTTGAATTTTAAAATGCTAGCTTTATAAAAAGTGATGCATTTTTGATCTCTGGGCTAAGTACATAAAGTGTAGCTTGCTAATATGGGTGTGGAAAATGCTATAATATAGGTCAATAGATTTCTGCAGTGGTAGCTACAAATATACATACATGTATGCTTACATATGTAAAAATTTGCTTTGACTTTTATTTTTGTTTTATTGTTGAATCATTGTCTAAATGTATTTCCTTCCATGTTCCTCCATTAGTTTTTGACTATAATGACCCTATTAATATTACTATTTCTAAGAGGGGAAGGGATTCAGAGAGAGAATCTCATGAGTTTTGTCATTCTTAGGGTAGAGGGACATGTGTTTGTCTAAGACTGGAAATTTCTAAATTTTTAACTTCTGATCTTTCCCAAAGGGTATTCAGATTTTTTTGTGAGCATCTAATGAAATAAACACAAATTTTAAAAAAATGTAGTGACTAAGATATGACTGTAGTAATATTAATAAATATATTTGTGTGTTTAATCCAATCACAACTTATAAACAAGGATCTTAACTTTTCAATTCAAAAACCTTTCTGATTTCTTTTATTAACCTTAATGATGATATTAAAATATACACCTTCCAAACTACCTTTTTAAATGTCATTTCTGGAAATATTTATATAATTTCAGCATATAAATCATAGTCTTCATTTAACCTGACACTGCTGGCTCAGGAATATGGAATACAGTATTAGTTTCTGTAAAAATGAATTGACTTCGATATGAAATAAGGCTTCTCAGTATCAGCCCTGAAGAAATATATTGGTTACAGCTAAAATGTATGGTTATGCTTATGCTAAAACATACCGACATTATAAAACTGTATATTGGTTTCGGTAACAATGTATTCTTTCCAATGGATTCATGTGGCTTTCAGCAAGAATGTATTGATTTCATTAAAATGTGCTCCTTGAGATAAACAAAAATTCGGTTAAAATGCATTGGTTTCCGTTAAAGTTCATTGACTGAAGTGAAGAACATTACACTGCTATTGGGTTGCCCGAGGGTTTGGTAAGTATTGGAGAGAGACGTATACATCAGTAATAATAAAGGCTGGGGAAAACAAAGATATTGTAAACCCTATAAAGATGTAAATATTCCCACACATTATTAGACTGAATTTCCTCGCAGGCACTGAGAGTTGGCTCAGGTACTTTTCACAAAGTCACTTCAACCTCAGTGTATTCCAAGTTTATGGGAACTCAAGAAACTTAATGCAGGGACGCTTTGTTTTCCCCTTGATTTAAATGACTCTCCAGGAGGCTATTAGGCACCTAGGTTGCTCTTCAAGCCACATAATGTTTGAAAATTCCCACTTAAAGAGCAGGGGGTGATCTGCAATGAGTTAATGCATTTTTTTTCCCATAGGACCTAAAATGTTTCCAGAGACTAGGACATGCTCTGGGAAAAGGCCCAATGATTTTGTTCCAATCCTACATTGCTTCTTCATACTGGTTATAGAAAAGGCAGAAAGAAGGAAGAGAGGAGATTGGATAAGTACATTTCTTTGTATTTTGGTTTGTAAAGAAACAACAGAGTACCTAAGATTCCTTGGGGGAATTACATTTAAACACTGTTAATTATAAAACCATCTAGGTTTCATGCAAGCAGAATGTAGGTATGTGAATTTCACATGGAAAACATTTTTCTCGTTGCTATCAATTGATCAGGTCGAAGCCATACAAGACCAGAGTAAAAAAAAATTAAAAACATGAACAAAAATAAAAATTAATTTAAATCACTTGATAGTCTATCACTTGTGAAAAACCACTGTTTATATTTCAGCTCAGTTCATTTGCTCAGTCTTCTTCAACTCTGCAACCCCATGGACTTCAGGACACCAGGCTTGCCTGTCCATTACCAAATCCTTGAGCTTACTCAGAGTCATGTCCATTGAGTCAGTGATGCCATCCAACCACTTCATCCTCTGTCATCTCCTTTTCCTCTCACCTTCAATCTTTCCCAGTATCAAGGTCTTTTCCAATGAGTCAGTTCTTCACATCAGGTGGCCAAAGTATTGGAGTTTCAGCATCAGTCCTTCCAATGACAATTCAGGACTGATCCTGAATAGTTTGGTTTGATCTCCTTGCAGTCCAAGGGACTGTCAAGAGTCTTCTCCAGCACCACAGTTCAAAAGCATCAATTCTTCAGCACTCAGCTTTCATTATGGTCCAACTGTCACATCCATACATGATTACTGGAAAAACCATAGCTTTGACTAGACCACCCTTTGTTGGCAAAGTAATATCTGCTTTTTAATATGCTGTATAGAGTGGTCATAACTTTGTTCACAAGGAGCAAGCATCTCTTAATTTCTTGTTTGCACTCACCATCTGCAGTGATTTTGGAGGCCCAAAAAATAAAGTCTGACACTTTTTCCATTTTCTCCCCATCTATTTACCATGAAGTAATGGGACCAGATGCCTTGATCTTAGTTTTCTGAATGTTGAGTTTTACGCCAACTTTTTCACTCTCCTCTTTCACTTTCATCAAGAGGCTCTTCAGTTCTTCTTCACTTTCTGCCATAACGGTGGTGTCATCTGCATATCTGAGGTTATTGATATTTCTCCTGGCAGTTTTGATTCCAGCTTGTGCTTCATCCAGCCCAGTGTTTCTCATGATATATTCTGCATATAAGTTAAATAAGCAGGGTGACGATATACAGCCTTGACATACTGCTTTCCTAATTTGGAACCAGTCTGTTGTTCCATGTCCAGTTCTAACTGTTGCTTCTTGACCTGCATACAGGTTTCCCAGGAGGCAAGTAAGATGGTCTGGTTTTCCCACCTCCTTAAGAATTTCCACAATTTGTGATCCAAGCAAAGGCTTTGGCATAGTCGATAAAGCAGAAGTAGATGTTTTTCTGGAACTCTCTTGCTTTTTCAACGACCTAGTGAATGTTGGCAATTTGATCTCTGGTTCCTGTGCCTTTTCTAAATTTATCTTGAACCTCTGGAAGTTCATGATTCATGTACTATTGAACTCTGGCTTGGAGAATTTTGAGCATTACTTTGCTAATGTATAAGATAACTACAATTGTGTGGTAGTTTGAACTTTCTTTGGCATTGCCTTTCTTTGGGATTGGAATGAACACTGACTTTTTCCAGTCCTGTGGCCACTGCTGAGTTTTCCAAATTTGCTGGCATATTGAATGCAGCACTTTCACAGCATCATCCTTTAGGATTTGAAATAGCTGAGCTGGAATTCCATCACCTCCACTAGCTTTTGTATTTAGTACTTGTTTTAATGGCCTTCCCAGATGGGGCTAGTGGTAAAAAATTCTCCATGACAATGCAGGAGACTAAAGAGATGCGGATTCAATCCCTGGCTCAAGAAGATCCACTGGCGGAGGAAATGGCAACCTGCACCAGTATTCTTACCTGGGAAATCCCCTGGACAGAAGAGTCTGGTGAGCTACTGTCTATGGGGCCACGAAGAGTGGGACATGACTGAGCACACACTCATTTAACATAAGTTTTATTCTTCATGCCTATCAATATATTTATCTCTTGTAAAACAATTTGGAAGTTATATGAGCTTTGTTCTAAATTGCTTTTCAATGTTTATACAAAATAACATTAAAATAAATATACAACTAAATGAATTATTATAAAGTGCATATCTGACCAAGCTGCCATTTTTATTTCGCTCAGCTTCACTAAATTTAAACAGGTTTCATCTTGACTATAGACTCCTTTCTTAGAGCATTTCCTTTCTTTGTGCAGCATGTGGAATCTCAGTTCCCTGACCAGGAATCAAACCCATGGCCCCTGAAGTCTTAACTACTGGACAGCCAGGGAAATCCCTAGAGCACATTTACTTTAGAAAACTTGCGATTGTATGTTCTTTCTCTGCTCTTTTGAGATTGAAATCATCTTGTTACTGTTGTTCAGTCACTAAATCATGTGTACAGCTTTTTGTGACCCAATGGACTGCAGCATGCCAGGACTTCCTGTCCTTCACCATCTCCCTGAGTTTTCTCAAACTCACGTCCATTGAGTCAGTGATGCCATCTAACCGTCTCATCCTCTGCCGCCCGCTTCTCCTTTTGCCCTCCATCTTTCCCAGCATCAGGGTCTTTTCCAATGTTCATTCCAGTACTTCATATTTATTTCTAACTTTATTTATCACTGGCCTGCACAAAGGTCCTGTGAAAAATCTAAACTTTATCCATTCTCTATACACAATTTGGAAAATTCCAGAGAAATTCAAATTCTGAGCAGACAAGTTGCATGCCTACCATCCTATGCTTTGTGATTATAAATGTTAAGAGACTAGAGACTTTGCTTCCGGTGGTCATAGTGGAGCTGAAAAACTTTCTGTTGTCATGGAAATATTTTGATTTTTGATTCAAAAGACAAATATTTCTGTGTTGCTCAGGTTATTAAAACAATCTGCATGAGATGGAACCCTCTGTTCACCCACTCTGCCTGTGAACACTTTGTGAGTTAGAGATGGGATTCAGAAACCCATTGATGCATATGTGGGAAGAACATTCTGTTGATCAAGTGGGTAGGCAGGGGAGATGCCCTCTGCTACCCAGTCCATCATAACAATAAAAGAGTTCTTTGTAAGCCCTTCAACCTTCACATTCTTGAAGTCTTGCTCTCTTTGTTCACAGAAGCTCCAGCAGAAGAATGTTTCTAGTGAAGGAGCATCAGTGATAACTGGAAAGGACAGTGGGAACCAAAAAGGAGTTCAATCTTCATTTCTGTGAACCACCTACACTTGCTGTGGTTTATACGGTGAACTATTGACTGGGATGAATGTTTCCATGAAAGGCCATTCTTGTAAAATCTCATCAGAATTTAAACCCTTCAGAGGCTGACCGACTTGCATCTTACTGCTTAGTTTCGGATTCTTTCTTGACAGTTAATTACTAGAAGCCTGAACTGCTGAACCATGGGCCTGGCTGACCAGTTCAAATTCTCCAACAAAATAAATTTAGCTTCACTTCATTGGACTTAAAAGGTTGAAACTTTCATCAAACAACTGGACTCTGCCCCCACTTTGAAAACTGAACCATGTTTTGAGACATGATTTTTGCTTTTTACTTTCTCCAATACCCAGTTGCTGGAATAGTGATTGAGGAAACAGAAGACATTCAAGTGAAAAGAAAGCCATACTCTAATTATTGGAGATGCTGTTAGAAGTTCCCCTTTCAAGAAAAACGCACAGCTAGTATTTCTTCATGGGCAATGAGCAAAGTTTGAGACGGGTCAGGTGTTTGGGTCTGTAATTTTTACTGGGCATTTTCTCCTATCACAGGCCTAGAAATTTGAAGCAGTAGAGATACAATGGGCAGGCCCTGCCATCCTTTCCAGGTGCTCAGCTCTCCCTGGGATCCTAATCACAGCCTCTTTGCATAAAGAATTCCTTTTGAAGGTAATGAGAGTGCTGTATCCAGAGGATGCTAATGAAAGTGAGTTGAAAAATCTGTTTTTAGGATGTCTTACTTTTTAGGTCTTGTCTTTCAGGGGAAAGAGAAGATGCATTTATTATTAAGGACCTGATATATGCCAGCCTTTGGGCTTAGTGTTTTTTATTTGAGACCTGAATTCCTCTAGTCCTCTGATTATAAGGGAATAAATGAGGTCACCTTACTGTATAAGTGAAAGTTGAACAGACTTTTACATTTTGAATCTGTACAAAGTATGGCCCATTAATTTTTTTTTTTTTTGGCTGTGCCACGCAGCATGTGGAGCCTTGGTTCCCTACTGAGGGATCAAACCAGCAGCCCCTGCATTGGAAGCACAGAGTTTTAACCACTGGACCATCAGGGAAGCTCCCCCTTCCTTTTCTCTGGCCCATCTTAAAGGCTTCCTCCCCTCCGGTATCCAGGAGGAGTCCTGAGTCTCAAGTTCTCAGTCATGATCGTGCTCTCAGAGCTGTATACTATGTACGGTATACCAAGACTAATCTGAAGGTAAAACTTTGGTCTTTTCCCACCACAACATTTGCCATAGGCTGAATGCTTGTCCCCTCCCCAGTCCCCCATGTATATGAGGAAACCTAACCTGAAATGTAATGGTATTAGGAGATGGGACCTTTGAGAGGGATTAGGGTCCTTATGAAAGGAAGTTCAGGGTGTTCCCTTGCAACTTCTACCCTGTGAGGATATAGATGGAAGACTCTCATCCAGGAAGTGGGTCCCCAGTAATTATGTCATCCCCTGGTTCCTTAATCTTGATTTCCCCAACCTGTCTACGGCCATACCACCCTGAACGCGCCCGATCTCGTCTGATCTCGGAAGCTAAGCAGGGTTGGGCCTGGTTAGTACTTGGATGGGAGACTTCCCCAACCTCCAGAAGTCAAGAGAAATAAACTTCTACTGTTTATAAGCCACACAGCCTACAGGAGTTTTTATAGGAGCACTGACAGACAAAGACATTGTCTACATGTATTAGGCAAGAAGAGAGAGAGAGCCAAAGAGAGATGGAGGTATTGAGGAAGCATTATATCATCAGGCAATACATATTTGGTATACCACTCAAATTTTGCATTCTAAGTATAAGCATTTTTATACTTCATCTGATAACAACTGTTTCATTACCAAAGTTGATTAAACATTCTCCTTCATCAGAATGGAGGAATGATTCTGAACTGTAGCTTGGCAGAAACTGTATTTCTTTTTTTTCTTCTTCTTTCTTTGAGTATTTTTTAGACTTTATATATGTAACTGTGAGAATTTGTCATTCTCATTGAATCTGTACTCTCAGATGTTTTGCTCCCAGAGGATTTTGCCAAGATATTCATAGAAGAAAACAGCGATAAAGGTCTGAAAACTCAATGATAAATGTTTTCCCTATGGCCTAAGGCCTAAATCTCAGTAATAACAATAATCATGTTTAAGAGGTAGAGCAATCTTCCTTGTAAAATCAGTAACTCACATTTCAGTGGACAGGAATATTCTCTATCCTTGATACATCTCATTTCTTTTCATTTTGGTGAATAATTATAGCATTCCATCTTTATGACTGAAAGTAACTTGAATAAAAAATAGCAATAAATATTAGAGAAAAAGTACCTCAGAAATTAATCAAAATATGGCTTATTTGAGAAAAAATATTTTAAGTAAAACACTTTTTATTATTTCTGAATAAAGTAGTATGTTCCCGAATTTATATAAAACAAATTACTTATTATGACTAAAATTCATTCAAATCAACTCATTACATATTGCTTGAATAGTTACAATATGGAAGACACTAGGATGTCTGCTTCAAGAAATAAAAAAGTAAACCAGTATGCAGAATTTCCATAATTTTTCTGTTATTGAAAATGATGTGGTCCAATGAACTAACTTGTGCAGGAAGTGCATTTATATAAAAATTATAAAAAGCAAATTGGTCAAAATTCTGTGAAAACATCTAAGATTAATGTAATTTCCTATTTACTTATGCATTTTGAGAAAATCTGTATTTTTCAAAAGCAATTAATGTCATAGAAGGGGAGTGTTTATTCAAAACATAAGACTAGTTTAGAAAACAAACTGAGATTAGAAATGAATTTATGCTGCTATATATAAAATAGATAACCAACAAGGACCTACTGTATAGCATAGTCAATACTCTCCTCAATATTCTGTGATAAATCTACATGAGTAAAGAAACTGAAAAAGAATGATTATATGTACATGTATAACTGAATCACTTTGTTGTACACTTGAACTAACACAACATTTTAAAATCAACTGTACTCCAATAAAATAAAAAAGGTAATTAAATTACATTTTAAAAAGAAATGAATTTGTGTATAAGTGCTTAAGATCTTACTTGCTTTTTGTTTCTTTGTCTTTGTAGACTGGATTACTATGAGTATGAAGATATTATTGTTTTTGCTAACATATGATGTTATATTTAAGAAGCAGTTTAAGAACAATGTAATTCAAAATTATGCATTAAAAATTAAAACATTGCAACCATATACCCTCCCCTACTCCTCTTTACACCTCAAACCATATGACTTGAATCTGGGAAACAGAGATTCCTTAATCCCTTCTTTTCTATTCAAATTTTATTTTTTATTTTTTTCCGGTCACGTGCAGAAAGTGAGTTCAAGGCATGGTATCATCATTTGCCCAGGAAATTCCCTCCATTCATTTAATGATTTACCTGCAATAACTTATTCATTCCATTTATCACTATTACCTACTTTTATTCTCCTTCCCCAAGATTAGCAAATTATTCTAATGTCTTTTTGTTTGTACATGCTTTTCTAAAGATGTATATTTTGTGTTCATGCATTTGCAACTTATATAAAGCTATTGGGTCAAGTGTTAAGCTCTGTTCTTTTAAAAAGATTACTGTTACCCAGCATTACTTCTATCAGATCCATCCATGTTTGCTCAATGTGCATCTACTCTGCTGCTTCTGTCTGCTCCACAGTATCCCATGGAGGGTGTCCATCAACTTTTATCCACTCTTTCAGCAACCAGCTCTCCCAATCTTGCCTCCAACTCCATACTTCCTTAAATCGTGCTGCAATAAATACCCTTATGCATATCCCCTTAGAAGTCTGTGTGAGAAATTTATTGGGATATAAGCCCAGGAGTGGTTTGCTGCCTCACACGGCAGGCTTATGCAAAATTTAACAGAAGGTTCCAGATGCTCACCATGGGGCTCCTGCAGTTTACAATTCCACCTCCAGTGCTTGTCCCCTGTATCTCCATAGACCCATTAACTACCCAGCTTTCTAATTTTTAACTTATGTAATAGATGTAAAGTGATATCCCTTTGCTTTAATTTGCACATCTCTGATTTCAGGTAAGTTTGAGCATCTTTTCCTATATTCATATACCTGTTAACTTTGAGTTTCCTAGTCACATATTCTTTGTCTATTTTTCTATTGTGGGTTGCTGTCAGTTGCCTGTCAATTTACAAAGGTCACATGATATTTCCTAAATATTATTCCTTTGTTTGTTTACAGCATGGATTGTTCTCTTCCACTTTTTCATCTGTTAAATCTGTCCAAGGTATATGACTTTTAATAGAAATCTTTCATAATGATACAAGCAAACTTATCATGTATTTATCTGATGATTTTTATTTTTGAAAAAAATTTTTGGTATTTGTCTTTCATTTTTTTAAATTTATTTTTTATTAAGATTAACATTAAATATTATATAAGTTTCATGGTGACATTATATTTTTACCTTTTTTTTTAAATTGGGGCATATTTTTGAAGTTCTAATGTCTTCCTTTACAAATATATACACATATATATGTATATATATATACTTATATTTCTATTTACTTTACAGCTTTTTGTCTGTCACATTAATTGTTAATCCATATAGTATGTGTTGTAAGGTAAAGATTCAGGTTTTTTCCCTTTAGGACAGGTTTGTATTTCAATATGTTCTTTTAAATTTCCTTATTTTTGTGAAATCATTTATCAGATATTGCATACAATATATGTGTGTGTGTGTTTCTAAGCTCTCTAATCTATTCTATTAGTCTGTTTGTTCCTCTGTATATTCCATACAGTTTTCATTATTGTGGCTTTGTAGTATGTCAGTACTGGGTAATATAAAACTCCTCTTCCTTCTCTTTTTTCAATGCTGGAGTTTTGATAGACATTACAGATTTTAGACCAAGTTTAAAATTCCTCAAAAATTATGATCTCAACTTTGAAATCTGTCTTAATTTCCTGTTGCTATAACAAATTACTACAAACAGGGGCTAAAACAACACAACTTTCTTGCCCTATAGTTCTCCAGGTCAGAAATCTGACATGATCTCACTTGGCTTAAGCCAAGGGTCTCCAGGGCTATGTTCTCTTCTGGAGGCTTTAGAGGAGAAACTGCTTCTTTGTCTTTCCCAGCTCTCCAAGGACACCCACATTCCTTAGCTAATGGTTCCCTCTTTTCATTTTGACAACAGCCTGTGACACAGTATTTCCCTGACTCAGCTTCCATTGTCGCCTTTCCCTCTGACCGCACACAACTGGGGAAGATCTTCCACTTCTGAGGCCTCCTGTGATTACATCAGCCCACCTGTATAATCCAGGGTAATCTTCAAGGCTGATAACCTTAAATTTATCTGCAAATCCCTTTTACCTTGTAAGGTGACATATTCACAGATGCTGCAGATTAGAACACAAGCATCTCTGGAGAGTCATTATTCTAACTAACCCAGGAGTGCACCGTATTTGCAGATAAATTTGGGGTGTATTTAAGGAGGACAATTTCTCTTTACACAGATAGTCACTGTGTGCTTTATAAATTTTAACATCTTTCTCCATAGGAAGTTTTGTGTACCCTTGTTTAATTCCCAGATTCTCTATAATTTTTCTTACTACTGTAAATGGTTTCTTATTTTTAATCTCAGTATATAAAGTTATTATATGTGTACAGAAGAGCTATTATTCTTGTAACCGAGTCTGTATCTGGCAGGCTTGTCAAAATCTCTTACTAATTTTAACAGTTTTTCTATTGGTTCTTTCAAATGTTTCTATCTTCCACATTTCTCTAAACCAGACATCAGTCAATTATGACCTTATTGCCAAACCTAGTCTGCCACCTGCTTCTTTTCTTTGATAGGCAAGAAGTAGTTAATATATTTATTAATATAAGATGCTTTTAAGAGATACAAGTGGGCAGGTGAGAGAGCTTTGCCCTACTACCAGTTTTGGTAAGTAAAATTTTATTGGAACATAGCCTCACTCATTTCTTTGTATATGATCAGTAGCTGCTTTTGCTCTGCAGTGGTATGGTTTAGCCATTGTAATCAAGACTGTAAGGGATCCACAGACTGCCCAAATATTTACTATTGGGTCCTTTTCAGAAAAAGTTTGCCAAGCCTTGCCCTAAGTCTCTTGTTTTATCCACATACTTCACACAAGAGGGAAGAGTTTGTATATTAGAGTGCTAAAAAGTAGCCAATGACCCCAAATATCATCTCTGCCTAAAATCCATTAATTCTTATAGTACTTTCTGAAATCATACAAATTCAGGGCTACAAGTATTAATCTTTTCTTTAAAACTGGGACCCACTCTATGCTTGGACTCCATCTAGTCTGTAAGGGCTTCCCTGGTGGCTCAATGGTAAAGAAGCCACCTGCCAATACAGGAGATATAAGTCCAATCCCTGGGTCAGGAAGAACCCTTGGAGAAGGAAATGGCAACCCACCCCAGGATTCTTGCCTGGGAAATCCCATGGATAGAGGCGCCTGTCAGGCTTATGTCCATGGGGTCACAAAAGTCAGACAGGACTTAGTGACTGAGGAGGCTCATGCACACCAGGCTGTAAAGCGTAATTCTGAAGCATAGGGCAGGTATTGCAATGCTGGGAGCCTGAGTAGTTCATTGGTGAAATGAGATCACCTGATACTTAGATCCTGGAGTATCCCACTGAAGTGGAAAATTGATTGAACTGTCACTTTTGCCACTCTGTGTAGAGTTGCCCTGCTGGCTGATTTCGAGCAACTAAATCTGATTTCACGGAGACGTGTTTGAGACAGTTATCAGGAGTGACACTGCTGGAAGGATCTGAAGTCTACGCCTTCAGACTCTGAAGTCTACCACCTTCTACGCCTCCTCAAGTGATCTCATACTGAAGGACCCTCTTCCTGCATTGCCAAGTGTGGCATACTTGGAAATCATAAATGAATTTTTAATTAAGAACTCTCTTAGTTAAAAAGAGAGAGAGCTTAAGAGAAAGGACCTATGGGACAGGCACTTAGAAAAAAAAAATGTTCATTCACTTTAGCTTGGCATTTAAAGTCTCCTAAAATTTGCCCATGCATTAGTCGTTCCCAAACGTGGCTGCCCATCAGAATCACCAGGGTGCAAATTACAGGTTCCTTGAGCCTTGATTCTAAACCTACTGATTCAGTCTCTGGAGGTGTGATTGTAGAATCTTTAATTTTTAAAAGGTGGCCAATAGATTCTTCTGTGTCTAGCCCAGCACTGTTCTAAAATACTTCCTCAATCTTGTTGTCCATTACTACACCTCACATACTTTTGTTTTTGGAAAATTGATCTATTTGTCCATCCTTCACAGGTTTCTTTTTCCTCCCTGAATACTGAAGGAAATACTTAAGGGAACACTGAATCCCCTTAAAAAGTTCCTCAGCCTTGTTCATTTACCCCTTCCAAGCTCAACCAATGTATCAAAAATTTTTCATGATTCTCCAGATAGGTGATCTTTTCCTTCCTGGAGTTCCACTGACAATTTGTCCTGTTATTATGCAGTTACACAAACTTTTACTCTCTGTTCCTTGAAGGCTGGGGAATTCCATGAATTAAACAACTTTGTATGTGTCATAGCTCCCAGCAGTGACTTGAAGCAGGATTGACTCTATTCTATTACTTAGTCTTTGAAAGAGGCAGCATTTCTGGTGGTACAAATCATAAATATGTGATTAAATCTGGAATTTATGGGGGAGTGGTGAGAGAGAATCTCAAGAGGGTGAGGATACATGTGTACTTATGGTTGATCTACATTGTTATATGACTGAAATCACCACCACATTGTAGAGCAATTATCTTCCAATTAAAAATAAATTTAAAAATTTAGGGATTTAATGTTTTCTTAGAATACAGTTTTAAGTTTAGGGGAAATTAAGGGGCAAAATTATGTTGAAACTCTTAACAATGGTACATAAAGCATGCTGTGCTACTAAGCTTTAGGTCTCAGAGTAGGGAGAAGGGTCTGCACATTAGTCTGTAAGTTGGAAATCTGTGATTCAGTTAGCCAGGATCAGTGTCATTCTACACATCACCAATAACACCCAGAGAAGGTAAAACCAGCCAAATGCTACATTTAGTAGTAATTGGGCTTTTAGAACAAAGCTAGTGGAGGTGATGGATTTCTAGTTGAGCTATTTCAAATCCTAAAGGATTATGCTGTGAAATGCTGCACTCAATATGCCAGCAAATTTGGAAAACTCAGCAGTGGCCACAGAACTGGAAAAGGTCAGTTTTCATTCCAATCCCAAAGAAAGGCAATGCCAAAGAATGTTCAAACTACTGCAAGATTGCACTCATCTCACATGCTAGCAAAGTAATGCTCAAAATTCTCCAAGCCAGGCTTCAACAGTACATGAACTGTGAACTTTCAGAGGTTCAAGCTAGATTTAGAAAAGGCAGAGGAACCAGAGATCAAATTGCCAACATCTGCTGGATCACAGAAAAAGCAAGAGAGTTCCAGAAAAACATCTACTTCTGCTTTATTGACTATGCCAAAACCTTTGGCAGTGTGGATCACAACCAACTGTTTAAAATTCTGAAAGAGATGGAAATACAGACCACCTGACCTGCCTCCTGAGAAATCTGTATGCAAGTCAAGAAGCAACAGTTAGAACTGGACATGGACTGGTTCCAAATCAGGAAAAGAATATGTCAAGGCTGTATATTGTCACTCTGTTTATTTAACTTATATGCAGAGTACATCATGTGAAATCCTGGGCTGGATGAAGCACAAGCTGGAATCAAGATTGCTGGGGGAATTTCAATAACCTCAGATATGCAGATGACACCATCCTTATGGCAGAAAGCGAAGAAGAACTAAAGAACCTCTTGATGAAAGCAAAATAGGAGAGAGAAAACACTGACTTAAAACTCAACATTCAGAAAACTAAGATCATGGCATCTGATCCCATCACTTCATGGAAAATGGATGGAGAAACAATGGAAATAGTGAGATACTATTTTGGGGGGCTCCAAAATCACTGCAGATGGTGACTGCAGCCATGAAATTAAAAGATGCTTTGCCTTGGAAGAAAAGTTATGACCAATCTAGACAGCATACTAAAAAGGAAAGACATTACTTTGCCAACAAAGATCTATCTATTCAAAGCTATGGTTTTCCTGGTAGTCATGTATGGATGTGAGAACTGGACTATAAAGAAAGCTGAGCACTGAAAGCAAGGTGAAAAGACAGCCTTCAGAATGGGAGAAAATAATAGCCAATGAAGCAACAGACAAACAATTAATCTCAAAAATTTACAAACAACTCCTGCAGCTCCATTCTAGAAAAATAAACAACCCAATTAAAAAGTGGGCCAAAGAACTTAACAGACATTTCTCCAAGGAAGATATAAAAATGGCTAACAAACACATGAAAAGATGCTCAACATCACTCATTATCAGAGAAATGCAAATCAAAACCACAATGAGGTACCACTTTACACCAGTCAGAATGGCTGCCATCCAAAAGTCTACAAGCAATAAATGCTGGAGAGGATGTGGAGAAAAGGGAACCCTCTTACACTGTTGGTGGCAATGCAAACTAGTACAGCCACTATGGAAAACAGTGTGGAGGTTCCTTAAAAAGCTGCAAATAGACCTGCCATATGAC
The DNA here is from genome assembly GCA_007570785.1 of Antilocapra americana. Classification (NCBI taxonomy): domain Eukaryota; kingdom Metazoa; phylum Chordata; class Mammalia; order Artiodactyla; family Antilocapridae; genus Antilocapra; species Antilocapra americana. The sequence continues at coordinate 11,805,148 of ML662445.1, read as the reverse complement.
CCGGCAATCCCACTGCTGGGCATATACACCGAGGAAACCAGAATTGAAAGAGCCACGTGCACCCCAATGTTCATCGCTGCATTGTTTACAATAGCCAGGACATGGAAGCAACCTAGATGCCCATCAACTGACGAATGGATAAGAAAGCTGTGGTATATATACACAATGGAATATTACTCAGCATTAAAAAAAAATTCATTTGAAGCAATTCTACTCAGATGGACGAAACTGGAGCCCATTATCCAGAGTGAAGTAAGCCAGAAGCAAAAACAACAATACAGTATATTAACACATATATATGGAATTTAGAAAGACAGTAATGAGAACCCAACATGGGAGACAACAAAAGGAACGCAGATGTATAGAATAGACTTGTGGACTTTGTGGACGAGGGTAAGGGTGGGATGAGATGGGAGAAGGGCATTGAAGCATGTTAATTGTCATGTGTCTAATCAATCGCCAGCCCAGGATTGATGCTCGGGACTGGTGCAGCGAGATTTCCCGGGGGGGGAGGGAGGAGGGAGGGGGGACCCGGAGGGGAAGCATATGTAAACCCATGGTGATATCATAACAATGTATGGCTAAAACAATAATTAAAAAAAAAAATAAAAAAAAAATTAAAAAAAAAAATAATAAAACTAAAAAAACCAACACCACAGTTGAAAGCTGAGCACTGAAGAATCGATGCCTTTGAACTGTGGTGTTGGAGACAACTCTTGTGAGTCCCTTGGACTGCAAGGAGATCCAACCAGTCCATCCTAAAGAAGATCAGTCCTGAATATTGATTGGAAGGACTCATGCTGAGGTTGAAACTCCAATCCTTTAGCCACCTGATGTAAAGAGCTGACTTATTTGAAAATACCCTGATGCTGGGAAAGATTGAAGGCAAGAGAAGGGGACGACAGAGGATGAGATGGTTATATGGCATCACCAACTTGATGGACATGAGTTTCAGTAAGCTCTTGGAGCTGGTGATGGACAGGGAAGCCTGGCGTGCTGCAGTCCATGGGGTCACATGGAGTCTGACGTGACTGAACGACTGAACTGAACTGAACTTGGCTTTCAGATGGCACAGTGGTAAAGAACCTGTCTGCCAATGCAGGGACGCAAGAGACACAGGTTTGATCCCTGGGTCAGGAAGATCCCCTGAAGAAGGAAATAGACTTGTAATTAAATGACAAAACAAGAAGTATAGACAAGTGACTGGCTGAAAGCGTCACTCAATATGATACACTATCTGCTGTGAGAATGTCATAACTTTGCTACTTTGAGGGGAAATTTTTGATTCAAAGTAATACAAGGTCCCCATCATTGGTTTCCTTAGGGATCAAAACATGTTTATTTTAGAGAATGAGCATAAGATCAATAGCAAAATATATTTTTCCAGAAAACAAAATTTAAAGAGAATCTCATTAAAGCAGCCAAGAGCAAACTTTCTGAAGAGATCTATTTTCTCTTGTATTAATTTGAAAATAATATATGCAGTCTGATTTAATTGGTCTTGAGAGACAGTTTTCTGATTCTTTTAAGAGCCTCTCATAAGGGTGAAAACTTAAGTTTACAGATGTCTCAAATTTTTATAGGTCATAAATTAATATTTTATATTTAATTGAATTAGGCAATATTTAATCTCAATTAATATAGTTCTTATCAAATTTGATCATACTGAGAAACAAAGACATCACTTTTATTTATTAATTCAAATAATTGAAATTACTTTATATGGTACAGATATGTAATAAGCCGTAATAAGTCTTCTCATACTAGTAATGTCTTCACAACAGTTACTACTTTGGGGAGCAATATGTAGAAAATGATAGTTTAAATCTAGCTTGAACCTTGTAGAGAAAAAGTTTGTTTCAATGGAAAACTAAGCCTGTTTTGAGCTCAGACTTTTCAGTTATCTGAATCTGCTTCTATGGGGGCTCTGTGTCTTTCATTGCCTTTAATATATTTTACAGTTGTGAAAGTTGTAGATTACCGATAGCAATGCAAAAGGATTCTTGCCTACAAACATGTACACAGATTCTATCTGGTGGGTCTGACCTTCCTCCTCCCACGAAAAAGTCAGTTTCCCCAGTTTGTAAATCCATTTCAATATTTCTTTACTGCATATAATTTTGTGCTTCTTTCACTTCTCTTCAAAACTGCTCATATAACATCTTATTGTTTCCTTCATTAATAATGAGTTACCAAGAAGGATGGATAATTGGGAGGGAGATCCAAGAGAGAGGGGACCTGTGTATATATACAGCTGATTCATGCTGTTGTGGAGAAGGCAATGGCACCCCACTCCAGTACTCTTGCCTGGCAAATACCAGGGATGAAGTAGCCTGGTAGGCTGCAGTCCATGGGGTCGCAAAGAGTCTGACACAACTGATCGACTTCGCTTTCCCTTTTCACCTTCATGCATTGGAGAAGGGAATGGCAACCCACTCCAGTGCTCTTGCCTGGAGAATCCCGGGGACGGGGGAGCCTGGTGGGCTGCCGTCTATGGGGTCGCACAGAGTCGGACACGAAGGAAGTGACTTAGCAGCAGCAGCAGAGGTGCTGTTGAACAGCAGAAACTGACACAATGCTGTAAAACAATTATAATCCAATTTAAAAAATAACCAAAATTTAAAATGAATTAAATGAAATCTTTAACTCATACACATTTTCTATCTAGATGAGAGCCATGATTTCACCCTATTTTTGAAAACTATCCTTTTCCAATGTCATTCTCAAATGTCATCTCTTTAAGATGCCAGAATGGTAGCTTTCTGTCCTGGCTGAATATTAAATCATATTTATTGTGGCTCCTATTCTGATATCCTCTGGTGTTGCTGTGGTTTAATCTGTCATTTTCCTCCTTGAGTGTTCACAGGTGTATGTTTTCCTTTCCCATCTCAGTTGCAAACTTTCCTTTGGCTAATGTTTCTCTATATCCCCTGCAGTGTTGAACATAGTATGTTACCCATAGCAAGTGATTGGCTTGATAACTATTGAGTGAATAAATAATGCTTGGGTTTTGTGTTTCATGCATTCTCATTATTTTCTCTGAGGCTCTTGGCAAGTGTTAAAAGATTTGTGGATTCATATCACAGATCACAAATATTCCTGGACTCCTACCCAAATAGGGAAAAAAACAGCTGGATATTCTTGATGGCTTTTTATTTTAATTTTTCCTAATTTTTCATGTTATTTTTATATAGGAGCAATACTCAATGAAAAAACAAATTTATCCTACATTTTGAACAAATTTCAGTGTTTTCAGCCGTTTATCTTTAATTACCTGGAGGACTTTCAGCTCTGAAGTGGCCTTCACCCAAAGTGTGAATGTCTGACAGTCTCCAATCCAAGGCTGAATGTGGAGAAGGAATACTCCTGAGAAGCAATGGTATATAACTTTTAGAAACTTAAAGGAATAATAGTTTGTATGTGTTCAGCTCTTAATAAAATACTATGTGTTTTAATATTTGGCCTTCAAAATAACATTATTAAAGACAAATATACTACTTTTTCATTTTAAAGCTCAGCAAACTGACACTTCATCAAGTGACTCAAGATTTCCTGGGACTTCCCTGATGGCTCAGGGGGTAAAGAATCTGCCTGCAATGCAGGAGACTCAGGTTCAGTCCCTGGGTTGGGAAGGTCCCCTGGAGGAGGAAATGATAATCCATTCCAGTATTGTCTGGAGAATCCCATGGACAGAGGAGCCTGGTGGGCTAGAGTCCATGGTGTCGCAAAGAATCGGACATGACTGAAGTGACTGAGCATACTTCTGACATCCTAATGCACTCATTCCACTAAACCAAGCTATTTCTCATACTGAGGAAAGTCTTTGGTTCATCACTTCATGGAATAGGCTTTCCAGTATATTATAATGCTGTGGATCCATTCAACCACAGATTCTACATTTTACCCAGAGTATTTCCTACAACTTTGTAAAGATATAAACATAATTGTTGGTCAAAAATGTTCTTTTTTTAAAAAACATGGATGAGAGTCTAGATAAAACTCAGATGTTAAAATCTTCTTCATTTGTTTTTTAGAATCAGGAACTTAACCATATGACTATTTCACATAGCAATTCCATTCAGAATACTTGCTTTCCAAAGCCTGTCCTAATCACATTAGACTGGTGATGGGAAATCCAGAATTTGCAGGAGTGCAACACATCTATTGTTGGTCTTGGCTATCCTTTGAGAGTTGGACCATAAAGGAGGTTGAGTGCCAAAGAACTGATGCTTTGGAATTGTGGTACTGGAGAATACTCTTGAGAGGCCCTTGGACAGCAAAGAGATCAAACCAGTCAATCCTAAAAGAAACCAACCTTGAATATTTTCTTTTTTTTGTCTACACGAAGACGGTTTATTGGTGCCAGAGTTCAGTCATTTTTTAATTTAAGGTAGTTTTCAGATAGCATAGAAAAACAAGTTTTTTTAGAATCATATTTCTACTAATATAAATGAAATTGTCTCCTGCTATACAAAGATAAAGACTCTCACCAGTTATTTGTCAAATTAATGAAATATTAATCATTAGGTTTTAAAAATACTAAATTTGACTCAATAAGTAGTTATAAAAATAAGAAAGTAATGAAGCACCAAACAGTTACCCCAGATTGTCTTCAATCACAGGAAACCCATTATAAGGTTGTCCCCTGAGGAAAGGTTGGAAAGGATTCCATGCATAGGGATGTGAACAACATGGAGACTTGTTTCATCTTCTGTTTGTTAGTAACTCCATCACTGACACAATGGATAAGATATCTTCTGAAAGGACTGATGCTGAAGCTGAAGCTCCAATACCTAAGACACTTGATGGGAAGAGTCAACTCATTGAAAAAGACTCTAATGCTGGGGAAGATTGAAGGCAAGAGGAGAAGGGATTGATAGAGGATGAGATGGTTGGATGGCATCCCCAATTCAATTCACTATCTCAAGGAGATAGTGAGGGAGAGAGAAGCCTAGCATGCTGATCACAAAGGGTCGGATGTGACTTAGTAACTGAACAACAACAACAGCAACATAGCCTATCCCAGATTTTGTTGCATCTTAGAACCCAGACCTTTGGGATCAGGATCGCTAGGAACAGGATCTGGAAGTTATTTTTACAAGTGTCTCACGTGATTCTGATGCACACTTTTGGGTAAACATTGATCTAGTAAATTCAACTCAGGAAAGATCTAAGGGCCTGGGAGCAATACTTCACAGGAGTCAGTGAAGGCATGAGCGGAGGCACAGTGGTCCAGAAAGTACTGCTTTGCTTTTAATGTACTTGATTCTATCTTCGTATCTCCTCTGAGGTGAGTGGGGGGACCAGAAGTGAAAGCAACCCTGAACCATCCTTTATAACTCCCTAGAAGCATGTTATTGTATGGATTGGCAGACTTATGAATCATTGGCATAACACCGAGTTCCGTAAGATTTTTTAAGCTAAAACACTAATTATAAAAATGATGGAAATAAATTCTTATTTAGAAGAACAATGAAGGGAAAATTATTTATTATAATTATTTATTATAAAACATTTCATTTGTGTTTCTGCCCTTTGTGACCCTGTTGTCTGAAGTCCACCAGGCTCCTCTGTCCATGGAATTTTCCAGGTAGTAATACTGGAGAGGGTGGCCATTCCCTTCTCCAGGAGATCGCCCCAATCTAGGGGTCGAATCACGGTCTCCTGCATTACAGGAAGATTCTTTATTGTCTGAGCCACACTGTTAAAAAGAGTATACTGAAACTCAAACCTTCAACTGGATGATATTAAAGGAGAAGAACAAATGGAGAGCATTCCTTATTTCAGGAAGAAAAGACGGAGCATTTTTAGAAATGCTTTGTCATCACTGCCCTGCACAAAATCTTGCAATAAATTTTAATCACACTCAAAATAAAATTCAAAGTCCCTGCCATTAATCCAAAGATGCTTCATGGTTTACCCTCTGATCCTTCTCTAACTTTGTCCTCTTGAGTGTTCTATCTTGGTGACGTTCCCCTGCTCCCCTGTCTCAACTCTAACCTCTGATAACCATGGAGTTTCCTTCCTTGTGTTCTCCGGTGTCTATCAGCACTGTTTTAAGAAGCCTTCCTAATCATCTTACCTCCTGTCATTCTCTGTCTCTTTACTTTGCTTTCAGAGCATTTAATCCTCATTAAAATGTTCTTCAGCGCATTTAACCCCAAGCACTCCCCAGACTCTGACTTCTTTATAAATATCTATTTGCTTATTGGTTTCGACTCTTGATTTTTCCATTGCTGTACTAGTTATTTGGCTCATAGAAGGAGTTTAATTCATATTTATTAAAAGAATAACTAAATGGATGCTCATTCATCTACTTTATAAATTCAATGAGATCCCAATAAAAAACTCAAAGGAGTTCAAAGTCTTGGTCAAATAATAAAAAATTCACACATACTAAAATTTAGAATATGCATACATTTTGATGTAGAAATTCTGCTTGCAGGAAATTATTCTAAAAATAATTGAATGAATGTTTAGAAATATCTATTCAAAGATGATCATCATAGAATTATTCATAAGGTTAAAAATATAAAATCATCTTAAGTTAATAGATCAGAGCTAGGTTATATACTTTACAGTTCACCAAATTCAAAGATAACCTCCTTGACAGAAATAATACATGATAAGTAGAAGTTGTTATCAATAGAATATAAAGCATAAGATTATTTAAAATACATGGTTATATGGTTATTTACATACATACATAACAGGTCTAAGAAGAAATACAAATATATTTACAATAATTATTTCTTATTGGTGAGAGAAGGATGATCCACTTTTAAAACTTTTCCTTTCTTTTTTTAATTAATTATTTTAATTGGAGGCTAATTACTTTACAATATTGTGGTGGTTTTTGCCATACATTCACATGAAATTAGCCATGGGTGTGCATGTGTTCCCTATCCTGACTCTCCCTCCCACCTCCCTCTCCATCCCATCCCTCAGGGTCATCCCAGTGCACCAGCCATGAGCACCCTACCTCATGCATCGAACCTAGATTGGCAATCTATTTCACATATGATAATACACATGTTTCAATGCTATTCTCTCAAATCAAGGCTAGATTTATGGCCCAGGATGTGATCTATCCTGGCGAAGGTTCCATGTGCACTTGAGAAAAAGGTGAAATTCATTATTTTAAGGTGAAATGTCCTACAGATATCAATTAGGTATAACTGGTCCATTGTATCATTTAAAGTTTGTGTATCATTGCTAATTTTCTGTTTAGTTGATCTATCCATAGGTGTGAGTGTGGTATTAAAGTCTCCCACTACTATGGTGTTACTGTTAATTTCCCCTTTCATACTTGTTAGCATTTGCCTTACATATTGTGTTGCTCCTATGTTAGATGCATATATATTTATAATTGTTATATATTCTTCTTGGATTGATCCTTTGATCATTATGTAGTGTCCTTCATTGTTTCTTTTCACTGCCTTTATTTCAAAGTCTACTTTATCTGATATGAGTATTGCTACCCCTGCTTTCTTTTGGTTTCCATTTGCGTGAAATATCTTTTTCCAGCCCTTCACTTTCAGTCTGTATGTGTTCCTAGGTTTGAGGTGGGTCTCTTGTAGACAGCATATATAGGGGTCTTGTTTTTGAATCCATTCAACCAATCTTTGTCTTTTGGTTGGAGCATTCAACCCATTTCCATTTAAGGTAATTATTGATAAGTGTGATCCCATTGTCATTTACTTTGTTGTTTAGGGTTTGAGTTTATAAACCTTTTCTGTGGTTCCTGTCTAGAGAAGGCCCTTTAGAATTTGTTGAAGAGCTGATTTGGTGGTGCTGAATTCTCTGAGCTTTTGCTTATCTGTAAAGCTTTTGATTTCTCCTTCATATTTGCATGAGATCCTTGCTGGGTACAGTAATCTGTGTTGTAGTTTTTTTCTCTTTCATCACTATAAGTATGTCCTGCCATTGCCTTCTGGCTTCAAGAGTTTCTATTGAAAGATCAGCTGTTATCCTTATGGGAATCCCCGTGTGTGTTATTTGTTGTTTTTCCCTTGCTGCTTTTAATATTTGTTCTTTGTGTTTGATCTTCATTAATTTGATTAATATGTGTCTTGGGGTGTTTCGGCTTGGGTTTTCCTGTTTGGAACTGGCTGCCAAGGTGGGCAGTGCGTCTTGTCACCTCCCCAGTCCCAGCCACTCAGTTTCCTGGGTGGCAGCGGGAGCACCATCTCAGGTGTGCTCTGTGTCTCTTCTGGGGCACTGATCTCTGGCTGCAACCCTCCCGGCAGATGTCAAACGTCCAGGATCCCTGAAAGACTTGGTTAGCAACTGGGAGCCTGCTCACAGTTTGGTAGAGGATGCTGTCTCTGGGGCCGAGTTTGCCTCTTGCCTTCTGGCTTTGCCTGTTGCCTGCCTGCCTCCCTGCCTTTGGAGGGGGATGGGCCATTCCACAGCTGGCTACCTCTCCTCTGGTATTCGCTCAGTACTTTGTTCTGTGAGTGGGCCTGGCAGTGCCCTAGGTTAGAGATTTTTGCAGGAAAATTCTCTCTCTCTCTTTCCTCTTTTTTTTTCCCCCTCTCCGGCTATCTCACTGTTTGGCTTGCTATCTCATGTTAGCTCCCTCAATTTGCCTTAAGGACATTCAGGTCCATGCTTACCCTAAGCAAGGCAGCCCGCGCCTGCCTATTCAGCCCCCACTTGCTTGTGGCGGACATCAGTGTCTGGGCTACTTCTCCGCTGGGAGTTGCAGTTAGATGTGTAATCTGTGGGGTTTATTTATTTATTTTTTCCTCCTAATTATGTTGTCCTCTGAGATTCCAAAAGCCCCTACAGACCCATTGATGAGAGGGTTTCCTGGCGTTTGGAAAGTTCTCGTCTTTTATGACTCCCTCCCCGGGACAGGTCTCTGTCCCTAACTCTTTTGTCTCTCTTTTTGTCTTTTATATTTTGTCCTACCTCCTTTCGAAGACAATGGGCTGCCTTTCTGGGTGCCTGGTGTCCTCTGCCAGCATTCAGAAGTTGTTTTGTGGTGTCTGCTCAGCGTTCAAATGATCTTTTGATGAAATTTGTAGGGGGGAAAGTGGTCTCCCAGTCCTATTCCTCCGCCATCTTAGGACTGCCCCAAAACTTTTCCTTTCTTACCATAACAGTTATTAAATGAAAAAATTATTTTAGTCAAAAATATTTAGTTCAGTTAGTTTATTGTACTGATGAAAAATTGGCCTCAAGATATAAATTGTGTGTATGTGTGTGTGTATAGGATGTGTATGTGTGTGCATGCATGTATGCATGTGTATGTGTGTGTTTGTGTGTGTGTGTAGGTATCCACAGATAGCGCTAGTGGTAAAGAACCTACCTGCCAATAGGTTTGACCCCTGGGTAGGGAAGATCCCCTGGAGAATCCACTCCAGGATTCTTGCCTGGAGAATCCCATGGACAGGGGAGTCTGGCAGGCTATAATCCATAGGGTTGCAAAGAGTCAGACAGGACTGAAGTGACTTAGCATGCATGCAAGCACACATGTGCATGTGTGTGGGGTGTGTGTGTGTGTGAAAACATATTAAAGGTGGGGATAAAGATGTTTTCAGAATATCATCCATCTAGAAAAGAGGAGCATGTTTGGTATAACTCAAAATCTGAAAGTTTTCTTATTTTTCATAAGCCATATGTTATTTTTTTTCTGCACCTCAAGCTTAGCTATCAAATTGTCTTGTGGCATGACACTTGATCCAGAGGTAGATGTTCTCTGCTAATAGAAGGCATCTATCACAGAATACTAATGCAGCAAAGTGAAATCACACAAGCAATCTTTTTAGATAGGTCTCAGTGAATCTACTTGCTCATTTCAATACAAATCAAACCTATCTTAAAATATTAATGCAAAGATTAAACTACACAAATATAGAGGCAGCCTGGAGGGAGATTAAAGAGAATACAACAGGATGGCTATTGAATCCTCAGGCATGAAGTTGCAGTGTCTGGGTGTGAGTTCTTAGGAGGTAGCTATTTGCATAAACCAACAGGCACAATGAAACACTATTTCTCAAAAGATAGCAACATTAGTAGTTCCCTAGGTTTATTTGCTGCCAATAAAACAGGCATTTTTCTTTAAACTTAAGTGTCTTTTTGCTAAACTTTTTGTTTGAATTTCATCCCTGGGTATTTTAAAACTGAATAATGTACACGCTAAGTTGAAAGAGTCCAACTAGTGGACTGCAAAGAGATCAAACCATTTTCTAAAGGAAATCAGTCCTGAATATTCATTGGAAGGACTGATGCTGAAGCTGAAACTCCAATACTTCGGCCACCTGATGCGAAGAACTGACTCATCGGAAAGGACCCTGATGCTGGGAAAGATTGAAGGCGGGAGGAGAAGGGGATGACAGAGGATGAGATGGTTGGATGGCATCACAGACTCAATGGACATGAGTTTGAGCAGACTCTGGGAGTTGGTGATGGACAGGGAGGCCTGGCATGCTGTAGTCCATGGAGTCACAAAGATTCAGACACGACAGAGCGACTGAACTGAACTGAACAGTTCTTTTGTTTCCTTGGGTAAGTTTATTCCTGGATATTTAATTCTTTTTGTTGCAATGGTGAATGGGATTGATTCTTCAATTACTCTTTCTGATTTTTCATTTTTAGTATATGGAAATGCAAGTGACTTCTGTGTATTGATTTTGTCAATGCAAATTTTGTCAATTTTGTCCTGCAACTTTGTCAAATTCTCTGATTAGCTCTAGTAGTTTTCTGGTACTATCTTTAGGGTTTTCTATGTACAGTATCATGTCATCTGCAAACAGTGAGAGCTTTGCTTTTGTTCCTATCTGGATTCCTTTAATTTCTTTTTCTTCTCTGATTGCTTATAGTTAGGACTTCCAGAAATATGTTGAGTAATAGTGGTGAAAGTGGACACTTCTGTCTTGTTCCTGATCTAAGGGGGAATGCTTTCAGTTTCTCACCATTGAAAATAATGTTTGCTGTAGTTTTATGATATATGGCTTTTACTATGTTGAGGTAGATTCCTTCTATGCCCATTTTTTGAAGAGTTTTAATCATAAATGTGTGTTGAAATTTTTCAAAGGCTTTTTCTGCATCTATTGAGATTACCATACTGTTTTTATCTTTCAATTTGTTAATACGGGGCTTTCCCTGGTGGCTCAGATGGTAAAGTGTTTTCCTGCAATGAGGGAGACCTGGATTCAATCCCTGGGTCAGGAAGATCCACTGGAGAAGGAAATGGCAACCTACTCCAGTTTTCTTGCCTGGAGAATTCCATGGACAGAGGAGCCTAACAGGCTCTAATCCATGGGGTCGCAAAGAGTTGGACATGACTGAGCGACTTGACTTTGACTTTCTTCACTTTCTTTGTTAATATAGTGTATCACATTGATTGATTTGCATATATTAAAGAATCCTTGATCATGGTTTATGAACCTTTTGATGTGTTGCTGAATTCTGTTCGCTAAAATTTTGTTGAGGATTTTTGCGTCTATGTTCATCAGTGATATTGGCCTGTAGTTTTCTTTTTTTGTGTTGTCTTTGTCTGCTTTTGGCATCAGCATGATGGTGGCCTCATAGAATGAATTTGGAAGTGTTCCTTTGTCTGCAATTTTTTGAAAGAGGTTTAGAAGGAAAAGCATTAGCTTTTCTCCAAATGTTTGATAGAAATCTCCTGTGAAGCCATTTGGTTCTGGGCCTTTCTTTTTTGGGGAAATTTTTTTTATCACAGCTTCAACTTCAGTGCTTGTAATTGGATTATTCATAATTTCTATTTCTTCCTGGTTCAGTCTTGAAAGATTGAACTTTCCCAAGAATCTGTTCGTTTCTTCCAGGTTATCCATTTTATTGCCATATAGTTGTTCATAATAGTCTCATATAATCCTTTATATTTCTACATTGTCTATTGTAACCTCCTCTTTTTCATTTCTAATTTTGTTGATTTGATTCTTCTATTTTCTTCTTGATGAGTCTATCTAAAGACTTGTCAATTTTATTTTCTCAAAGAATCAACTTTTAGTTTTATTAATCTTTCCTATTGTTTCTTTCATTTCTTTTTCTGCTTGGATCTTTATGATTGCTTTCCTTCTACTAATTTTGGCTTTTTTGGGGGTTGTTGCTGTTCTTTTTCCAGTTGTTTTAGGTGTAAAGTTAGATTTTCTATTCGATGTTTTTCTTGTTTCTTGAGGTAGGATTGTACTGTTATAAACTTACCTCTTAGATCTGCTTTCACTGCATCCCATAGGTTTTAAATTGTCCTGTTTTCATTGTCATTTTTTGTAGACATTTTTTGACTTCTCTTTTGATTTCTTCAATAACCTGTTGGTTATTTAGAAACATGCTGTTTAATCTTAATATGTTTCTATTTCTTACAGTTTTTTTGTTTGTTTGTTTGTTTCCCTTGTAATTTATATCTAGCTCATAGTGTTGTGGTCAGAGAAGATGCTTGATTTGATTTCAATTTTCTCAAATTTACTGAGGTTCAATTTGTGAACAAGATGTGGTCTACCTCTATAATGTTCCATGTGCACTTGAGAAGAAGGTATATTCTTCTGCATTTTGATAGAATGGTTTGATGATATCAATGAAATCCATCTCATCTAATGTATCACTTAAGACTTGTATATCCTTATTAATCTTCTGTTTTGATGATCTGTCCATTGGTGTGAGTGAGGTGTCTAGATGGTCAATACAGAAATCAGATTGATTATATTATTTGCAGCCAAAGATGGAGAAGCTCTATGCAGTCAGCATAAACAAGACTGAGGACTGACTGTGGCTCAGATCATGAACTCCTTATTTCCAAATTCAGACTTAAATTGAAGAAAGTAGGGAAAACCCCTAGGCCATTCAGGTATGACCTAAATCAAATCCCTTATGATTATACAGCAGAAATCACAAATAGACTCAAGAGATTAGATCTGATAGAGTGCCTGAAGAGCTATGGACAGAGGTTTGTGACATTGTACAGGAGGCAGGGATCAAGACCATCTCCAAGTAAAAGAAATTCAAAAAAGCAAAATGGTTGTCAGAGGAGGCCTTACAAATAGCTGTGAAAAGAATAAAAGTGAAAAGCAAAAGAGAAAAGGAAAGATATATCCATTTGAATGCAGAGTTACAAAGAATAGCAAAGAGAAATAAGAAAGCCTTCCTCAGCGATCAATGCAAAGAAATAGAGGAAAACAACAGAATGGGAAAGACTAGAAATCTCTTCAAGAAAATTACAGATACCAAGGGAATATTTCATGCAAAGATGGGCTCAATAAAGGGCAGAAATGGTATGGAGATAAAAAGAATCAGAAGATATAAAGAAGAGGTGGGAAGAATACACTGATGAACTGTACAAAAAAGATCTTCATGACCTAGATAACCAGGATGGTGTGATCACTCACCTAGAGCCAGGCATCCTAGAATGTGAAGTCAAGTGGGCCTTTCTACTCAGGTGGATGGAACTGGAGCCTATTATCCAGAGTGAAGTAAGCCAGAAGGAAAAACAACAATATAGTATACTAACACATATATATGGAATTTAGAAAGATGGTAACGAGAACCCTGCATGCAAGACAGCAAAAGAAACGCAGATGTATAGAACAGTCTCGTGGACTCTGTGGAAGAGGGCAAGGGTGGGATGATGTGGGAGAATGGCATTGAAACATGTTAATTATCATATGTGAAATCAATTGCCAGCCCAGGTTTGATGCTCAGGGCTGGTGCACTGAGATGACCCAGGGGGAGGGAATCGGGAGGGAGGAGGGAGGGGGGTTCTGGAGGGGGAACATATGTATACCCATGGTGGATTCATGTCAATGTATGGCAAAAGCAACACGATAAAGAAAATTAAAAAAAAAAAAAAAGCATCACTATGAGGAAAGCTAGTGGAGGTGATGGAATTCAAGTTAAGCTATTTCAAATCCTGAAAGATGATGCTGTGAAAGTGCTGCACTCAGTATGACAGCAAATCTAGAACACTCAGCAGTGGCCACAGGTCTGGAAAAGGTCAGTTTTCATTCTAATCCCAAAGAAAAACAATGCCAAAGAATGCTCAAGCTACTGCACAATTGCACTCATCTCACATGCTAGTAAAGTAATGTTCAAAATTCTCCAAGCCAGGCTTCAACAGTACATGATCTGTGAACTCCCACATTTTCAGGCTGGATTTACAAAAGGCAGAGAAATCAGAGATCAAATTGCCAACATCATTGAAAAATCAAGAGAGAGCCAGAAATACATGTATTTTTGCCTTACTGACTATGCCAAAGCTGTTGACTGTTGGATCACAACAAACTGTGGAAAATTCTTCAAGAGATGGGAATACCAGACCACCTGACCTGCCTCCTGAGAAATCTGTATGCAGGTCAATAAGCAACAGTTAGAAGTGGACATGGAACAACAGATTGGTTCCAAATTGGGAATGGAGTATGTCAAGGCTGTATATTGTCACCTGCTTATTTAATTTATATGCAGAGTACATCATGTGAAATGCTGGGCTGGATGAAGCACAAGCTGGAGTCAAGATTGCTGGGAGAAATATCAATAAGCTCAGATATACAGATGATACCACCCTTATGGTAGAAAGTACAGAAGAACTAAAGAGCCTCTTGATGAAAGTGAAAGAGGAGAGTGAAAAAGTTGACTTAAAACTCACCATTCAGAAAACTAAGACCATGGCATTTGGTCCCATCACTTCATGGCATATAGATGGGGAAGCAATGAAAACAGTGATAGACTTTATTTCTGGGGGGCTCCAAGATCACTGCAGATGGTGACTCCAGCCATGAAATTAAAAGACGCTCGTTCCTTGGAAGAAAAATTATGACTGACCTAGACAGCGTATTGAAAAGCAGAGACATTAGTTTGCCAATAAAGTTCTGTCTAGTCAAAGATAGGTTTTTCCAGTAGTCATGTATGGATGTGAGAGTTGGACTATAAAGAAGGTTGAGCACTAAGAATTGATACTTTTGAACCAGGTGTTGGAGAAGACTTTTGAGAGTCTCTTGGGCAGCAAGCATATCCAACCAGACCATCTTCAAGGAAGTCAGTCCTGAATATTTGTTGGAAGGACTGATGCTGAAGCTGAAACTCCTATATTTTGGTCACTTGATGCAAAGAACTGACTCATTTGAAAAGACCCTGATCCAGGAAAAGATTGAAGGCTGGAGGAGAAGGGAACAGCAGTGGATGAAATTGTTCAATGGCATCATTGACTCACTGGACATGAGTTTGAGTAAACTCCAGGAGTTGG
Source organism: Antilocapra americana (assembly GCA_007570785.1). Lineage (NCBI taxonomy): Eukaryota > Metazoa > Chordata > Mammalia > Artiodactyla > Antilocapridae > Antilocapra > Antilocapra americana. Next base: position 11,789,946 of record ML662445.1, on the reverse strand, counting down.
TGATGGACAGGAAGGCCTGGTGTGCTGCAGTCCATGGGGTCACAGGTTGGACATGACTGAGTGGCTGAACTGACTGTGACTTGCTTGGAGCACAGGCTGCCTCCGTGCCTCTTCTTGGAATCATTCCTGACCCCGTGCTCTTATCCGTCCACTGGGAAAATTCCTGACTCAATGCCACCTGCTAGGTAAGACCTCCCTAGACAGACCAGTGCAAAGTTGGGACTGCCCTGGTGTCCCTCCTCTTTCTCTTTTAAAATTCTTGTTTTTAACATATTTGGGGAAAAAAATTCTATTTTTAAGACCATGTAAAAACTTGCAAATTCCTCAGTCATGTTAGATTCAATTCTTAAAATTTAACTTTGTAATAGTATGGGACTTTTCATTGTTTGCATTAACCTTTTTATTCCATTTAATTTTCTCTTACCATGTGCTTAAATTTTACCTTCAGTGTCCTTTTCACCATCCATCCTCCCTTTATCATTCTACTTTAATTCCACCCCCCCCCCCACCTTTTTACCTCTCTCTCTCGCTCTCTCTCTAAATAATTCTAAAATGACCCGGGTATCTTTATCCAGAGAAGTGATGGTAACTAGACATTCTTTACCACAGACAGGAGCTATTGGAGACAGGCTTTCTCTTCCCCACCATGGTCTCCATAGCTTCCCTCCAGTGCCTCCTAATGCAGGTGTTGGTCCATGTAAGGATGCTCTTGAAAAACCTCACCTGGTCCTTGCCAGTTTTCCTGCTGACTTTAATTCTATTTGTGTGCCTGACACTTTCGATTTTCTGGAATAGTATTTCTGCCTAAATTTTCACACTGTCTGGACTTTGCCTAAGCAATATGCATTTCAAATCTGCCATCCATTGTATATGCTGTGAAACTGAGAGAAATGGCCAAGAGAAAAAAATCTATGTGGAAGTTGTGACAGGTCACATCAGAGAAGAGACACTTCATGCAAGAGCCTGGTCTGGCAAGGTTTGTGCTTGATAAGGAGTGAAGTGATGCTGAGCTGCCAGTGGGTACTTAAGAAGGAGGAATATGGTTCTTCTACTGATGCCCTTCTTTCCAAGCTGATTTCATTTCTCTTCTGATGACAATAAGAGCATCTTCCAGGGCTGGTCCTAAAATCCTGGCTCTCATCGTCGTGTCTGGAGGAATCTGTTTAGAGTAGCTTTCTTTTTTTCTTTTAAAGGGACAGCTGCAAGTTTATTTGAAGGAAAGCTTAATTTGTTCAGGATCTGTATTTGGCAATCTTGATCTGCCTAAAATATCATATCTAAGAAGAAGAAAGACACATTTTCTTAGACATGGAACTTGTTCCTGGGAAAGTTCTCATAGTGAAGAAGTCTGGGCTTCTCTTATGTCCAAGCAAGTGTAAGTCTATGGCTGGCCAGTGTCCCTGAAGCTCCAGGATTCATATTTCAGGTTGTTCAGGGGAATATCAGAATTGTACATACTTTCCTCCCAGATGTCTTGTATTTCCCAAGGGACTTTTCCCACCACTAAGCTAGCTCCCTCTTTTTCCCCCCAACCTGTTTAGAAGCATCTCACGTATAGTAAGAAAGACAATTTCTACTTTTCAATAGCTGCATGACTTTTCTTGTCTTTTTTCTTATGTGTATGGCATATAATTGGAGAAGAAAATGACAACCCACTCCAGTATTCTTGCCTGGAGAATCCCATGGCATATAACATCAGTGTCATCGTGAGCTTCCCGAGAACAAGGGTGATGCTTTCTATCTTTTACCTTCCGATGGTCTCTGTTTCAACAAGTTAGACACAATAAGTGTGGATAATGTTATCCCTTTCTTTAGCTTCTGTATGTTCTGATATTTTACTTTGTATTATAAAAATTGGAGAATGTCATCATGTGAACAGTGTCTTGCATGTTATATCAATTAACTTTTGCTCCATAATAAACAACCATAAACCCCCCAGAGCATAATACAATGACATGCATTTCTCACGCATCTCTGGGTTTATCCCATCCAGGCAAGGCTTGCCTCCAGGGATCTGCTGATTTGGACTGGGCTCACTGAGGCATCCGATGTTGGCTGGGGTACCCCAGCTGCTGAAATTCAGTTTCAAATATCTGCCATCTGCCAGAGGCCAGCCTGCTCATTGTGTGGGTGGATGCATGGGAGATAGTAAACCCTAAATAGATCTCTTTTCAAGCCTCTGTGTATATCACATCTGCTAACATCTTATTGGTCAAAGTGAGTCCATGGCTGGGCCAAGGTCAAGAGTCATAGCAAGTTTTCCCGATCACAATGGAAATAAGAGAGCACAAGTAGTTATCACAAATCAGGGTCAGGGACTTCCTGGGAGGTCCAACAGATAAGACTCTATGCTTCCAACTCAGGGGTTGCGGGTTTCATCTCTAGTCAGGAAACTAAGGTCCCACATGTTGCCAAGAGTGGCAAAACAAACAAACAAACAAACAAACAAACAAACAAAACCCCCAAAACAGTAGTGTCAGGGTCAAATGATGTTGTCTCCACACACTGTGCGGGCTACTAGTGACTAATTACCAAGGACAAAATTATGGATCAAGGAAAGCTGACTCTAGTCATTCAGAACCTATAACACTCTGCCAGGCTTCCCCAGTGGCTCAGTGGTAAAAGAATTTACCTGCAGCGCAGGAGACATTCAGCAGACCTGGGTTCAATCCCTGGGTCAGGAAGATCCCCTGGAGAAGGAAATGGCAACCCACTCCAGTATTCTTGCCTGAGAAATCCCATGGACAGAGGATACTGCTGGTCCATGGGGTCTAAAAGAGTTGGACATGACCTGGTGACTAAATAATAGCAGCACCAATGCCCTCCACACTGACAATGGCTTCACTGACTCCTGCTTAGACAGGCTCCTCAAGCTTCTCCAATCAGTCACCCGCTGTGTGGTCCTTCATCACTCTTTGGACTCATTGATCCAGACACACAGCCATTCCCGCTCCTGTTTACATCTGCCTCTTCAAGTCTCACTTATCTTCACCTGGTCTTCAAGACACACATCAAGACTCATTTTCCCCGTGAAGTCTTTCATGAGTTTCATGGTAAAACATTCCCATCAATTTGCTAAATCCCCACTGCTCTTAGAATCTCCAGCACAAAATACAATTATAATCTCCCAGTAACCATAAATTTGTTCTTTAAGTCTATGCGTCTGTACCCGCGGCTATAAATAAAATGGGTAATAAACAAGGACCTACTGTGTAGCACAGGGAACTCTGTTCAATGTTATGTGCCAGCCTGGATTGGAGTGGAGTCTGGGGGAGAATTGATACATGTATATGTATGACTGAGTCCCTTCCCTGTCCACCTGAAATGATCACAGCACTGCTAATTGGCTATACTCCAATACAAAATAAAAACTTAAAATAATGAAATGTCTTCCCACAAAAAATTTTAAATTAAAAAATATAAAAAATGTAATTAAAATCTATTTGTTCTGATCTCTATGTGTTTGTATAATTTTTGGGGGGTCTTTTTGCCATTTTATATTCTTGCCTCTTTTGTCCTAGATTAATTGCCCATATATAATGTAACCTTATGTATGTGTAATGCTTAACTATCTAGACAGAATGTGAGCTCCTTAAAGAAGTGGGAAACACTATAACTTTGGAGAATGGAAATTTGAACTCTGATGTTGACTGTGCCATTACCTAGTTAAGGAGCTGTTTTAATCTGTATCTAGGCTTGGCAATCATTAAATGGTGGGGCTAAAGCAGATGGTACTTCACTGTAGATCTTAGGTTTCTTTTCAGTTCATCATAGTCTCACTGTTAGGCACAGAATGGGTTTTTAACACATGCTTTTTTTTTTTTTTCTTTTAACTCATAGCAATGAGAACTTATTTTTGTTTTTATGTGGACTGTTTTTGAAGTCTTTATTAAATTTGTTATAATGTTGCTTCTGTTTTTATTTATTTATTTTTTTTGCCAAGAGGCATGTCTGATTTCAGCTTCCTGATCTGGGATTGAACCCCTGTACTAGAAGGTGAAGTCTTAACCACTAGACCACAGTTCAGTTCAGTTCAGTCGCTCAGTCATGTCCGACACTTTGTGATTCCATGAACCGTAGCATGCCAGGCCCCCATGTCCATCACCAACTCCTGGAGTCCACCCAAACCCATGGCCATTAAGTCAATGATGCCATCCAGCCATATCATCCTCTCATCTCCTCCTGCCCCCAATCCTTCCAAGCATCAGGGTCTTTTCCAATGAGTCAGCTCTTCGCATCAGGTCACCAAAGTATTGGAGCTTCAGCTTTAACATCAGTCCTTCCAGTGAACACCCAAGACTGACCTCCTTTAGGATGGACTGGTTGGATCTTCTTGCAGTCCAAGGGACTCTCAAGAGTCTTCTCCAACACCACAGTTCAAAGGCATCGATTCTTTGGCACTCAGCTTTCTTTATAGTCCAACTCTCATACATGACCACTGGAAAAACCATAGCCTTGACTATACAAACCTTTGTTGGCAAAGTAATGTCTCTGCTTTTTAATATGCTGTCTAGGTTTGTCATAATTTTCCTTTCAAGGAGTAAGTGTCTTTTAATTTCATTGCTGTAATCACCATCTGCAGTGATTTTGGAGCCCAGAAAAATAAAGTCTGACACTGTTTCCACTGTTTTCCCATCTATCTGCCATGAAGTGATGGGACCAGATCCCATGATCTTTGTTTTCTGAATGTTGAGCGTTAAGCCAATTTTCACTCCCTTCTTTCACTTTCATCAAGAGGCTCTTTAGCTCTTTCTCACTTTCTGCCATAAGGGTGGTGTCATCTGCATATCTGAGGTTATTGATATTTCTCCCAGCAATCTTGATTCCAGCTTGTGCTTCTTCCAGCCCAGCGTTTCTCATGATGTACTCTGCATATAAGTTAAATAAACAGGGTGACAATATACAGCCTTGATGTACTCCTTTTCCTATTTGGAACCAGTCTGTTGTTCCATGTCTGGTTCTAACTGTTGCTTCTTGACCTGCATACAGGTTTCTCAAGAGGCAGGTCAGGTTGTCTGGTATTTCCATCTCTTTCAGAATTTTCCAGTTTATTGTGATCCACACATTCAAAGGCTTTGGCATAGTTAATAAAGCAAAAATAGATGTTTTTCTGGAACTCTCTTGCTTTTTCGATGATCCAGTTGACATTGGCAATTTGATCTCTGGTTCCTCTGCCTTTTGTAAAACCAGCTTGAACATCTGGAATTTCACAGTTCACGTATTGCTGAAGCCTGGCTTGGAGAATTTTAAGCATTACTTTGCTAGTGTGTGAGATGAGTGCAATTGTGAGGTAGTTTGCGCATTCTTTGGCATTGCCTTTCTTTGGGATTGGAATGAAAACTGACCTTTTCCAGTCCTGTGGCCACTGCTGAGTTTTCCAAATTTGCTGGCATATTGATTGCAGCACTTTTACAGCATCATCTTTCAGGATTTGAAATAGCTCAACTGGAATTCCATTACCTCCACTAGCTTTGTTCATAGTGATGGGGAAATCTCTAACATATAATTTTTATTTATTGATAAAATAATTAATTTAGATGCATAATGAGATATATGAGGCCAAGACAATTCCAACCTTGTACTGCATGCAAAATAGAGTGGAGTCCAGCGCAGGGAAGAAAGTTGCTCAGTTGGGAAAACTCTGCTGGCCCAGAAATGCTGTGGTTAGTTCAATGATCTTTTATCTGCAATCATCATTGAAAGTCATTAGAAACTCAGTCATTCTTCTTATGGCCAAATTTTAATCTTTCAAATTCTCAAGCATTTAAAACTCCATTCTATTTTTAGTCAATGGATTCATTATCTTAAATTGGTGAAAAATGGATTTTCCAGATCAAAATAGCTGTGTAAATTACTCAGTCATGTCCGACTCTTCGGAACCCACGGAATGTCGCCCACCAGGCTCCTCTGTCCATGAGATTTTTGAGGCAAGAATACTGGAGGAGGTTGAAATTGCCTTCTCCAGGGGATCTTCCTGACCCAAGGATCAAACCCAGGTCTCTTGCCATTATAGGCAGTTTCTTTACTTTCTGAATCACCGGGGAAGCCCGATCAAAATAGAAGTCAGATCAAGTGGGGGGCATGTGGTGGCAAAATTATAGAGAAATGAGTGTGGATGAAGAGATAAGGTAGATAAGGATAATGTTATAGTTTCAAAAAAAAAATAGATAAAGACAGTCTCAGAGAATTCTCTAGTGTTCCAGTGGTTAGGACTCGGTGCATTCACTGCCATGGCCCACATTCGATCCCTGGTCAGGGAACTAAGACCCTGCATGCTGTGTGGCATGGATTAAGAAAAAAAAAAAAGTTAAAAAAAAAAGAAAGCGTCTGTCAGTAGTTATAGCTCTGGCAATTTGTAAGGTTGCTTGTAAGGGCAAAGATGGTTTCTCAATGTTTTCTGAGTCAATAGAGCTACTCATCAAGACAGAGAAAACTTACATTCTATTACCTGATCTCTTTGGAAAGTGTGGCTCTTTCTCCCAACTACTGCGTACTACATAAAGTTAAATACTATCATGTCATGTCAAGTATGACTGGTGAGATTGGTTTCAGTTTAGGACAGGTTCATGCCAAACAAAGCCTGGTAGGACTTTCTTCTTGCTCTCCTTGCAGGCAACACACCATTTTTTATTGTTTAGGCTCCTATGATGTGTACTACAAAAAAGAGGCGCATTCTTATCTATAAGCAGAGGCTGCCTGACAAACTGCAGGCATGAATAATTTATAAGGTAGCAGTAGGAAAAGTGGCATTTCACACTTCTTTCCATGTGAAATGTCACATGAATTCCAAACAGGCTAAACAGTTTATGAGGAAATCTACAATCGCTGGTAAAGGAAAGCAAGTGCTCCATAAGGTGGTCATTACGGTATCACCCAAGGAGGATTCTTGGGACTTTCCTGGTGGTTCAGTGGCTAAGACTCTGCACTACCAATGTTCGCTCCCTGGTCAGAGAACTAGATCCCACATGTTGCACCTAAGATCTGGTACAGTCAAATAAACATATATTTTTTAAAGGAGGGGATTCTAATCAAAGTATTTCTCTCCATTGATTAAATGTGAAAACAAATGACAATTTCTCAAATGAATGTTATGAAATAATGACTATATACATGGAAATAGCATCGATAAGGCAAACAGGCTTAGGCTTTCTTCCACTAAATTTCAGTCAATTTATAGTAAACGAATTCTGAAAAACTCCATTTTCTAATCATGCAGGAAGTCTTTCATTAAAAGAGAATCCCAAAATGGAGTTTGACATGTTATTATGCATCATACTGCATGGTTTAACATTTGTCCATTTAATCAGAAAATCCAGTCAAAATTACCTTTCTGAATTCAAATCATCAAGCTATTCCTAGCTCTTTATTTGTAAATATGGCTAGCAAGATTAAACTGAAACAGTAGAAGATCAAACTTTTGAAAGTAAGATTGCATTTTTATTTGATTTGATAATTAATATTTAGTTGGATATTTTGGAAAGTCAAAAATTTTCATTTGTCTTATTAAATTCTTGATTTATTACTTAATCTGGCTTGTCATAACATATCATTTCTTAAAGAACATTAAAGAAAACTAGATTCTTCAAAGAACTCTGTTAAACACCCTCATATATGAAGTATTATAATTTCTGGGAGATAGAAAAATATCCAGTTATTACTTTTTTCTCTAATGACCCACCATTCAATCTGTATGGGAGGAGGGCAAGAAGTAACACCTTAGAGAATTAGATGATGAGATGCTGTGTGTGTGTGCTAAGTCACTCAGTGGTGTCCAAGTCTTTGCAAGCCATGGACTGTAGCCCACCAGACTCGCTGTCCATGGGATTCTCCAGGGAAGAATACTGGAGTGGGTTGCCACTTCCTTCTCCAGGGGATTTTCCTGACCCAGGGATCAAACCCACATCCCTTGTGAATTCTGCTTAGGTGCTGACTATTACCCAATAGGAATTCAGAGAGAAGAGATCAGCCTGGCCTGGAACAGTCATGGAAGGCTTTTCAAATGGCCAGAAAGTTTGTTATTTAGCTCTCAACTTTTCTCTTTCCCTCCCTAGTTTACCAATAATCGCAGATGATTATGCCAGCCAAATAGTTTCTATGCCTTCATCTTGTCCGTAAGGCCACCAGCCCAAATATGGCAGCATATTTCTAAATGGTAGCCTTGCACTCAGTCTGACATTTGTAAGGCATCCTAAAAGCCTCTGCTTGGGAGGTCTTCATAAATATCTCCCCACTGTAAAAAGAGCGCCACACAATCTCGCTCCTTAGCCAAATGCACAAGGTCATTCTTGAAAGGCACCTAACTTGCCTTTGTTTACAGAGCTGTTTAAGTGACAGGGCCAAGACTCATATCCATGTGTTTTGCTTTGGAGCCTATCTGCTTAGTCCAAAACGCCATATTGTAATCACCAGGAATTTGCCTGTATCCTGGGAAACTGGTCTTTGAGAGCATCAGCTACACTGTGTCTTATTCATTTCTGCATCATCAGTGCCATGCCTCATCAGACACTTAATAATAGCTACCTGTTAAATAATTTCAGAAGTCTTGTGTGATGAAGGTGGAGGACACAGTCAAGAAAACAGAGCCCATACCAGCGACATCAAGAGAGGATATTTCATGGGGAGAAGTAGCTGAAAAAGTCTTAGAAAGGCTAAAGAGACAAAAGGTGAGTGACTGTGACTGTTGAGTACAGCATTTCAGTTTTCCAAAATAAAGAGACAGATAGTGGTGGTGGTTGCATAATATGAATGCACTTAAAATCACTGAATTGTCATTAAAAATGACTCAGATTGTCAATTTTATGTTGTGTGTGTGCTCAGTCATGTCTGACTCTTTGTTGCTTCATGGACTGTAGCCCACCAGGCTCCTCTGTCCGTGGACTTTTCCTGGCAAGAATACTGGAGCAGGTGCCCATTTCCTACTCCAGGGCATCTTCCTGACCCAGGGATCCAACCCACGTCTTCTCCTAAGGTCTCCTGCATTGGCAGGTGGGTTCTTTACCACTAGCATGACCTGATGTATTTTACCACAATAAGCATTTGAGGGAAAAGGGGGGGACAGGAATTCAATCTAGAAGCTGATATCAATAGAAAGTGAACCAGCTTCAGATCTAGGGGGACAAAGGGGAAGACTGTGTTGCCAGAGCTAAGGGACTAGGGTTATCTGGTCAGACTAAGACCCCAAAAGGAAGGACCCTGTAGCCAAAGCAGGAGACACGGAGGACAGAGAGCTAGCGTCAGAGCCGGACAATGGTGCAAAGGCAGGTGCTGGCTTCTCTTCACTGCTCTATGGTCATCCTATCTGCCAAATCCAAGGGGAAGCCGGTTGCCAATGTAGTCGAAATGATAGCGTTTGCAGAGATCAGGAGCAGCAGGGTAGGGAAGGGATTATTAGGGAAACATGCACAAAACTGGCAGAGGTGAAGGTAATTCAAGAGGCAAATAGTGGGATCTGAGACATGATGGAAACAGATACAGTGTGGGGGGTAGGTAAAATAAAGATGTTCTTTAGGTGGGGGACGATGTCTGAACATGAACTCGGGAGTACAGGGACAAATACTTCAGTAAATAAAGTGAGGCCAACTTGGGGGAGATCTTTAAAAGTAAATGGAAGAGTTTTTACATAAAGTCACTGAATGTTTGGAAATAGGAAGCACTGAGGGTCTTCTTCAGTTAGACTGTAAATAGACCGTGGCCCCATCGTGCCATTAGAGGTAAATCAGAACAGTTTCTGAGCACAAGTCCTCAGAATCAAGTAATAGACAGTTGTGATGTCATCTCTCACGACCTCGTGCTTGAGAGCAGGGGTTCCCAACCTTCTGGCCCCGGACTGGTGCCTCCTGTCCGATCAGTGGTGGCATTAGATGAGAAATCAAGTGCACAGCCTGGAGAAGGAAATGGTAACCCACTCCAGGATTCTTGCCTGGAGAATCCCATGGACAGAGGAGCCTGGCGGCTACAGCGCGTGGGTGGCACAGGGTGGGACTGGACTTAGCGTCTGAGCATACACAACGTGCAAATGGAAACCACCCGCTCCCCACCTCCCATCCGTGACTCATGGAAAAACTGTCTTCCCCAAACTGGCCCCTGGTGCCAAAAAGATCGGGGACTGCTATACTTTATGAGGGACATATTACAATTGCCCCTATGTTATAAATCAGGAAGTTGAGAGGTCTTCAAGGTCACTCACCTGGTAAGGGACAGGGCTGAGACTTGAATGAGGCCCTTAGACTCCGGAGCCCACGTGCCCCCCACAGGATGTCCTGCTTTGGTTTTGGCGCACTCAGCGTTGCAGTTGCTATATTTGGAGATCTCTGGAGACAGATGGCACAGTTGTCGGTAGCTTGGTCCAACGATTAGTCACTCCACAATCAATACATGATTTTTAATTTTAATTTCCAAAAGACTTTTTCTCCCCGTGCTTCATTCCTTTATCCAAAGTAGAGAACAGCTGCTCCGGGAGTGGTATTTATCTAAATTCCATCTCTTTCCTTTTTACACAAAACCACTTCCTATGCTCTGAGGTATGAGAGTAAAAATGGATTCATTCATAAGGAACAATCTTTGCCCTTGGGAAACTTGAATGCTTTGAGAAATTAAAATCCTCTTAGGAAAATTCCACCCATTCCACCTCCTTTTCTGTTTCTTCAGTGATTTAGCTTTTCCTAATTGCTATTTTGTTCTTATCAGGAGTATTTTCTGGCTTCTATTTTCTTTCAACATCCATTTCATGACTGCTATAGCTTTTATGATTTTTCCCTCTACTGCACCGCTGTGGTTTGGAAACCTTTGGTTATTTTATTTTTTGGCCATAAGGCATGCAGGATCTTAGTTCTCCGATTACCCCCTGCATTGGAAGCGTGTAGTCTTAACCAGTGGACCACCGAGGTAGTCCTGAAAAGCTATTGTTGACTTACTTGATTCTTCAAATGAAGCATGGGAGGCTTTTTTTTTTTTTTTCATTTTCCATTATATCTTGAAGCCTTTAAAATTCTAATAGACATGAGATGTGAGCAGTTCTTAGCTGGATCTCCACCCAGGACTCAAGTAGATTTTCTCCTCTTTGTGAAATACTCTGAGGCTTATGTGCCTTGACAATGCTGCAAGCAAAACATGTTCTTTCTATCTAAAAAGAGAAGGCTATTTAGAAATACTTCAAGAAATAAGAAAACTGCTCAGAACATAGTTTATTAGGGATGCACTTGGGGTGATTCTGAGTTGGCCCCAGGGAAAATGTAAACAGTCATAGTTCTCCACCACTCCTTCTGAACAAAAACTTCTTTAGGACAGAGAACATATCTGGGAGCACATTTGGTGTACTATTACACATCTAGAAAGTAATTAATTATAATATTTTAAATGGTTGTAAAGGGCAGCCTGAGGCACCAGTGCTTTTGGAAACAGATTTTGCATATTTACTAAACTGAATGGCATAATAGCTCGTTTCTGGAAATATTAGTCTTGGAGGACTCATTCTATCCTGACTTTACTCTTTGTAATGGTGCCCGAAACTTTCTGGGCTTCCCCAGTGGCTCAGTGGTAAAAGAATCTGCTTGCAATGTAGGAGCCGCAGGAGTATGCAGGTTCAATCTCTGGGTCGGGGAGATCCTCTGGAGAAGAGTATGGCAACTAACTCCAATATTCTTGCCTGGAGAATCCTGTGGACAGAGGAGCCTATGGCTACAGTCCATAGGGTTGCACGTGATTGAAGTCAGAGCAGTACATGACTGATGCGACGGAGCACGCACACACTTAAACTTCTCCAGCGACAAGGGTTTCTTTTCATTTGCAAGTATCTAGAGGTCAGGTACCAGGATACTGTGAAAAGCTCACAATTTCACCATAGGATTTGCTAGTTTTTGGTAAGATGGGACTTGATTAAGTCAAAAATGTCATTCTCCTAGGTATCCTTCAAAATAGCCAAAATGATAGAAGGCAAAGAGAGACAATGTTGTTATTACCAAAAACTGGGAAAGAGAGCTAATCTTTTGAGAGAAACTGCAAGTAATTTCTGCTGGATAGACAGACTTGGGGCCAAAGTGAAGGCACATTGAAGGGCGTTTCACAGCGTCCCCTTCTGAGAAGCTGGTGCAAGCTTGGAAGTTAAAGAAGCAAATCTTGGCAGAGCTCCATGGATGCTCCTTAACTTGGGGTGGTGAGCGTAGACTGTAGGCAGACACGGAACACACTGCCTTTACCATCACTTCCACTGCTGGGGATTAAGGAGCGATCTAAGGAGGATACATGTGAACATCCAGAGTTTGCAGTGAGGTTCACTGAGCAGAATGTGGGGTAACGCTTTCCTCTAGGCGGTGGCCCTTCCCCTGGAAAGTAGAACTTCCTCCTGGGCCAGCAGCCTGCTAAGGAGAATCTGGTGTGTGTGCCTGTCCTGGAAACCAAGATCAGCCCAGAGTCCTTTACAGGGAGCTGACCCATAACCCCACAGAGAGAAACCTAATAGCTGGCCTTGACTGTCCAAGATTATGAATTTTTCTTAGGCTGCTGGTTTCATTAAACTGGCTTCCCAGGAAGCTCTAGTGGTAAAGAATCTGCCCATCAATGTGGGATATGTAGAGGCACAGGTTCGATCCCTGGGTCGGGAAGATCCTCTGGAGAAGGAGATGGCAACCCACTCCAGTATTCTTGCCTGAGAAATCCCATAGGCAGAGGAGCTTTGTGGACTACAGTCCATGGGTTACAGTCCTTGTGGGCTACAGTCACAAAGAATCAGACATGACTGCACACGCGCACATACACACACACACACACACACACACACACACACACACACACACAGAGGATCTGGTAAAGTCAATTTAAAAACAAATAAACAAAAGCCTCTTGAGCTTAAAATTTGAGAGAAGATTTTTAACAGCAAGCAGATGGACAGTTAAGGATTCACAGGAGCATCCGCCCACTCTATTTACATGCAAACGTGCGGCTAGAAGAGACCACTTCTCTCTCCAAGAGGTACAAATAGAAAACAGTCAATAGGAGGTTTTTCTAAAAGATTTTACAGCTCAAAATAAGGAAAGGGACTTGGTACTCAATCCCCAGGGAAAGAGCTGGTATTGAAGATTTACTACAGTATATAAATTATATTTGGGCAATACCTTCTTTATGATCTCAGTAAAATATAAGACAAGGGGGACTTTTATATAAGAGTGAAAGATGACACAGAATCGTAGAAGACCAAGGTGAAACTTGAGTTGTCTGAAGTAAGAAAAAAAAAAAGAAAGGATATAAAATAATTTGAGAGCATTAAAAATGTAATTGGGGAATTTAAAACTGCTTTAGAAGTCATAAAATAACAAAACCAATACTGCAGAAATTTTAATTAGTAGATAGAAAGCCTGCTTGAAGCAGCTAACAAACACAACAAAATGGACAAAAAAACATGATTGATGACAGAGATGCAATGGATTGAACTGATTTGGTGTTCCTATATGTGCATATTTGATGCTTCTGAATCAAAGACTAAAGTAAATAGAATTATTGCACATACAAAATTAGCAATTTTTGGATTGAAGAAAAACTCAAGACTTCATATAAAAAGAACTCAAGTAATATCTGGAAAAAGTCATGTAATATGGAAAAATTTCTGAAAAGAGAGCAAAATAAAATTTTTTTCTCCATGAACATTTGATGCTTCAAAAATAAAACGTAAAGAATGTTTTTTATTCTAAAACATGCTTTTTATGTTTAAAATAAAAATGCTCTTTATTTAAAACGTAAAGAAGAGTTTTTAAGGATGCTGATGAAAAAAACCGTTAAAAATGAATAAACTTTCCTATTAACCAAATAATTTATTAGAGTGTTCAAGATATAATTAATAATAACAAAAATAATAAGCAGCTAGTAGTAAACCTAGGAAACAAGTGTCTATATACATTAGCATTTTTATCCATACTACTATAAAATTTGAGTGAGTGAATGCAATCTAGAATAAGTAGAGGTTTAGTTCCTACTATTAGATGCAAAGATTCAATAATGCACAGATATCAATTTTCCCCAAAATGAATGCAATCCCAATTATAATCTCAATAGAAATTTTTTGGAGCTTGGGAAGATGATTCTAAAGTGTAAAATCATCCTTGTTTCAAAAAGAGGAAAAATATTTAGGAAAATATTTGGAAAAAGGAATAATCAAGAGTGTTTTTTCTATAGCATATTAAAATGAATAATTTTCATTTCATGAAAAAATTGAATTTTATGAAATTTTATGAAAATATCATTTTATGAAAAATGAATAATTTTTAAAATGAAAATTAAATTTTCATTTAAAGCTGACTAGATAGAGAAGTCAAAAATTAAAAACAGAAAAACTAGAAATAAGAACAAATATAGAAGACTGCATAACTTAATCAATATTAAAATTAATGGTAGAAAATATAAATTATTTATTAAATAATGTTGAGAATGTTTACTACTAGGAAAGAAAAATGTTATTTCTTTATCCTACCCGACAAAATTAATTCCATGTTAATTAGAAATCTAACTATACACATTAATACCATAAATTAATGAACCTAACATGGAAGTAAGCATATCCACACATGAATGTCAATTTGACTACAAGACACATTAAAATCTTTTATATTTTTTAAAAACATGTTAAATTAGAGCCAAGAACACAGAAAGAAAATATTTAATGAACATATAAAGAAATATTGAAATCCATAAGAAAATATTAAACATATTAGGAAAAAATTTAAAGGACATCTAAAGTTGATTTACAAAGAAGTAGTAATAGAGGTCAAAAATTGGAGGAAAACTATTTTTATATGAATCCAATAAAATGTAGTCCATGGGGTCACAAAGAGTTAGACACAACTGAGTGAATAAAGAATAAAATGTAATTTTAAAATATCATTATTTTTCATTCATGATATTAATTCATGTTTAAAATACTGAGAATTGTTGAGGACATGGAAAGAACTTTTAAACACTGCTGATGAAATTGTAAATTTGTATACTTCTAGAAGGGAATTTAGAAAGTTGTGCTAGAGACAATGTTTTTAGAAATATTTATAAGTTTTGACCCAGAAATTCCATTTTCACCTGTTTCCTTAAGAAAATAATCAGAAATATTCATTTAAAATAATTTCACCATTACTTTAAATAGTGGAAACTGGACATATTTTAACTATGCACCCTTATGCTGTTATTTAAGAAGATCATAGTGCACGTTCATCATAGAATATTATGTAACTGTGAAAGATGTAGTTTCAAAGGCCCTAATAGCTAAATGTATGTGCTGTAAGTTAAAACCATGTTGCATATCTTCAAAAATTTCCATGAGATATTTTATTTAAATAATATAAAATTACACTACTTTTATGAAAATCAAAGTGTTTGCCCCACCATTATAATTCCATAACACAATATTTGTAGCAAAACAGTTTAAAATAACTACTTGAGGAATTCTAATTTTCTCAGGAAGGCTACTTATTATAACATGAGAAAAACAAAAGCCTTAAAAAATTACCGTTTCTGTGTTTTCAGGTCAGGATTTAAACATGAGCTGTAGCTCATCTTACATCAGGTTTGTTTGTTCTAATGATGATGCTTTACAAGAACTGTTAAAATATAGAGGATGTGTGAAGAATTACTCAACTTGGTCAGAAGAGGGAGCTTATAGACAACAAAAAAAGCATAAATACACATTCTTATCAGAAGTGAAGTGAAGTGAAGTCAAAGTTGCTCAGTCTTGTATGATTCTTTGCAACCCCATGGACTATCAGTCCATGGAATTCTCCAGGCCAGAATACTGAAATGGGTAGCCTTTCCCTTCTCCAGGGGATCTTCCCAACCCATAGAGTATTATTTCAAGTCTATATATTGACTACAAATGAAAAAATAAGTAACCACAGAATATTTCCATGATAGCTTAAAAATATCTGTTTTTTTCTATTAAACTTGCCTTCATTCTTAAGAGGATTTCATGTCTCACTCTGTCATCATACTATTTGCACATTTGACCTCTGTAAGTATTGCTGATAAAGTGAAAAGCTGGCTGATGGATGTATCTATGTTGCTTTATCCTTTTCTCTTGCATGTAGTGAAGTTGGCAAGTGAGCCAAGGAACAAGATGGTGCACAGTGAGAAGTCATGAAAACTAAACCACTGAATAAAAATTTATTATATGTTATTTAATAAAAAGCTTCCACGATGGCTCAGCAGGTGAATCTGCCTGCAATGCAGGAAACACAGGAGATGTGGGTTCGATCTCTGGGTCACGAAGCTCCCCAGGAAGAGGAAATGGCAACTCCAGCATTCTTGACAGGAGGATCCCACGGACAGAGGAGCCTGGCGGGCTGTAGTCCAAAGGGTGGTATAAAGTGACTGAGTGATTGAGCACACAGTTGAGAAAAATACAGGGGCAAAGTTTTCTGTTCAAAATAGTTCATTAAGGATAATAAATATTAAAAGTGAAAATATATGAATCTAATTCAGAGTTTTTTTTTGTATCAATACTCAAAGTTTAAAACTAGAATTGGCTTTCTACTTTCCAGTAGTGTGCAAAGTCTACATAAACCCAACTGTGTTGGAGGTGTGATATTAACAGTAAACTATAGCAAACCAAGCACCAGAAGAGACTTCCCTAGAAGTCCAGTGGTTAAGAATCGGCCTTCTATTGCAGGCAACATGGATTCAATCCCTAGTCGAGGAATTAACATACCACATGCACAGTGGCATGACCAAAAAAAAAAAAAAAGAAAACCACAGAATAAAGTTTTGTTATTATCATAAACATATGATGAAGAGAAGTATAACTCAGAGTTCAGGATGTGAAAATAATGAAGATAATCCTTTTAAAATTAGCGTAACAAGAACCCAACATACAAGACAGCAAAAGGAACGCAGATGTATAGAATAGACTCGTGGACTTTATGGATGAGGGTAAGGGTGGGATGATATGGGAGAAGGGCATTGAAGCATGTTAATTTTCATATGTCTAATCAATCGCCAGCCCAGGACTGATGCTCGGGGCTGGTGCAGCGAGATTTCCGGGGGGGGGGAGGGAAGAGGGAGGGGGTTTCCGGAGGGGAAGCATATGTAAACCCATGGTGATATCATGACAATGTATGGCAAAAACAATTAAAAAAAATAAATTAAATAAAAAAATAAATAAAATTAGTGTTCATGAACACAATCACTGCATTCAATTCTTGTCTCTATGTGTTGAGGGGGAAGTAAAACAAATTGAAGTAGATGCACACCAGAGTCATAAGTAACACTCAAATTTGGAAAACAAATCATGAAAATATTCCATATATAGGGTGAATTCTTAAGTTAGTTACCTTGAAGAGAGAATTTGAAATGGTTACTTAGTGTTTTTCAAATATAGGATGGTTGATCATGCCCAGGGGGTGGGACCAGATGTTTTCCATCCTTCAAGTGAAAAAAAAAAAGATGAATTGTTCATTTCAGTGACTACTGCAAAGGCGAAGAAAGAGAATAATAGGGGAGTTTATGCTTCTGCTCTTTGGTGTGGATCAGTGCTAATCTGGCATGAAGCCTGGACCTAAACAACCTTAAATGGGTCCTTAAATTGGTCTTATTTGTATGCAGCCTGGCTTAGATTGTCCCAAGCCTTTCTTGAATTTATGTGTGCTGCTGAATTAATTTGACAAAAAATGTTTGGTGTGGTCTAGGTGCGCTGTCAGGTGGCAAGAATAATTGAAGTTTCTTTCAATGTAAGGCAGGAAGAAAGGGCTTGGGAGAGGATTTTCAGGCAATCCAAAAATAGAAGGAAAATGGGGCATTTAGGAAAAGAGAAAATGGAGGACTGATATTCACATTGATAAGAGGAAAAGATATTCTGTGTATCTCACTCTTTATCTTCTTATCAGTAATCAACTATTTATTTTCACTCTTTTAAGAGATGAAAGGGCTTCCCCTGTGACTCAGCAGTAAAAGAATCTATCTTCAATGCAGGAGATGAAGGAGATGAGGGTTCTATCCCTGGGTGGGGAAGATCCCCTGGAGGAAGACATAGTAATCCACTCCAGTATTCTTGCCTGGAAAATCTTATGGATGGAGGAGCCTGGCAGGCTATGGTACACGGAGTTGCAAAGGGTTGGACAATACTTAAGTGACTGAGCACAGGTACAAGAGATGAAATTTTCTCTAGAGGAGGAACAAAGAATTCTTATAGTTGCATTTTAAATACTATCTACCAGGAGACATTTATTTTATTATTGGTATATCTTCATATATACCTCTGCCCTAAATATGGCCACATTTCATATATATATGTACTGTCTAAGTCTGTGACTTCAAACAGTTATTTAAAAGCACCATTTATTAAACCCTGACCTCATGCCAACCTTTGGGTGACGTGATGGATAAAAAGATGAATGACACACAGTTCTAGAAGCTCACAGCCTCACAGAGGAGTCAGGCACATCAACACACATTTCGAATCTGCTGAGAACTAGGTCCAAGGTTTAGTGGTAAGAGACAGGAAGCCATGGAGACTGGATCAGGCAGGGATGGGCAAGAGCGAACTCAGCTCTCAAATGATCTCTCTCGGGGAAAACAATCTTTTGCTTGCTCATCACTTGAGTTCGCTTGACTTGCTTTTCTTTCTCCTGTCATAGGATTTCAGACAGGATTTAACATGGAATGAGAAGAACTCTGCTCTCAGTTTGAAGACTGGGTTTTCGATCCGTAGCGGTTCCTTCGTTTCATTAGGTCCCGGGATCCTTATTTCTAATTGCAACCGATTGATTTTGTGATGTCTACATCCTTCCAAGAGGTTAGCTGCTCTTTTCTGCATCCTTTCCTGATATGTTCTACACGACTAAGTCCGCCAGTCAAACAACATTCGGTGGTTCCTTGTTAACAAACCTGCAGCATTTCAGGGCACAAGGAAGTTAAAAGTTGGACACAGTTATAGAATGTTCCATGCGTCTCTCGGCATTCTTTTAGAAAGTCAGCTGCAGTTTTGGACTCTGAATTAGTGGCAGTCACTTTATCTTCTGGTGACTCAGAAGATAAAGATTCTGCCTGCAATGTGGGAGACCTGAGTTTGATCCTTGGGTTGGGAAGATTTCCTGGAGAAGGGAATAGCTACCCATGCCAGTATTCTTGCCTGGAGAATTCTATGAGCAGAGGAGCCTGGCGAGCTACAGTCCATCACAAAGAGTCGAATGACTTTCACTTCACTTCTATTGATAATACAACTCTACTTGGACAATTTTAATGTTTTTAAAGAAAAACTTAATATCTAATTTTTCTTGACAACCCCAAATTTTAGATCTTTTTTTTTTTTTGAGGACAGTTTTATGACAGTATTCTCTGGCTTTATGGAAAGTAACATGTAAAGTAATAAGTTGTGAGACAAACTAGAGTTTGCTTGGTGTGACTCTTCAACACCCCCACAAAGCTATTCAACCCTCATATTGCAATTAATTAAATACACAAAAAGGAATTTGAGTTCTTCACTATATGGCATTTCTTAGAAGAGTGAAAAAAGATCACAGAGGGGCCAGTGTTTCTTCTACATGATGTCAGGACTGTCCCTGTGCCAGACTTCACTCCCCTTTGGGGGTCTGCCTAGAATGACCTGGAATCAGGTCAAGGGTTGTGACATCAGTCCCTCTGGGTCACTGGTCACTAGTGGAAGCTCAATTGCACCTACCTTTACCCATAGTCTAAAGCAAGGGAGAGCCGATAACTGAAATGACTAGTCTTAGGATAAATTTATTTTCTCTTTTTATCTGAAATAAAAAATAAATGCTCTCTTTTTACCTGACAGATTACTTCCTATTCATTTAGAGCATATGCATTTCTCCAGGGACTTCTTACATTTTAAAATGAGCACCTGAGAGATCTGTGCATATGTATTTGCCCATATATGGCTTCTTTTTTTTTTTTTTAAGGTTAACATTTTCTTTTTAATATGAAGCAACCAAAATTCAAAAGACATTCACACTGGTTTATATTTTTTTGAAAGTGAAAAATCATTTAAAGAAATACAATACAGGATTATTAGAAAATCTTGATCTATCTTAAAGCTTAAAATATGCAAAAAATGATTTAGTTTGGCAAGATTTAATTCAGTACTTATGTAATTTTTTTTTTTTATTATTGTTTTTGCCATACATTGTCATGATATCACCATGGGTTTACATATGCTTCCCCTCCGGGTCCCCCCTCCCTCCTCCCTCCCCCCCCGGGAAATCTCGCTGCACCAGTCCCGAGCATCAATCCTGGGCTGGCGATTGATTAGACACATGACAATTAACATGCTTCAATGCCCTTCTCCCATATCATCCCACCCTTACCCTCATCCACAAAGTCCACAAGTCTATTCTATACATCTGCGTTCCTTTTGTTGTCTCCCATGTTGGGTTCTCATTACTGTCTTTCTAAATTCCATATATATGTGTTAATATACTGTATTGTTGTTTTTGCTTCTGGCTTACTTCACTCTGGATAATGGGCTCCAGTTTCGTCCATCTGAGTAGAATTGCTTCAAATGAATTTTTTTTTAATGCTGAGTAATATTCCATTGTGTATATATACCACAGCTTTCTTATCCATTCGTCAGTTGATGGGCATCTAGGTTGCTTCCATGTCCTGGCTATTGTAAACAATGCAGCGATGAACATTGGGGTGCACGTGGCTCTTTCAATTCTGGTTTCCTCGGTGTATATGCCCAGCAGTGGGATTGCCGGGTCATATGGCAGGTCTATTTGCAGCTTTTTAAGGAACCTCCACACTGTTTTCCATAGTGGCTGTACTAGTTTGCATTCCCACCAACAGTGTAAGAGGGTTCCCTTTTCTCCACATCCTCTCCAGCATTTATTGCTTGTAGACTTTTGGATGGCAGCCATTCTGACTTTAACAAGTGGTGCTGGGAAAACTGGACAGCCACTTGTAAAAGAATGAAACTAGATCACTTTCTAACACCATACACAAAGATAAACTCAAAATGGATTAAAGATCTAAGCATAAGACCAGAAACTATAAAACTCCTAGAGGATAACATAGGCAAAACACTCTCTGCCATAACCCAAAGCGGGATACTCCATGACCCACCTCCCAGAATATTGGAAATAAAAACACGAATAAACAAATGGGACCTAATTAAAATTAAAAGCTTTTGCACAACAAAGGAAACTATAAGCAAGGTGAAAAGACAGCCTTCAGAATGGGAGAAAATAATAGCCAATGAAGCAACAGACAAACAATTAATCTCAAAAATTTACAAACAACTCCTGCAGCTCCATTCTAGAAAAATAAACAACCCAATTAAAAAGTGGGCCAAAGAACTTAACAGACATTTCTCCAAAGAAGATATAAAAATGGCTAACAAACACATGAAAAGATGCTCAACATCACTCATTATCAGAGAAATGCAAATCAAAACTACAATGAGGTACCACTTTACATATATGGCTTCTTGTTTTATCATATCAGGGAGCTGCCTGTTTCTGAGTAGGAGAGCAATGGATAAATGCCCCATGGCAGGTGACTGGTGTGTGTCTTGTGATTATTTTGTTGGAGACATGCAGAGGAGCAAGATGCTTGCTTTCCAGAGATCTTCCCAGAGTTCTTTGTAAATGTCTTCTGTGAAAATTCCAAATGACTGGAATGATCATTTCATCCTTAGGAGCAGGAAGCTGGGTATCTTCACTGATGCTCTGAGTAACTCCATCTCTACTGTGGCAAAGTGCAATTATCTCCACTCTTACTTGTGACTCATTGTAAGCTTGCATTCAGGAACTTCCTTTTATTGTTGCTTCATCTCAGAAGAAGGGATTCAGTTCAGTTGCTCAGTCATGTCCGACTCTCTGCAACCCCATGGACTGTAGCACACTCGGCTTCCTTGTCCATCACCAACTCCTGGAGCTTGCTCAAACTCATGTCCATGTCCATCGACTTCTATTCGGTGATGCCATTCAACCATCTCATCCTCTCATCCTCTGATTGAGAAACTAAAATTCAATATTTAAAAGAAAAGAAAAGTTACCTGGTTAAATCTGTGATGAAAAAATTGAGGAAAAAGTCCACAAAAATTGTATCAGCATTAAATACACATATACATTTCCTATAAGCTGCTCCCTGGTTACTCGCCTATGATGACAGAGATGTTCTGAGTCCCCCAAATCTTCAGTAAAATGGAGTTTCAATCCCTGCCATTGTTCAGTTCATTTTTTCAGAGTCCACAGATAATAATTCTAATGGTGTCAATACTCTGGTAAGTATTACATATCCACGAGAGAACCTGGGTTAGTAGGTGACAGATGAAGCACAATGTTTAATAGCTTGTGGTTATCTTTCCATGAACAAGATTAGGGGAAAACAGCAATTTTGAGTGACACTGAATACAAAGAATTAAAAAGACATCTTCCCCGTGTTTTCTCATATCCTGTGGTTGGCCATGGCTGGATGTTATGGTTTGTAGTCATGAATGTGACATTGTTCCCAGTGACATTCTGGCCTAACCCAGGGAAGGAAATGCTAGCAATCTGTCAACAGAGTTAGCCTTCAAGAGTTCTGCTGTTACAAACCAAAGTTCTGATTGGCACCTGAACTTTAGGAGGTTTATTTAGTGTTAGAGAACTTCAACATATTCAGGTTACCCCTCAGTTCACAATTTTCTATATGTTTTATCCAGTGACCCATGACATAATTCTGTGTAGTCCCCTAATCCCCTTGCTCTTGAGGGTGGCCTCTCCTGGTGAGTTTCTGTCAGCCTGGACCTGTGTGTGTTTCCTGGAATCACGGAGACAGGCGGGCTGAGGCAGCACCCCGTTCTGGTTCTTCTGGCAATGGGATCCTTACTCCACACTCCATCTGACTGCTTCCCTTTTTTTCCACCTCTGCAAACTTAGATCTTCACCACTTAGAGGTGCTTTAAGATACCCATTCCCTTTGCTATTCTCTTTCTACCATTTCTCTCTGGCTGCTACAGGCATGGGGAACTTCTCAGTTCTATCATGGCCCCTCCATAACGCCTTACTAACCCTGAAATGTGAGGAAATCACACTAGTTTGCCATTGAAGCCAATGCTGCCATGCCAGTGTTCTGATAATGGGCTCATATGTCAAGTATATGCTTGTGGAGTGAAGAACTCACAGATACAGGCATGGGTTGTGATGTTTCCACAGAGTCAAGGTAGAGACAGAGGATTTGGGGAAAACTGAGATTGAGCTTGCAAGTAGGTAAGGAAAGAAAAAAAGAAACACAACCTTGTTTCAGTCTTTCTGTTTCAACTGACTGCTGGTTTAGGCAGCCAACCTGCCACCTGCAGTTTTATTCACTTACAGAAGAAACTAAGCCTCATAAATTATCTCAGAGAGTGCTGCGTGAGGAAAAGCTTTGGAAACTAGTGAGCAAGTTACTGTATGTAGATAGTGATGTTGTGGCTAAGAAACGGAATGGAATTAATATATACCATAGGCCTGGCCTCTAAAATATTTTTCATAATCCTTTCCTTGCTCTCTCCTCTTGCACCGTTGAAAGAGAAGAAATCCAAGATGGTGGAATCATGTGGTAAAAAGATCCCAGATCCCTGAGTCCCACTAAAAATAAGAGTCCTTGGTGCAGCAGAAGGGAGGTTTATGGCAGAGGGGGTTGATTGGGAAGGCCTAATCTCCCTTACTTTCTGGCCACACACTCTGGGGCAAATAGTACATGTGTGTATTTGTTGCTCAGTCATGTCCGACTCTTTGTGACCTCATGGACTGTAGCCTGCTAGGCTCCTCTGTCAATGGGGATTCTCCAAGCAAGAGTACTGGAGTGGGTTGCCATGCCCTCCTCCAGGGGATCTTCCCAATCCAGGAATCAAACCTGGGTCTTCCACATTGCAGGCAGACTCTTTACTATATGAGCCACCAGGGAATCTCAGGGCAAATAGACAAGTAGTCAAAGGCTTAGTAAGTGTCTTGCACTAGCGAATATTGGGGGTGAGGTGAGAATGTCAAGGACTACAAAGGAGGATTTGACCTGTGGCATGTGTTTCCCACGGAGATGGTATATACGGGTGGATCTGCAGAGTAAAGAGCACAGAGAAATACTGACAGAACGCCTCTGAAGTTCTTAAAGGTCCAGGTGCCTTTTTTGGGTGGTTGTGCTGTGTGGCATTTGGCAATTTAACCCTCACAAGCACTGCTATTCTTTCAGGTCCAAGACCAATAGAGTCCCATTCCTTGGTCACAGAAGACCCATTAGAGTTGTGTCCCCAAGACTGAAGAATTGGAATCAGGATTTGCAAATGTGAAGAAGGGAGAAAATAAGAGCATGACAAATAAGAAGCAAGGAATAATGGCTTCACCGGGCTCACTTAGGTGGTGCTAGAGGTAAAGAACTCACCTGTCAAGCAGGAGGTGTAACACATGTGGGTTTGATCCCTGGGTTGGGAAGATCCCCTAGAGAAGGGCATGGCAACCCACTCCATGGCAACCCATCTTCCTGCTTGGAGTATTCCATGGACATAAGAACCTGGCAGGTTATAGTTCATAGGGACACAAGTGTTGGCCATGACTAAAGTAACTTAGTGCACACACACACAACTCTTAGAAGAGAAGAGAAGAGTCATGTCCACAAGCCATAGATCTGGGGTGTGGCGACACTGTTACTCTGAGACCAGACCTAAGGAAGTATCCAAATAAATAATGTATTTCTGTATTTTTTACCCATCTGTCAGTGAATAAATATATAGGGTAGAGCCTTGGCAAGGACTACAAAGTCTTATAGGAGAATACAACAGTGAGAAAAAGGAAAAGATACAACAAAATCTAATGTTTTTCCTCTATCCATGATACTAAAAACAGAATTTTATTCCTTTCCCTACATGTGTGTTGAGGGAGAAAGCTCTGTCTAAAAATTAGCTATAACATTATCTATAAAAAATTTCAGGAGGCGAAACTAAGATGGCAGAGGAATAGGACGGGGAGAACACTCTCTCCCCAATAAATATACCAAAAGAACTTTTAAAGGCCGAGCAAACTCCAAAAAACAGGAACTGAATGCTGGCAGAGGACATCGGGCATCTGGAGAGGCGACCCATTGCCGACGTGAGGAGGTAGGACAAAAGAAAGAAAAGAAAAAAAAGTAGAGGGAGAGACAAAGAGCTGGGGACGGGTTCCATCCTGGAAGGGGAGTCTGGAATAAAGAGGGAAAAAAAAAAAAAAGAGAGAAAGGTTTCCGAATACCAGGGAGCATTCTCTCTGGCAGATCTGCGGTAGATCTTGGAGAGCAATATAGCTGAGAGCAGAAGCAGATTAATAGCTAAGCCCTGCAAGGTTCGTCTCTGGCTACAAGGAACAGCTGAGCGCGGCAGCACAGCCGAAGCGGACTGCTCCTGCTCAGGGAGGGGCGGGCCGCGGCTCAGGGAACGGAGCAGCCTGAGGGACCTAACCTTCCAGGAAAAGCTCCCCGCCCCCAGGCCAGTGCACAAAACAAAGGGCGGTGAGGAGTCAACAGAGAGGCTGGGCAGCTGCGGGCTGCGGACCGGCCCAGCCCCCGCCTGAGAGCAGTGGGCATAACCCAGCCCCGGGGAGGCTAACCAAGACTTCTGGGGATTCTGGACAGATCGGTGCTGTATACACCTTAGAAGGAGTGCTCAGCTGCACGACTGGCCGGGCCGGGGGAGAGGAGAAGCCCCACTCCCCAACTGTGCTGGGCTGACGACAGAGAGCCTGAGCAGAGGGGGCGGGGGAAGCCCTCTCACCA
>ML662445.1:11662619-11754463 GCA_007570785.1 Antilocapra americana | reverse complement strand
AGTCAGAATGGCTGCCATCCAAAAGTCTACAAGCAATAAATGCTGGAGAGGATGTGGAGAAAAGGGAACCCTCTTACACTGTTGGTGGGAATGCAAACTAGTACAGCCACTATGGAAAACAGTGTGGAGGTTCCTTAAAAAGCTGCAAATAGACCTGCCATATGACCCGGCAATCCCACTGCTGGGCATATACACCGAGGAAACCAGAATTGAAAGAGCCACGTGTACCCCAATGTTCATTGCTGCATTGTTTACAATAGCTAAGACATGGAAGCAACCTAGATGCCCATCAACTGACAAATGGATAAGAAAGCTGTGGTACATATACACAATGGAATATTACTCAGCATTAAAAAAAAATTCATTTGAAGCAATTCTACTCAGATGGACGAAACTGGAGCCCATTATCCAGAGTGAAGTAAGCCAGAAGCAAAAACAACAATACAGTATATTAACACATATATATGGAATCTAGAAAGACAGTAACGAGAACCCAACATGGGAGACAACAAAAGGACCGCAGATGTATAGAATAGACTCGTGGACTTTGTGGATGAGGGTAAGGGTGGGATGATATGGGAGAAGGGCACTGAAGCATGTTAATTGTCATGTGTCTAATCATTCGCCAGCCCAGGATTGATACTCGGGACTGGTGCAGCGAGATTTCTCGGGGGGGAGGGACGAGGGAGGGGGGACCCGGAGGGGAAGCGTATGTAAACCCATGGTGATATCATGACAATGTATGGCAAAAACAATAAAAAAAAATTTCAATAAGCTAGAAAATTATTTCATTCCTCCATTGGAAAAGTTGTTGTTGGGCTTGTGTAGTGGTGTGAAATGGGTTTGCAAAAGTGTCTGAGTTTTACTAAGGATGTGAAAAAATGGATTTGAACTCAGGCTAGGTGCTCTGATGAGTAAATTCAGAGAATAACAGCAATTAGGCTGACACGGTCTTGAAGCTTAGACCAACAAAAAGTTGTTTACTTGGGCTTGCTGCATAGAAAACAGACCAGTTCAGGAGAGGGAGAGGATGATAGCTTGGCAAGT
This sequence comes from Antilocapra americana, assembly GCA_007570785.1. Lineage (NCBI taxonomy): Eukaryota > Metazoa > Chordata > Mammalia > Artiodactyla > Antilocapridae > Antilocapra > Antilocapra americana. The sequence goes on along the minus strand of ML662445.1, from coordinate 11,753,416 downwards.
TAAGAATTGCCCATGAAGATTCCCTGGAGAAGGAAATGGCAACCCATTCCAGTACACTTGCCTGGAAAATCCCATGGACAGAGGAGCCTGGTGGGCTACAGTCCACGTGATTGCAAGAGTCAAACAGGACTTAGTAACTAAACAGCAAAAACACCAGCAATAATATAAAACAGAGTGAAAGGTAAGAGAAATTCAAGGGAAAGAGCCTGTTTGTTTTGTAGTAGCTTTGGTCAGAGGCTCTTGTCTTATCAGAGGTAGAAACAGGGATTAAAATGGGACCTGACAACAAACTCACTTTTCATGTGATGGGCCTGCTTATAATGGAGTAATCATGACTTGACTCATGACTTACTCATCTTGTATGTTGAGCTGTCTTCTCACTGACAGTGGCAGCATCCCCCCACCATCACCATGGCTTCCAATTTTATTTAGCTTCTACTGTTTGGGGAAGTATGTTGAGAACATTTCTGTCTGTGATCTCACTAATCCCAAAAACAATTCTAGCAGATAAAAATGTTACTGTTGTTGTTCAGTTGCCAAGTCATGTCTGACTCTTTGCAACCCCCTGAACCGCGGTGTGCCAGGCTTCCCTGTCCATCACCAACTCCCGGAGTTTGTCCAAGTTCAAAACTATGACTGATGTTCCTCAGTACCTGTTTCTACACTTTTTTTTTGCTGAGCACAGAGAAGGCTGCCCTTCCCAGCCCCCTCCTGGCTGGGTGTGGCCATGTCCTTACTCTAGCCATTGGAAACGGGCCTGCTGTGTGTCACTCTCAGGCTGACACCCATTGCTGGTGAGAGATGCTGCTCCGTCCCAGGAGGACACTTTGTGTTGAGGTGGCAGGGTCAAAATAGCTAGGTGACTTAGAACCCTGAGATGCCTTATGGTCCCACAGGGACTTGGCATGAATAGGAAATACCACTATATTGTTTAAAACCACTGTGTATAAGTGGTATGCCTGGTGGTTCAGTGGTAAAGAATCTGCATGCCAGCACAGGAGACATGGGTTCAATCCATGATTTGGGAAGATCCCAGATGGAACTAAGCCTGTGAGCCACAACTATTGAGCCTATGCTTTAGAGCCTGGGAGCTGCAACTGCTGAAGCCCATGTACCCTCGAGCCCACACTCCACAACAAGAGAAGCCACTGCAATCAGAAGCCCACCCACCACAACTAGAGAGTAGTCCCTGTTTGCCTTGACTAGAGAAAATCTGCAGCAGAGAAGACCTAGCACATTAAAAAAGAAAAAAAAAAAAAGAGCCACCATGTGGGACTGTTTGTTATCATAGCATCATCCAGACTCTCCTCTTTCTACAAGCTGTATTTACCCATGAATTACATTTTACAAATGAGAAATAAGAACCTTACCTAATACTCCACATTAGATTGTTGAGCCAGAGTATGAATATGTCTGTTGTTGCCTTCAAAACATGGAAGAGGTAAAGTAGTATGGATAAGTTAACCAGCTAACTGGGATCTACGAGACTGATAGCACCATAGAAAAATGGCAAAAAAAGAATGGCAAAGAAAAGAGGCAAGCCCTTAGGGGTATAAATGCAACCAGTTTTGAAGAAGAAATTCTTGTGTGTGTATGCGTGTGTGCACGTGTGTGTGTGTGTTTTAAGGCAACATCTGAGGTTACCAATACAGGACACTTAGAAAACTTCTTGGAAATGACTTAGTTTTTTCCAGAACCCTCCAGATCTATTATATTCTTTCTCTCATTAAAGACATCTCTGCTGCCATGTGTGGAACATAGAAGAAAATACACAATGGTCACAAAAGATCCTTTGTTGTGGTCTGACACTAGCATGGCTCATTCGCTCATGCTACACTTGAAAACATTAGAAGTAACTATGGCCATCATACTCGTGGTGAAACACCTCGCTAATGGCCTTCCAGCAGGAGCTATGACTCAGAAGGCATTTCTCAGTTTCCAATGCAGGGTGACTGCTGTATTTCTCTGCATCCTGCTTAGTGCTAGAGTACCTCTGAGGACAGAGTGGGGCTCTGTTTTATTAAATACTGTGGATACGGATGGTTGACAACAGCAGATCAAATGAGCACTTGGTTAACCCATCAGAGGAAAGGCTATGTGGGGAAAAATACTACAAACTCCCTTCAGATAGTTTCAGTCCCTTGATGTTGTTTAGTTGCCATGTTGTGTCCACTTCTTTGTGACCTCACGGACTGCAGCACACCAGGCTTCCCTGTCCTTCACTATCTCCCAGAGTTTGCTCAAACTCATGTCCATCAAGTCAGTGATGTCACCCAGCCATCTCATCCTCTGCCTCCCCCTTCTCATTCTGCCTTCAATCTTTCCCAGCATCAGGGTCTTTTCCAATGAGTCAGTTCTTTGCATCAGGTGGTCAAAGTATTGGAGCTTCAGTTTTAGCGTCAGTCCTTCCAATGAATATTTAGCATTGATTTCCTTTATGATTGACTGGTTGGATTTCCTTGCAGTCTCAGGGACTCTCAAGAGTCTTTCTCAGTCCTTCAGCATTTCGTTAATCAGGATGGTTTTCTTTTCATGACATCTCATGATTTCTCATTTCATCTCTTTCAAGAGTGATGCACAGTGCTTCCAGCCCTGCTTCCTTCAGGAGCAACCATCAATGAGACACAGGAATGAAAGCAGGGCGTGTTTATTATGAGACTGCCACCTCTTCTGCGCAGACCCCAGCCTGGCACTCAGCTCACGGTAGGTTCTCAGTCAGTGCTGGAAGAGAGACTAGCTCCTGGACTCATTCAGGTTCAGATGCCTACGAAGCGCCTTAAGACCCCTCCATTTCTACTTTTTGAAATGTGAACTCTTGTCTTTAGAACAATAAGGAAAATAGATAATTGTAATTATTATAATCAGAATGTGAAAGGGCTGAGGTCAGCTGGTTGACTCCAAAGTAAAACACCAGTGCCATAACCTTGAGCCATTTTACCACATGATCCAGCCTGAGAGAAGTGGGTTTGGGGAGAGGACTTTGGGCTGCCCCTTCCTCTGTCCTGCTCAGATGTCTGTCTGGTCTCCAAACCTGCCTGCATAGAGCAGTCTAAGCTCCTTCAGGAAAGCGCTCCGCAGGCAGGGTGTTTCCACCCCAGGCTTCCTGTGGACTGTGAGAAGCAGGCTTCAATACTTTTTAATGGTAAAATTTAATTAAACTAAATATACCTCAGGGAAGAATAATGTATGCAAACTTATCACAAAATCAAGCACCGTGGTGAGAAAAAGTGAGAGCTTAATGTGGATGAATTCCAAAATATTTGGCTTAAGCAACAAAACCAGCTTATTCTGTATTTCCCAGTAATATGCTGTGTGGGTCTTTAAACAGTTGGTTGTTTAATAATAGTAATCTTCCAGCTTATTTCTCCGATCCGCCGGCCTGCGACGGTCCTTCATTCTCAGTAAACACCGTGATACAATCAGTCTGCCGCAGATGCTTCTTCTTCTATTGCTGCGGCAGAATCATTTGGGGAAATCTGTGAAACTAATGCAAAATCTCACGAAGCTATTCAGAAATATGGATTGAAAATGGAAGGCTGGAAAAATAGCTTGTCATAGCCCATTAGCAGCTATGCACGCTATTTAAGGAATTATTTTTCAAATGGTTCTTTTTTGCACATTAAAAAAAAAAATTCCAAAGTTGTTTGTTCTTGAAGAACAATGGGAACATTGCTCACAGAATGTGAAGTCAGATCTGCCAGGCAAATATTAATATTTCCACTGGTATACAGGATGTGGCTTGATTTAAGGTTAGCCTGTGCATTTTTCGCAGAGAGAAACAGTATTTCTGGTGTTATTTTTATTGAGAAGAGAGGATATTCCTGTGACTAGAACTGAATGCTATAATTTCATTTATCTTTGATGAGCAAGATTCCGTACTGAAGGACTGGCCTGTACTTCATCAGAGCGTTTGTCAGTTTGTTCATTTTTCCATTTCTACATTGTTTTTAAAGGTTTACTCACAAATTTTGCTTCCTTCCAGCATCCTTTAATATTGGTGTCTTTCTCGGATTTTTGAATTTATTTTCTTCATTTCCCAATCAATGGTGTTAGCTTCATATTTGGTTACATTATTCTCCTCTGAGATGCTGGCAATTTTACTTGTTTTTCTCAACTCCTGGTTATGAAAACAACCATTTTTTGTTTTGTGTTTTGATTTTCTCCCCATACACAAGGAAGGAAAAATAGACATCTGATACTTAACAGTCACTGTGAGCCCACTAACACACTTGGGGCCTTCTACTAAGAGCTTTTGCATACAGCACAGTTTCTTATATTTTAGAGGATGGAAAACTGACATTAAGAGGTATTGAAACACTTGTCTAAAGCTTACCCATGGAGCATATTGCAGAGTCAGCATTCAAAGCCATTTCATTCTGACAGTCAAGTGCCCGATCTTTCCACTCACACAAGATACCCTAGAATTGTCAATACCTTCCTATCCTGGCCAAGCCACTAAGAGCAGAGCTAGAGAAAGCATTAAGAGTGGGCTGTGTAGTCAGATGGACCCGGAACCACTTAATCGCTCTGCCACTTATTGCTTTAGCAATTTACATAGCTTCCAGTTAAAATGAGAGTCATCCTTACACCAGGAACAACAGAATTCCTGGTGGTCCAGTGGTTAAGAATCTGCCAGCCAATGCAGGGGACACGTGTTCAATATCTGGTCCAGGAAGATGCCACATGACTTGAAGCAACTAAGCCCGTGTGCCACAGCTTCTGAACCCCTCACACCCTACAGCCTGTGCTCCATAACAAGAGAAGCCACCACAATGAGCAGCCCGTGCACCTCAATGAAGAGTAGCTCCCATTCACCACAACTAGACAAAGCCCGCGTAGCAATGAAAACCCAGCACAGCCAAAAATAAATAAATTAATTAAATTAAATTGAAAACCTAGAAGATAATGTAGCATAATACATAGCTATTCATGAGAGCCAACACATGAGATCATTAAATTTATGACCCCAAATGTAGTGAGCATATTTATCCTGAAAAAGAGTCATGAACTATTTTCTTTGATTTGGCTATTTCTTTAAAGCTCAAAATGTCTATGCCCCACTCCCACCATCCTCCACATTCCAATGGAAAGCCAATACTTGCAGGCTGCTTAGAGGGCCTGCACGTTTAGACCTCTAGGCTGCTACACTGTCCATGTGAGTGATGAGAATTAACACCTTCTGCTTTGTCCTCAGTCCGGGAGAGAAGGGTCAATGCTGGCAAGCGTGAGGGCTACATCATCCTGAAGCCCTGTTCTGCCCACAGAAACAAGGCTGCCAGTTACACTCAGCCTCAACTGTGGGTTGAGTACATGTGGACCCAGTATGTGTTGGACAGATGTATAGGGAAGAGCTAGGTAATCTTGACCTTGACCTTTGCTTCTGGCATAAGAAGATGCTGCTGGCTTCCATAATGTCTCTTGGGACATTCTTTGGACTTTCTAGAACATGTTGACATTTGTCATCCACTCAAGTGTGAATTCCTCTGGACATATTCACAAATAACCATCAAATCTGGAGTATGGATTTATGATATTTATAAGAAGCACATAAAATGGGGCAAAAATTAAATTTCAGGATCCTAAAGTGAACATTTCCAAATGGATTCTCCTTGCCAGTATCTTAATTGAAGCCTTCTAAATTCCACTTTGGAAGAGTAAAGGGGCCTCTCGTTTTGTTACTTCAAACTCTTCGTCAGAGGATTACTGAATAGAATAAAATGTAAGTTCATTGTGTGAATGAACCAGGGTGATTTTGATTCAATTCATGACACTGAAAAGAAAAGGCATTTATTTGGGGCTGTGTTGGGCCTTAGTTGTAGCTTGAGGGATCTCTCATTGTTGCAGGTGGGCTCAGCAGCTGCGTGGACCTAGTTGCCCCGTGGCATGTGGGATCTTAGTTCCCTGACCAGGGTTCGAACCCATGTTGTCTGCGTTGCAAGGCAGATTCTTAACCACTGCCCTCATATTGAATGTCTTGGGCCCAGAGAAGTATATACAATCCAGGCTTCTCAAGGAGGTTAGAAGAAACAGGTATTTTTCCCCCAAGAAATGTGGTTTTAAAAAATGATATTAAGTCGTAACTTCACTTGGTTATGACTTAATATCATTTTTTTAAAAGGGCATTATTGGTATCTAACTGGTACAAATCACTACAAGTTCAGCTAGCAGGCAGCTCTTGGTTTCTCCAGCAGGAAGATTCAGACCATCTCTCCATGTTTCTGTGACATCTTTTTCTCTAAACCCAGAAAAGTGATATTTACAGCCAAGCCTTTCTTGAGAACCTTGTAGAGTACAGCAGATGAAACTATCTGGGGTGTCAGGGTTATTCCTGGCTCTGCTTGCTTCTCTCTTCCTTGCCCTTTCATGAATAAGCAGCATCATTTCTCTAAGACTTTATTTTGTCTCTTAAAGAGTGGTGAGAATAATACCTGTCTTGTGGAGATTTTCTAACGATTAGGTAGAAGAAAAACTCAGAGAGCCTTGAGCCTCCGGACTGAATGCATTATATAAAAGTAATTACTTAGTGCCGACCGCTAGGAGGTATTTTGTTTTAGTCAGGTGGTGCCCCAGGTATTTATTTTGAATAAATAAAGTGAGCTTAAAGGAAACCCTGCCATCACCTCCTCTAATGCTCTTATTTTACAGATAAAGAAAATGCGTGATTCTGTGATAGTATGAAATGAAGTCAGTTAGGCTGTGTCCCGATTTCCATCCTTGATCTCATCCAGCTGATCTGCCCCAGTCCCCGGAACGTCCCCCACCCTAGAGCACTGGAATGAGGAATAGCCCCCCTCGCTAACAACCTCTCCTGAGAATCCGCTGACTTCAAGGAAAAAAATCCTCCCAATAAATCAGATCTCAACAGCAACTCATCTTTCTCCCCTCCACCACTCCATTTCTCTCCTTGTCTCCATAAATGGAAAGCTTCTGCCTGAACTTCAAGACACCTGCAGATTTTACAGTGGGGATGTTCTTGCTTCTAAGTCCTGCTTGGACTTGAACTGGTCCCTTCACCATATTGGAGTAGCCCCCTACACACACACACACACACACACACACACACACACACACACACACACACACACCAACTCCAGTGACCTTCTTCCTCTTATTCCAATAGGTTTTTTTTAAATAAAACTATTTCTTTCCTTATCTAAGCCCAGATTTGTTTTTACTTGATATTTCCACTCAACTCTTACACCAGGCACTGTTAACACATGCTTTTTGCACTGCTCATTTTATCCTTATATGCGCTATTGGAGACCTTTCACCAGTCTGGCTCTTATTTCCCTAAATATAAAATAAAACTACTTGGTAGAGAGCTTTTCTTATTCACATATTTTTATTATTCTTCCTTCATACTCAGGACTACACTTAGTATCAGGTGGGGACTTAATAGCTATGTTCTTTGACAGTTTACTTGCTCTTCTTTACATAATTAATATTGACAGGTACAGCATATTAGTCATGTATGGATCTAAGAGTTGGACCATAAAGAGGGCTGAGCACCAAAAAATTGATGCCTTTGAACTGTGATGCTGGAGAAGATGCTTGAGAGTCCCTTGGACTGCAAGGACAAACCAGTCAATCCTAAAGGAAATCAACCCTGAATATTCATTGGAAGGACTGATGCTGAAACTGAAAATCCAATACTTTGGCCACATGATGAGCCAACTCATTGGAAAAAAACCTGATGCTAACAAAGATTGAGGGCAAGAGGAAAAGAGGGCAGCAGAGGATGAGATGGTTGGATGGCATTGCCAACTCAATGCACATGAGTTTGAGCAAACTCAGGGAGACAATGAAGGACAAGGAAGCCTGGTAGACTATAGTTCATGGGGTGGCAAAGCATCAGACATGACTTAGTGACTGAACAACAACAACAGCATATATTTAATGAATAAGACTTTTGATCAAGTGTAGAAAAATATGAATCACAGGTCCTCATCTTTAAGAAAGCATGATTTAGTTGAGGAGCTAAGAATTTTTGTCAGGCAATGAAGAATTAAGTGGCAAAAGCAAAACTATATATATTCCAAGGAATGAGAAAGATGTAGCTTCCTAAGGTTAAAGAATTTCAAGAAGAGATTTTCAGTAAACCTTGAGTAAAACTAAGAGGGAGAAGACAGGGCTCATTCTAGGCATGTGGACTGACTGAATAAGGACTGGAGCTGGTCTGGCCAGTGAGATGTCATTTAAGAAGAGGATAGATAGAAATTCTAAAAGTTTAACGCAGCTCAGATAGGAAAAGGGCTTTTCACATTTTGAACAAATTTATTGACGTAATTGACATACATTTGAACCAACTTATTGACTCCCTGCAATTAATTATAATTCTATCCAATTAATTGTGTATTGAGTTTTATTGGGTGAAGTATTATTGGGATTAAGTATTTGAGATGAAATGGCTACATGTGCTTTTGCTGCATAAAATATGGTAAGAACTTCCAGGAGTTCAGTTGTTAGAGGCATTCTGCTTATTGACACGTTATCCATCAACAATACTTCCTCACGTTTCTATTTTGATTGAAAACTACCAGGACATGATTCCTCCTAGTGAACGAATGGTACATCCTCCGGCAGTAGAGAGATGGTTTTCCTTGAAACTCACTGACAGTATGCAAGAAACTGAAAATCTTCTGGATTATTCTACCTCAAAGACTGATCTGCTACTTGAATCATCTTTTCTATATGGCAGTTTTATTTTTTTATCTCTTATTACAGTCTTGGGACACAATTTTGCTTTTGGGTACACTTATGTAGTCTGTCTGATAGATACTAAAATTGTAGTCTGTCAGGTAGATACTAAAATTGACAGTAATGGTTCTTTTCTATGGGACTAAAAATAGCTAAAAATATGGAGAGGAAGAACAGCCACCATAACAATAACAACAACAAAAAAGCTTGCCTGAAAAATAAGCTTTGTGTCTTGAGGATACACTCCTCATTTTGTGTGTGTGTGTGTGCCCTCCACTTCTCATTTTGTGAGAAGCAGTGATACCTAATTACTTTTCTTTTAAAATAGATTTGTGACCACTAGGGGGCCACCTTTCTATGGAGAGACCAGGGGAGTGAGTCATGAGAGCACAGGTGTTCAAGGAGCTTAATTAGTAGAGAAATCAAGCCAATTGTGATGGGATGGACAGAAGTTCCTCCTCCTTTTTCTCTCTAAGATGGCTTGCCTTTTTTTGTTAGTTTAAAGAGATTCCAAAGTCTGAATGAAAGTCAAATTTAAAGACACACTCTGCTTGACTAACACACCAAATCTTTCTATTAACTGCTAAAGCTGGTTCAGATTAACGATCTAGTACACTTGTGTAAAATGCATACAGTGATAAATTAAATGTGCACTTTAATGAAGATATTCTCATAGGCTCCGGTAGAGTTTAGGGAGAAATTTCTGCATAACATATGAAGGGTTGAGATGACTGACAATCCTGTTTGTTTTAGCACTAACTTTCTTCATGCATCTTGAGATGTCTGGGGGACATTTCAGATGCTCAAGGAGAACCAATGCACAGTTTTGTTTCATTGTCTACAGAGAAGTTATAGCCTCTTTAATTCTCTATTGTTCAGCTTTTAGAGACCAAGGCTTGAATGATAGCAATTTAGTTATTACGTTCTATTTCCACCAGAATTGTTTGTAGTTTAGCTCAAAATATCTATCTTCTTAATTTTAACTGGTTTTGCCAGTTGCCAGTTAAACCAGATTGCAAGTGAAAATGAATATCATCAACACACTTAAATATTTCTGTGCGAGATACAAAGCAGACTGTGGATGATTACAGACTACTGGAAAACGTGTTTCCACAAAAAGTTTCTTGGAAATTGCTAGGAGCGTGTTAGACTTTAAAATCACTCATAGATGTATGCTCCAAATTTTAGTAAATTAAAAAGAAAAAACTGTGTTCTGCTTTAAAAGTACAGATACTCCTCAAGTGTACTAGGTTATATCCTGATAAACTGCGTTAAGCCGAGATGTCTTTAATATATCTATCCTATCAAACATCATAGGCTTAACACAGCCAACTTTAAACAAGCTCAGAACACTTCCACTAGCCTATAGTTGGGCAGCATCATCTAATGCACAGATTATTTTATAAAACAGCGTTGAGTACCTCATGTAATGTATTGAATACTGCCCTGAAAGTGAAAATCAGAATAGTTGTCTGGGTACACAGAGGACATAAGTGTACTAGTCATTTACTCTCATGACTGGGAACTGTGGCTTGTTTTCCAGTGTCACAAGAGAGGATCATATCATATATCACTAGCCCAAGAAAAGATCAAAAGATCACAAGTCAAGTAAGTACTGGCTATACTGAATTGCCTTCATGCTATTGTAAAGTTAGAAAATCATAAGTTAAACAATTTTAAGTTGGAGACCATCTATATATTATACTAAGGATAGTGAAACTACTCTGTATGATCCTATAATAATTATAAAAATGGATATATGTTACCTATGCATTTGCCAAAACTCATAGAACGTACAGCACCAACAGGGAGCCTTAATGCAAACTACAGACTCTAGGCAATTGATGTGTCAATCCAGGTTCATTGATTTTATTAATAAGTGTACCACTCTGATGGAGAATCTTGATAGTGAGGGAGGCCATACACGCTGGGGATGAGGGTACCCGGAAACCTCTGTAAAGTGAAAGTGAAAGTCGCTCAGTCATGTCTGACTCTTTGCAACCCCATGGACTATACAGTCCATGGAATCCTCCAGGTCAGAATACTGGAGTGGCTGGCCTTTCCCTTTTCTGGGGGATCTTCTTGACCCAGGAATCGAACTGGGGTCTCCTGCATTGCAGGCAGATTCTTTTCCAACTGAGCCTTCATGGAAGCCCTAGATTTCACTCAATTTTGCTGTTAATCTAAAACTGCTTTAAAAAAGAAAGTCTATTAAAAAGTAAAAAAAAAAAGTATATCATGGAAGGAGAGTAATAGTCTTTAAGGCAATGATTCATATATTCCCCTACCATTTAAACATAGTACATGCAAGATTTATGTTGTACACTTGATAACTTTGATAGCTGTGTGTCATCATTATAAAGCCCCCCAATCACTAAACAGTCACTCATCACCCCTTCATGGTCTCCCTAAGCCCTGCCCCAGGTTAACCTCTTCATCCCTTTTCACCAGTATTCTAGTTATAGCCTGATGGGTCACTCTTCTTCCACCATCACTTTCCTAATGAACTTAGAATCATCTTCCCAAAATGCTTCTGATAATGCGCCTTCCTTTTCAAGATCTTTAAGACTCACAAATTGCAAAAACAAGTCAGACTATTCAGTCCACACATGTATATTCTGTACCATTACATGCTCAGTCACTCAGTCATGTCCAGCTCTTCATGACTCCACAGACTGGAACCCTGCCATGCTCCTCCATCCGTTGAGTTCTCCAGGCAAGAATACTGGGGTGGGTTGCCAAGATCTCCAGGAGATCTTCCCGACCCAGAGCTCAAACCCGCATCTCCTGAGTTTCTTGCATTGGCAGGTGGGTTCTTTACTACTGCACCATCTGGGAAAGCTGCCTGGACCACTAGCCTCTCAGAATGTCCAGTCTTTTTATCACCTTCTAGCCCTTTCTCCGCTAATAAATCTGCACACTAGCTTCATCTTGATATGTCTCCTTTGACTCAATTGTTTTCAGATTGCTATATATTAATGCCTTATCATCAATGGTCCATATAGATGCTACCCATGTATACACACACACACACACACACACACACACACACACGATAGCCTTGAGATTAGACTTCTCGAGGGATGGCATTCACAGTACTTACCTTCTGCACAACTTCTACCCACTGATCAGGTTAGGTTTATAATCTAACTGGTTATAAATATTCAGTAAGTTCTGATCTGATGGCCAGCCTGCAGCCTTTAGGTAGTCTCTAGGTTGGTTTCCTCTGGGGCTTTTACAAAGGGGTCAGACCACTTTCAAACGACCACAAGCCTCCGCGGTCCCATAGCACTTGTGTGTCTCTATCACAGCTCTAACCACATTCTGCTTGAATCACACGGTGTGATGATTTCCATGCTCTGCCACATAGAATGTCTAGTCATGTAGATGTTCAGTAAATGTTTGCTGATGGACTGATTGAATTACAAAACAAAAAATGAATTGAGCCCAAAGACCAATTTTAATCATCTTCCCATAACTGTTTATAATAATTGCATCCATCCATAAAGTGCGAGAAAAAACAGTGACTGAATTAAACTGGAACACTTGCTCTCTAATTAAATCTTACTATTTTTCATTTAACAGTAGCAGTGATAACGGTGATAATGATGATACCAAACAACTGCATAACATTCATAGTGAATGTTAAGCCTGGCATTGTATTAAGTGCTTCATATGTACTTACTTAATCCTCATATCTACCCTGTGTGGGGGGCTTCCCTGGCAGCTCAGGGGTAAAGAATCTACCTGCAATGCAGGAGACACAAAAGATGTGGGTTTGATCCCTGGGTCGGGAAGATTCCCTGGAGGAGGGCATGGCAATCCACTCCAGTATCCTTGCCTGGGAGTCCCACGGACAGAGGAGCCTGCTGGCCTACAGTCCATATAGGATCCAAAGAATCAGACACGACTGAAGCAACTGAGTGTGCGCCCTGTGTGGTGGTTCTGACTTGTGGGTGAGAACTCGGAGATTTAAGTAGATTTTCAGGCACAAATTTATCCTAGGCAGTCAGACTCCTAATCCAATGCTCTCTTGCTCTGAATTCATTTTTAATGAAAGTGCATTTTGATCTAATGAACCTATGATATATAGGAATTGTTTTCTCTTCCCAACTGTCTGTCCTATTTACCTCTAATGCTCTGACTTTGCCCCTATTTCTCTATAGAATATTTTACATTAAAAGCTTGTAAATAACTTTCGTAGAGAAATCCTCTAAAATCTGCAACTGTTGTCCACACACCAAATTATTTCTTTTTACACCTTCCATGAAATTATGTTTTTCTGCCTCCATTTTGGTATTGGACCCCACTGGTTTCCCAGCTAGGGACCCCTAATGACAGTGGGTTCCTCCTTCCCCCATCCTGGGCCACTCCGCTTCTCGCTGGCCTCTTCATTCCTCAGGCATCTGCTGCAACCATTACCCCAATATCTTTTCAGTTCAGTCAGTTCAGTCGATCAGTTGTGTCTGACTCTTTGCAACCCCATGAGTTGCAGCACGCCAGGCCTCCCTGTCCAAACTCATGTCCATCGAGTCGGTGATACCATCCAGCCATCTCATTCTCTGTCATCCCCTTCTCCTCCTGTCCCCAATCCTTCCCAGTATTAGGGTCTTTTCCAATGAGTCAACTCTTCCCATTAGGTAGCCAAAGTACTGGAGTTTCAGCTTCAACGTCAATCTCTTCAATGAACACCCAGGACTGATCTCCTTTAGGATGGACTGGTTGGATCTCCTTGCAGTCCAAGGGACTCTCAAGAATCTTCTCCAACACTATACTTCCAAAGCATCAATTCTTCGGTACTCAGCTTTCTTTATAGTCCAACTTTCACATCCATACATGACCACTGGAAAAACCATAGCCTTGACTAGATGGACCTTTGTTGACAAAGTAATGTCTGCTTTTTAATATGCTGTCTAGGTTGGTCATAGCTTTCCTTCCAAGGAGTAAGTGTTATTTAATTTCATGGCTGAAATCACCATCTGCAGTGATTTTGGAGCCCAAAAAATAAAGTCTGATACTGTTTCCACTGTTTTCTCATCTATTTCCCATGAAGTGATGGGACTGGATGCCATGATCTTAGTTTTCTGAATATTGAGCTTTAAGCCAACTTTTTCATTCTCCTCTTTCACTTTCGTCAAGAGGCTCTTTAGTTCCTCTTCACTTTCTGCCATAAGGGTGGTGTCATCTGCATATCTGAGGTTATTGATATTTCTCCCAGCAATCTTGATTCCAGCTTGTGCTTCTTCCAGCCCATCCTCATCCTAATTGTTCACCCACATTTCATTCTCAAACCTCAAATGGATGCTGGCTTCTCTTTCACAATTTAAAGAAAGCACCTAAAGAGTTATCACTACCATCTCAAATCATACTCTGAAATGTTGATACCTTAATTATATTAATAACATGACTGGCCAATTCAGTGTTTCAGATTACATGTTGGTTTCATTTCTCAGCTTTCCTTATGGGATTGCTAGCTTTGTTTTGAATATAATCCCTGTGAACCTCGTTGACATCTGTTTGGTTAAGAGACAGGATAGCCAGAGCATAACTGTTTTCAGTCTAAGGATCAGCCCCTGTGCTTAGTCACTCAGTTGTGTCTGACTCATTGCGACCTCATGGACTGTAGGCCACGAGGCTCCTCTGTCCATGGGGATTATCCAGGTGAGAATAATGGAGGGGATTGTCATGCTCTGCTCCAAGGCATCTTCAAACCCAGGGATCAAACCCAAGTCTCCTGCATTGCCAGCAGGTTCTTTACCATCTGAGCCACCAGGGAATAATGTTAAATAATCAACAAAGCAAAACCTTATAGAGTCTCTTGGAAGCCAACCCAGCGACCCCATCTTTTTGCAAACTTCTATCTGTGGTGTGAGATGCTTCCTATTAGTAACCCATGTTTGTGCATGTGCGTTTCTAAATTTCTACCCCCATCCAACCTCAACATCCTTAAATAATAGCAGAGCATCTCTTATGGGTTACTCTCCTCTCTGTATTTGATTCTCACGTAACAGTGCCCAGAACTTGTTAAAAATGAGGAACTTGGGATTGTGCTAACTGACTGGGGATGGGGGAGGTTGAATTTAGTTTTACAAGTTGAGCTCTCTAACATAGAACTAGGTTACTCCAGTCAAGAAATATGATTTACTTCTTCTTTTGGGTTGTTCTTTTAAAAAAAGTTACTATCAATGACATCCAATGTCACTGCCTGATGCTAACGTGATGTGTCAGATTAAATCAAATAGTAGTATCTGTCTAATTGTTTTGCAAATGAACAACCCAAGTCACTTATATTCAACGTAGCTCAACTTTAGAGAGATTTAAATAGAAAAGGTGATTCTCTGGAAGACTGATCTTTTCAAGTTTCCTGAGCCACTTGTGCAACATAGAAAGTATGTAGCTTTTCATCCAGCTGGCTCATTTGACCCAAATAAGGAGGATGGAAAAGACATATATTCTTAGATTGTGACACTGCCACCTGCCACCTGCCACCTGTCACCTCCAGGTCAGGGTCTTGAGCTGCTCTCTAATACAAATTGGAAAAAGAAGTCAGTGAACCTTTACCTTCTGCAAAATGTTATTTTATTTAAAGCTTTACAGCCACACTCTTGGATGGGGGAGTTCATGAGTGGCAGCTGTACCTGAGAATTTACCTGGGAGCACCGAAATGAAAATCACAGTCAGCCATCACCTAAAAATTGTTGGAGTGCAGGACTTAGGCAAGAGGTTTTGAATTCATGATTTATTTTCTCTTCTGGAGGCAGGTAGTGCTTCATATTCCATTCTAGACTTACACGCAGAGCTATGTGTAAAGGTCTGGACACATCAACTGTTAAAATGTGAAAACACTTCTCTACCAGTTGATAAAAACCACCACAATATTGTAAAATAATTATTCTCCAATTAAAATAGGTAAATTAACTTAAAAAATATAATCAGTGTACTCAGCCCCCTGAGCAAAGTCCCTGCAATCAAAGACCTTCCCTGGGGACCCCAGGACATGCCCACAATGCATCAAATAATAGGAATAATCCTGACACAGAAGGATTCTTAGATCCTTAGGCTCTGCATCAAGACCAAGGCCCGTGCCATTCCTTTGTTAAACATTTTAAATATTGTGCCCAAATGAGAAGAGGAGAACTTGAATGGACTGGCTTCTATGCAAGATCAGTAAACTTCCCTGGTGGCTCAGATGGTAAAGAATCTGCCTGCAGTGTGAAAGACCTGGGTTTGATCCCTAGGTTGGGAAGATCCCTTGGAGAAAGGAATAGCAACCTACTCCGATATTCTTTCCTGGAGAATCCCATGGACAGAAGAGCCTGATGGGCTACAGTTCATGGGGTTGCAAAGAGTTGGACACAACTGATTGACTGACATTTTCACTTTCAATGTAAGAAATACCCCTTTTCATTGGAGGCTTTGGATCTTTTACAAAACTGCAGTGGATAATAGGATCTATTGTAAGTCTTCTGTCTCTCATTATAGGAGTCATGTGATAAATTTCTTAATTTTGGGGGGAATGCCTTGTTTTCTGGGAAAGCAATTTGCTCCTCAGGAAATCTCGTTTCTTTGAATCTGACAGAATGAATGCATTAGAGTATAGTTTTCTTTTTGCTTTGTCTTTTAGGAGTTCCAGAATTCAAATAGACACTCATTGAATGATAAAATGCTGCAAGCTACTTGGTACATCTCTTGTTCATCCAGGAGACATAAGAGGTGTGGGTTTGATCCCTCAGTTGGGAAGATCCCCTGGAGGAAGGCATGGCGACCAGTTTTCTTGCCTGGGAAATCCCATGGACACAGGAGCCTTGCAAACTACAGTCAGTAGGGTTGCAAAGAGTTGGACATGACTGAAGCAACTTAGCAAATGCACTTGGTACATCTCTTTTACCTAGTAAATTATTTCTTTATTAATTTAATTTTTAGTTTATTTTAATATGATTTCATGTTAGTAGCTACATCAAAAATTGTTTTTAGGTGGGCAGGTAGTTGGTAAAAATTTTAAATGCATGGAGAATGCTCTGTGCTCTATTGGGTTAAGGGCTTTGGGTACCTTGCCCTACAGAGTCACAGCTGTCTTTCACTATGTACTCCTGGATGTCTCCAGACTTATATCAGTATGCTTCTGAATTCAGAACTAAAGTTTCTTATTGTTTATTTATTTATTTGCCTGTCTCATCTTAGATGCGGCATGTGAGATCTAGTTTCCTGGCCAGGGATCAAACCTGGGCCCCCTGCACTGGGAGCTCAGAGTCTTAGCTACTGGACTACCAGAAAAATCCTTAAATGTCTTATTGTTAAAGATGAAATGGGTGAGAATAAATACTGGAAACACGTTTATTTGTCCATGTACTTTACTCAAGAGTCCTCCGAGATTTATTCTCCCCTAAAATTGACTGAGCTAGAAAAGGAGAAAGAAAATCTTCAAAGGACTTATTGTTACTGTTTTATGTTTTGTCTTATGTATTGAGTTACTCTATCCATGTAGATCCAGATAGTCTTGGTATTTACTTAACTCATGGACAATTATAATCTTTCCAGTTGCTTCCTTTTCCTACCTTCCTGGTAGTCAATCCGTTGAAGCATGTCTAGTGTGTAGAATTAGTGAAGGCAGAAAGAAGTTAAATTCCAAGTTGTCCTCCTTGCTAAAAGTGATTTATAACTAATCTAAGAAAAAGTGATGTGGAGTGTAACATGTTGAGGAGACCAATTAGAGTGAATATAGGGTTTAAATTTTCTGCACATGTCATTTTTAAGAACATTATTTTTTTTAATTAAATATACCTTGGATGATAAACTCAAATGAAAACCAATCCTATTTTAATACATTCCAACAGTTTATGCATTCTAAGAATTTAGAGACAATATTCTTTTAGTCTTTGTGATTCCCATTCTTTGTTTAGCACTTTATACATGATATGTGATCAGTGAATGTATACCCAGTTTTATTACTATAAAGTATGCACTGTGTGTTTTGCTCAATGGGGAACTACTGAATCCCTTTCCTTTTTCTCACAATTTTTCTGTATTTTAAATGTTTCTTATTTAAAGTCTGCCATTCTGCCAATCAAATGAATAATTATTATCATCATTTATCCTACCCAATCAATAATATTTTGCATACTGTGTGCCAAACATGTTTCCAAAAGTATACATACATAAAAAAGATTTTTGTCTCCTGACAAACATGCTTTACCTTTCAAACTGGAAAATAGATGTGTCAGTAATTATTTTTCCATATAACGTAGTAAAATGAAACAGAATATTGAAAAAATGCTACAGGAAGAGAGAGAAGAGATAAACTCTGTCCTCAAGAATTAGGAAACTCTTTACAGAATCATTGATATTTATGTTATAATCCAAAGTATGAATATGAATTTCCTGGATAAAAGGAAAATGAACAGACAATGGCATTCCAGATGAAGAAATTACTTTGTTCAGTGATCTGATTCAAGAAACCTTGAAATGTTCAAGTTGCATGGTGGGGAGAGGTGGTGGGTCAATATGGACAGGTGGTAAAGTGCTTTTATACAGGACCTTCCCCACCACACTGTCTCACTCCGTTTGGGCTGCCATTACAGAAACACCCTATTCTTCGTGTTAAACAGCACCATTATTTCTTTCAGCTCTGGAGGTTGGAGGTTGGAGACAGTAGGCATCAGTAGGTCAGGTTCTTGCGGAGCACCCTATTCCTGGATTGTAGATGGCTGTCTTCTTGTTGCGTCCTCAAAAGTGAAGTAAGAGAGAGAGAGGAAGAAAGCTCTCTGTGTTTCTTCTGGGCACTAATCCTATTGACCCCTAGTTGCCCTCTATCTCCAAATACCATCCCATTGGAGGTTAAAGTTCCAACATATGGATCTTAGGGGAGGATGCAAACACACAGTCTGTGTGCATGTGCGCTCAGTCGCTCAGTTGTGTCTGGCTCTTTGCAATCCACGGGCTGTAGCCCGCCAGGCTCCTCTGTCCACGGGATTCTCCAGGCAAGAACACTGGACCTGGTTGCCATTTCCTTCTCCAGGGGCTCTTCCTGACACAGGATCAAACCCCAGTCTCCTGTGTCTCCTGTATTGCAGGTGGATTCTTTACCACTGAGCCTCCAGGCAAAGCCCATACAGTCTGTAATACGTGACAAATAACTTGAGTGTTAGTTGGTTGGAAAGGCTAACTAACAGAGATGGCTGACCAAGCAACAACATCATAGCCATCAAGTTGTGTTTATATTCATGATCCAAGACAAAGGGTGAGGTGACTCACAGGTTTTATTTGTCCATTTAACCCATGCACAAGGCATAGGAATTTATGATTAACAAAGTAGGAATAATATGTCCTTCAGCTCTACATATAACTAAAGGGGCTCCTATTTAGATAATGCCAAATAAATAATACTCATGATGAAAAATTGAGACTGCATTTTACTATTTATTAAAACATACAGTCTTGGCTTCTTTATCATTTTAGATTATCACGGAAGCACTGACCTCTTTGTGCAATGCCACAGATTTAACTTACATCTAAAAAGTATTTATGCTAGACTTAAGTGACATCTGCTGAGAAATCTAAATTACCAATTGACAAAGATCATTTGGATAGGGAAATCTAAATCTATACAGAAAGCTGAAAGGAGTAGGGGAGAGATGATAAATCATCCATTGGTGTCAGAGAGAAGTGCCTGCTTCTGTACTGTTGGTATGTCATGTGGTTCAGGTTTGAAATACAAAGCTAATAATTTTGCTTTATATATAGCATCCATCCATGAAGGAACTCAAACAGCATTTACGTAATGGTTTCTCACAATATTTCAGTGGAATAAAGGATAACCCATGACTGTAATTTATGGATCAGCAGTGATTGCTGGAAAAGTACTAGAAAGGTTGCAGCATCAACTGGTTTGGCATTTGGTGCAACAAACAAGCAGGACCAGAGAAGGTCACGGTAGGTGGGTGAATGGCAGGAAGCAATGTACTATGTGGGCTTCACAGGTGTATCAGTGGTAAAGAATCTGTCTGCCAAGCAGGAGACTCAGGAAAGACCCCTGGAGAAGGAAATGGCAACCCAATTCAGTATTCTTGCCTGGGAAATCCTATGGACAGATGAGCCTGATGGGCTATAGTCCATGGGGTGGGAAAGAGTCAGGCATGACTTAGCAACTAAACAACAACAAGGATGTACTTGTAAAGTGTCATTAGAAATGGGGATCAACAAAGCCAAGATGGCTGGCATGCTTACCCTATTTGAAATAAAGAAATATATGAGAAGCAAAGTATCTATCCCAAATTAAAAATCACTAGCTTTCCAGGCCCAACAATTTGTTGAATGAGTTTCATCGTATTAATTTTAAAAATAATTTCTTTTGATGTGAACCACTTTTTACAGTCTTTATTGAATTTGTTACAGTATTGCTTCTGTTTCATGTTTTGGCTTTTTAGCCACGAGGCATGTGGAATCTGAACTCCCTGAACAGAGTTCAAACCTGTACCTGCTGCATTGGAAGGTGAAGTCTTGATCACTGTAATGCCAGGGAAGTTCCCTCCAACATATTATTTATTGTACATTGTGTTCCTTTTTGTATTTACAATAGCAAATCTTTTCTTTTTATTTTGTTTTGTATACAGAGTGAAAACAATTTAAAATGAAAATTTATTAGGTCAGTATTAGTGTACTTACATATTCTTGTAAGGAAATTAAAAAAGCAGGAGAATGTCTTATGGTTTAAGTGCTGTTCTGTAGGAATTTCAATGTATTCAGACAGAAAAAAGTATTTTTTTAAAAAGGATCTCTCCAAAACAAAAATAGGAAGGATTATTCCACACTCTTTACATGAAGAGAGCCACAAGCAGATTTGCTATTAAATAGATTAATAGATCATTAGTCATTAACAGTTGGAGAATTCGTTTTCCTTCTCCCATGGTTCCTTGTGTCTATATGTGTGTGATGATGTTTCTATGAAAGGGTGCATCAGTGTATCAATTATTTCAGTGTACCGAGTCCTAATTTGTTTCAGGCATAGCACCGAACTCTTTACATGCATTATCTCGTGTAAAACTTAAGATAATGTTTTCTGCAGTTGATATCATTGTTCCCACGGACACGAGAAAAACAAAACACAAAGCATGGATTTTAGTAAAGTGGCCTTAGACACCATACCCACTGACTGGCAGAGTTGGGATTAGAATACAGAGTAGCCTGACTCTGAAGGATGTGTGTTTAACCAGGGCTCCTCGATTCTTCTTGGCTCTGCCTAACCTTTCTGGGGATAGAAAAAAACAGAGAAGAGAGGGTCTGGAATCCCTGCCGTCTGGTAGGATGTGCTTGCTGGTTACAGCTGTGGATGGGGAATGGTCATGCCAAGAAAGTACTGAAGGGCTGTCTGGGGGATTCTATCTTAGTCTTCTGGGGGCAGCACGAGCCCAGCAGGATATCACTCCCAGGATAAAACCAGGAGGGATGACAGCTCTGGCCATAGGGCCAACACTGCTGACAAAGTAAGTGGAGGGAATTAGTCCTCTGTATGCTCCTAGGGGATATGGATTTATTGGGATACTTGGGATTCCAGTCACGACATCGCAGAGCCTTGGCCAGAGTCTACCGTTGGTGGTGCTGCCACCTACCTCCTGTAGCTCATCACCTGGAAAGTCTGGGCGAGCAGACTCAGAAAGTGGAATTGTAAGGATGGCCAGCAGGCACGTGAGAAGATGCTCAGCATCGCTAATCAGAGAAATGCCAATCAAAACTATACAGGGAGTGACCACTTCACATTGGTCAGAATGACCATCATTAAAAAAAAATAAGTCTACAAAGAACAAGTGCTGGAGGGGGTGTGGAGGAAAGGAAACCCTCCTACACTGTTGGTGGGAATGTAAATTGGGGCAGCCACTGTGGAGAATGGTATGGAGGTACTTCGAAACTAAAAGTTATATTATATGAAGTCACCATATAATCCAGCAGTCCTACTCCTGGGCATACATCGACAAAACTATAGACTTGTGGACTTTGTGGATGAGGGTAAGGGTGGGATGATATGGGAGAAGGGCAATGAAGCATGTTAATTGTCATGTGTCTAATCAATCGCCAGCCCAGGATTGATGCTCGGGACTGGTGCAGCGAGATTTCCCGGGGGGGGAGGGAGGAGGGAGGGGGGACCCGGAGGGGAAGCATATGTAAACCCATGGTGATATCATGACAATGTATGGCAAAAACAATAAAAAAAAAAAACTATAATTCAAAAGGATACATGCATCCCTTTGTTTGTAGCACTATTCACAAAGGCCAAGACATGGAAACAACCTAAACGTTCATCGGTAGATGAATGGAAAAAGAAGATGCAGCCATAAAAATGAATGAAACAATGCCATTTGTAGCAACACGGATAAAGCTAAAAATGATCCTACTAAGTGAAGTCAGTCAGAAGGAGAAAGGAAAATACTGTATAATATCACTTATATGTGGAACCTAATGTACGACTCAAGTGAATTTTTCTAAGAAACAGAAACACAGACATACAGAACACACTTGTGGTTGCCAAGACGGAGAGGAATTGGGGGTGGATGGATTGGGAGTTTGGGACTAGAAGATGATTATATGTAGAATAGACACTGTTCTATATAAAGGCAAGCTACTCTATATAGAATGGCTAAGCAATAAGGTCCTGCTGTATAGCACCGAGAGCTACATCCAATATCCTGCGGTAAACCGTTATGGAAAAGAATATGAAAAAGAATGTACATGTATGTATAACTGAACCATTTCACCATAGAGCAGAAACACTGTAAATCAACTATACTGCAGTAAAATAAGTTGTTAAAAAAGGAAGAAGAAAGAAAATGGAGTTGATTCTGTAGGAGATGAGGTGCCATTGGAGATACCAGCAGCAAACATTTCTGGCTGGGTACTCTCTGGCGAACATAGGGAATAGTTTCCAGAGGACACACGGTTTGGGAAGGGACAAATCTACTATGTAGACATCGTGTATCAACTGTACTTCGTGTGAATTACAACAAGGACCTAGACCAGGAGTGGACAGAGAAGAGCAGTCACATTTGAGGAGCCTCTGAGGTTCTAAATGAGTTTTGGAATTTGAGAACTGAGAAGAAATGATGTGCAGGGCTTAACTTGCAGGATTTCTCTTCTCCAGTCCATCTTTAACTGGGGCCAGACAAATGACAAGTTTCTAAAACTTGTCGTAGATGAAATTCACCTGCAGAATAAAATCCAAATTGCTCAGAGGATTGTGTACAGACTTTCAAGTGCTGCTTCCTCTCTCCCTTTCCAACCCGATCTCCAGCCACAGACTCTGACATTTCTCAGTGGGCATCTTTTGCTTTTCCTGGTCAATGCCTTGCACACACTGGTTCCTGAAGCCAGGACCACCTTTTCCCCCATGCCCTGTAGTTAAAATTTTGTTCACTCCTCTTGAACAGCTTAAATCACACCTGTGGGAAGCTGCTCCTGATCTTCTTATTTTACATAAGAGAAAATAAAGGACATTTTGATGTTGTTCTAAGGGTTTCAAATGTAATATTGCAAAGTCCATATCTATTCTTGTTCTTTCCTGGCTGAAACATCTCTGGTCTTCCCTTTTCCTAGAGAGTAAAGTAGAGCTTTACTTCATACAGAAGAGTAAATGTTTAGCTAGCATAGCATTTATCAGAGTATTTTAAGAAACAAATGTTTGCATGATAAAAAAAAATAGACTGAGTAGAGATACTGAAATACAATATTCAGGGCAGTAAACAATTGAGGTCTTAGACACAAAACTTTTACACTTTTTAAATTTAATGTTCATTGAGGCATAGTTGATTTGCAATGCTGTGTTATTTTCAGGTGTACAGCAAAGTGAATCAGTTATACACACACCTATATCCACTCTTTTAGATTATTTTCCTATATAGGCCATTACAGAGTACTGAGTAGAGTTCCCTGTGCTATATAGTAGGTCCTTATTCGTTATCTATTTTTATATCTATTTTGAACCATGTTAGATTCTTCAAGAAGATGGAAGATTATTTCAATATAAATACACCAAAGCAACTCATGACACTAAGAAAAACACATTATGTCCCTCAAAGTCACCAAAGTGAATTTAACATTTTAGGGCATTCTAATATGGAAAATCTAGCAAATGCGAATACTAGGAGACCATGGAAGCTATTTATGGGCTTCCCAGGTGGCACTAGTGGTAAAGAACACTCCTGCCAATGCAGGAGGCATAAGAGATGTGAGTTTGATCCCTGGGTCAGGAAGGTCCCCTGGAGAAAGGAAAGGCTACCCACTTTAGTATTCATACCTGGAGAATTTCATAGCCAGAGGAGCCTGGTGGGCTACAGTCCTTGAGGTTGCAAGGAGTCAGACATGACTGAAGCAACTTAGCACACATCATCATGGAAACTATCTACAGTTGGTGTTAGCTGAAGAAGGAAAAGAAAAATACAGTCCTTATTTGCAACAAAATAGCAGGCAAATTAGAGTTTAATAATTATATCCAGTTTTTATATAAAATAAACAAGTTTTCTTGAGCTGATCAAGATTTGTTTTTCTTCTATTCAGAGAATGTAACTTCTCTGCTTCCCTAGCAATGTGATGGAAATAAACAGTGAATTGGAGATCCTGAAGCACTCATTCAGATTCCAGATCTTTTGACATTAATTGAAATGGATTAAAAATGGATTAATTGTAAAAGGATTTTTCTTCTTCTTCTTTTTTTTTTTTTTTTTGCCTAGAGTAATGGTAGAAAACCCAGCCCAGCCCAGACTCTGATGTGTTCTGCATACCTTTCCAGTCGATCCTTTTTCTCTCCCAGAGCTGTTTCTTTGTGAAATGAGTCCTCATTATTTATGTAAATTGGTTTTAAATGAGAATGTTTAACTAAAAGATATGATCTTAATATCATGACAGCTGCTATAAATATGGGTGTTCAGGCTATATGGTCTTCTTTCTTTTAATACGTTTACTTTTCTGATTTATTAAGGTTTTATTGTTAACATCTTCCTGAAAGGAAAGTGTGCATTTGAAGTTTTTGTTGAAACTTCTAAGCTATGAATTAGGGTAAAGTGATAGAAATAACCACTGGACCAGAGATCTTGAAGCACTCAGATTCTAGATCTTTGGACATTAATTGAAACATTAGGTAGGCTTGACTCTTTTCCTGTTGCTGAGGAGTGAATAATGTCCATATTCATTTTCTAGGGCTAGCTACCACAAACTGTGTGATGAAAACAACTGAAGTCTACTGCCTCACATTTGGAAGCTGCAGTCTGAAATCAAGATGCCTACAGGGCTGGTTCCTTCTGAGAGCTCTAAGGGGAAGGTTTGTTCCAGGGCTCTCTGCCTTGGAAATGTCACCTCCCCTCTGTGTGTCTGCCTCTGTGTCCAAATTCCCCTTTATATATGCACACGAGACTGCATTATGGGTGTGTGTGTGTTAGTTACTCAGTAGTGTCCGACTCTTTGTGACTCCATGGATTTTAGCCCACCAGGCTCCTGTGTCCACGCTGGAGTGGGTAGCCATGCCCTTCTCCAGGGGATCTTCCCAACTGAGGGACTGAACCCGGGTCTCCTCGGTCCATGGTGGAGCGGGTAGCCATTCCCTTTTCTAGGGGATCTTCCTGACCCAGGGATTGAACCCAGGTGTTCTGCATTGCAGGCAGATTCTTTACCATCTGAGCCACCAGGGAAGCCACCAGTCAGACTGCATTAGGGCCCACCCTACCAACCTCACTTTAACTTGCTTACATCTATGAAAGCCATGTCTCTAAATAAGACAAGTTCTGAGACGCTGGGATCTCGGACTCCAATATGCGGAATTCAACCCGTTACAAAGTCCAATATCTTTCCTCTCAGCTTTAACATTTTGCCAAGGCCAGAAATGTGCTAGTCTGTATCCCTGAGGTTATTTTAGTGAGGGAAACACAAATGCACCTGCGTCCAGCTGAACAGAAGGAATTTGTTAGTTCACAGAATCCAGAAGCAGGAAATGAGAGAGACACAAGCCGTTCTCTCAAACACTGGGAGGATGCTCTCTCCATTTGCTCAGCTCTGCTTTGTATCTCTACTTTCCTTCATTATAGATTGACTTCTTCCCTAACAAAAAGTTTGATGACTGGCATCTTCAAGTCTTCCAAAGGTAAGGGAGGGGAGTTTGAATAATCACAGGGCAGACACTCAAGAGGTCAGCTTGGACCAGGTGCTTCCCCCAGACTGTGCCCCTGGAATGGGGCAGCTGTGTCTCCATCCACAAGGTCAGGTGGATCAGTTCTGTTCAGTTGCCCAGTCGTGTCTGACTCTGCGACCCCATGGACTGCAGCACGCCAGGCCTCCCTGTCCACCACCAACTCCCGGAGTTTACTCAAACTCATGTCCATTGAGTCAGTGATGCTATCCAACCATCTCATCCTCTGCTGTCCCTTTCTCCTCCTGCCTTCAATCTTTCCCAGCATCAGGGTCTTTTTCAATGAGTCAGCTCTTTGCATCAATTGGCCAAAGTATTGGAGTTTCAGCTTCAACATTATGTGGCAGGGGGGGCTGGTATTTCCGATGAGAATGGTGGTCAATGAGGGAGGGAGTTTCACAGAATCTACTACTGCTATGCCATTTAAAAATATGTCACTGGATTTCCCTGGTGGTCCAGTGGTGAAGAATCTGCCTGGTGATGCAGGGGACACGGATTGGATCGTTGGTCAGGAAGATTCCACATGCCCAGGGGTAACTAAGCCTGTGAGCCAGAATCACTGACCCTGTCCTCTAGCGCTCAGGAGCCATAACTACCGAGCTTATGTGCTGCAGCTACAGAAGCCTGTGCACCTAGGGCCAGTGCTTTGTAAGACAAGAAGCCACCGCGATGAAAAGCCCAGACACTGCAGCCAGAGAAGAGCCCCTGCTCACTGCAACTAGAGAAAGCCCGGTGTGCAGCAGAGAAGACCCACTGCAGCCAAAAATAATTAAAAAAAAATACATATGAAATAAAAAAGAAAAATGTGTCATTCCCATTGACAATCTGAGCAGGTGACATCCACTTCTTGTTGAGCCATCTGCCTGCCTGGTACAAATCAGGGGGATCCATGCTGGAATAATCAGCTTGGCTGTGGAGGCTAAAACGAGCAGGCATTAGACAACAGCAGTGTGAATGCAGAAAGAGTGCCTCAAGAAGGGAAGTTACACTGTGCAAGGGGCACTCGGGGATGAAGACGAGTGTGTGCTGGGCCGAGGGACACACTGACCTGATCACAGATGATGAAAGACACAAGGGCAAGGGGCGGGCAGGGATGCTGTAGGATGCTTGATGGACGCACATTGCCCTGTACTGATTGGTGTCCACCCGTTCCTCTAAACTCACAGAAACTGTGAGTGGGACCTTATTTGGAGATAGTTTTTGCAAGCAGAATCAAGTTAAAAGGAGGTCCCCTCTGGCTCACTCCAGTCCAGTGGCTGGTGTCTTTTTAAGAGAAAGGAGAGGGAGATTTGGACACGGAGGCACCCAAGGAGAATGCCACGGGACCACGAAAAACAGCCATGGAGGGATGTAGATATTAATATAAGTGAGGTAATCTGGAGAGTTGCTGGCAAACACCAGAAGCTACAGGAGGCAAAGAGAGATCCCCCCACCTCAGAGCCTTTGGAAGGAGCACACCCCTGTCAACACCTTGATTTTGTACGTCTAGCCCCCACAACTGTGAGAAAATAAATTTTTGGCATTTAAATTTGCCACCCAGTTTATAGCAATTTGTTAGGATGGCCCTAGGAAAGCACCACAGACAGCGTATTTCAGTTTTAAGCAGAAGCCTGTGAACACAGATGTAATTCCTTTAGAGGAGGCTTACAACTTGTCTAGAAGTAAAAAGTTAAGCCACTTAAATAATTAGAACCCAGAATTAAAATTCTGCAGTGGAGGTTTGTGTCCGGTGCTGCCCCATTATAATGTTCTCTTTGGGGATCTGCTCAATTAGACTCAGGAAGTTGCTCATTTACACTTCTGTGTTGTCAGATGGCCTCAGCTTTCAAGGTTGAAATCAAAGATGTATTGTTTAGAGAAGAAAACCTATATCAAAGACAGAATTTAATCAGAAAAATTGCTCTGAGAGTTCAACATAAGGCTTTAAGACACAATAAAAAGCACAAATAAACAACACAAAGTCCTAATTTTCCTTCTCTTTATACCTTCTCTTTCTTTTTTTTTTTCCTATAGGCTTTAATGTTTTCTTAATTCCAGAGTATTGCCTGATTTGGATGGGAAATATCAATTTCCTCTACTGAAATTCTTCAGATGACTTCTCTAAATGTCAGTCATATTGGGCTTTCCCTGAAAAAGAAAATGTTGTCAGGGAAGCAGTTTGCAGATCAAGTATAAAACAGAAACCAGGAGGCTATTATTAGCTATGGAGAAGGCAATGACTTGCTGGTTATATAAGTGAGAGGACTGGTAACATTCTGGGAATGAGGAGAGAAATGGAAAATTGATCAGTGAGGAAGATCTGGGCTGTTTTCTCATTATCTCTGTTTTTCCACCAAAAAAGAAAAAGATAAAAGAAAAAAACTCACTTAAAAAAACAGCCCAGAATTGTGCTCTGGCCATTCTGCCTGTCTTCTGTCATTTGAATCCAATCCACCAACGAATCATATTTGAAACGTTTCAAGGTTGATTGTAAAATCCCAAGCTCAGGTTAGTGGACACAAGTGAGAAGTAAAAAGTCCAGCACCTCTGTATGGAAATGTATTTATATCACACCCTGATTTTGCTGTGTTATGGTTTATAAAATTGCAGACAGCCCTTTCTCAAGTTTTTGTGTATTTCTTCACAGTTCATAACAATCTGAATGTTAGTGTATGACTTCTTTCCTAATTAGATTTTTTGGCATGTGAAAATGTAGGACTGCTTTAGTTCTGGCCCAGGGTTTTGTTTTTGTTTTTCTCCACCATTTTTTTTTTCTTCTTCTTTTGTTTATTTTTTATTCAGCAGTGCCTTGGTCCTTCTGTGGTCATTTTCCTACCCTTGGCCATGACATACTTAGTTAATTTCTGGCAGACTCTTGCCTAATGCTTGTCAAGTTCCATTTCTCTCCGTGTGTTTTCTTAGTATATAAAGCTCAGCCATCACTCATTGTTTTTTGAAGATAATGTTGGTTGTGAGCCTGGAACGACTTGAACAAACTTGCAATAAATGACCCAATCCAAATGCAGAGAACAGTACGCATGGGCACAAATGGGTAACCAGTGCATGGAGACAGCATCAGTACAAGCTGTCAGCGCCCCAGCAGAAACACTGAGAACTGCCACAGGCAACTCCTCATAATAGAACTTTCACAGGAAACTGTTTCTTTTCAGTGACACTGTCCTTAACAGCCTCCAAACAGTCTCCCTCTGAAGGCTCTCCACCTCCAATCAAAAATTGAAATTCTAAATGGGCAGATTCAAACACTTTTCAGCAAACCACTCAATTCTTAATCTCCTGAAAATTAAGGAACCAGATCTCCAGCTGGGAGAGATTCATAGCAGCAGCTTCCAAACAAGGTCATCTTCACATTCTCTTTCCTCAAAGCACGCTCCTGTGTGCTTGCTCATATAATTAAGGACAAAAAGGATGCTAGGCGCCAGCTTCCCAGGTGGCTGAAATGGTAAAGAACCTGCCTGCCACCACAGGGGATGTAGCGGATGTAAGAGGTGTGGGTTTGGTCCCTGGGTTGGGAAGACCCCCTGGAGAAGGAAATGGCAACCCATTCCAGGATCCTTGCCTGGAAAAATCTATGAACAAAGGAGCCTGGTGGGCTACAGTCCATGGGGATGCAAAGAGTTGGACACGACTGAAGCAACTTAGCACACATGGATGCTAGGTGAGGGGTACATGGAAATGAAGTCATATGTGTCATCTAATTGTACAGAAAGGATAATAAGTGAACCTGATAAAAATCCTAGGTCTATAAATTTGGTTCTATTGGTTTACCACTCAATATGACAGAGGAACCTAGGAATTAGTCATTTTTAGTCTGAGAAGTGCGCTTGCCTAGTTTTCTTAATCAGTCCAGCATTTTCTGAAGCGCATGCAATGTCTTGAACTGGGAAAGTTCAAGAATTTGCTCCTAAAAATTGAAATAATAATAATAATATATATGGTTTAATCTTAAAATATTTGGATGACTAGGGGAGTAAAAATAAGCTTTATCAAATAAATCATAAATGGTACAATTTGCTGTTGTTTTTTAACTGCTAAGCCGTGTCTGACTGTTTGTGACCCCAGGGACTGTAGCCTGCCAAATTCCTCTGTCCATGGAATTTTCCAGGCAAGAAAACTGGAGTGGGTTGCCATTTCTTCCTCCTGAGGATCCTCCTGATACAAGGATCAAATCTGCATTTCTTGCCTCTCCTGCATTGGCTGGCAGATTCTTTACTACTGAGCCACCTGGGTTACTCAAAAATAAATGAAGTAAGTGATAGGATGCCCTGTTTCTGGCCTGTGAATCTAAGCAGAGACATGATTGAGCTCACCAGACTCCTGACCAATGAAAACTACAGGTTATAAATTTGTGCTGTCTTAAGCCTTTGAGTTTGGGAAAATATGTTAAAGCAGCAACAATAAACTGATGCAGTAGGCAGACAGTGAGTAGTATTTTCTGGCTGAGTTGGTGACCTGATCTGAGCTGGTCTGTTTCTGGGATGGCTTGTGCACCTGTGACTCACTCAAAGGGGGCAGGATGTTCTAATGGGTCAGGCCTGACTCTGACCCATTAGATGTCTATTTCTGGAAGCACATGGGTGGAGGGTTGGTGAGGAATGATTTCCCAGAGCATGCTCAGAGCAACTTTATAGACAAAAAGATGTTGAATATTGAGCAGAAAAATAGCATACAATTCCCATGGGAGAACCAGATTGATCTTGAGAACAGATGGGCAGCTTCCTGAACACTACAGTCGAAACCTCCATGTATCCTATGGCTCAGGAAACACCAGAGTTGAGTTACAGCGAAGAATCCCGTGGACCAGAGAACCTGGGGTATACCTTCTGCAATCAGAAACCTTCATTGGGTGTGTGCATCACCATCACCTCTGGAACTTGGTAAAGTTCACATATCTAAACAGGTTCAGATATCTAGAGCCTGCCCCAGGCTTAGTACAGTATAATGTCTCAGTGTGAGGCCTGAGCACCTGTATTTTAAAATTATTTCACAGATGAATCTGATGCAAACATTAGTCTGGAGTAGGGGGTGGACTGGTAAACATTTCCTGTGAAGGGGTCAAATAGTAAATATTTTAGGCTTTATGGGCTATGTGGTCTCTGTAGCAAATACTCAGGTCTGTCATTATAGAGGGAAGGTAGCCACAGACAGTTTGCATACAAATGGATGTGCTGACCATGCTTCAATGAAGCTTTATTGGCAAAGGCAGATGGTGGGTTGGATTTGGCCCTGGGGCTGTAATTTGTGACTCCTGGTATAGAGCATGGGGATCTGTACAGAGAAGCAGACAGGAGGGAGAGCAGAATGCCCAGGAAGTCAGAGGCTGTTTAGAGAGATCCCAGCACCTGGTTGGGTGGGACAAGAAGGATAAACTCATAATCTGCTTAGAGAAAATAAAAATGCACAATAAAAAGCACACATTTCTAAGAAAACAGAAGTATACAGTTAGCAGTCCTGTGCACTTGACTTTATATTTTCTTTCCCCAGTTAAATTCATGCTGTTGCTGTTTAGACTAAGTCATGTCCAACTCTTTCATGACCCCATAGACTGTATCCCGCCAGGCTCCTCTGTTCATGGACGATAACTTTACCATGATTGATGGAGGTAATAGAGGTGCCCAAAACCTTCTGAAGTTTCTTTGTGACCCTTTGGTTTTTAGTTCTCCAGGCAAGAATACTAGAGTGGGTTGCCATTTCCTTTTCTAGGGGATCTTCGTGATCCAGGAATCAAACCCATATCTCTTGCTCTGCAGGCGGATTCTTTATCACTAAGCCACTTGGGAAGCCCAATTAAATTCATAGTTTGGAATTCAAAACAAAACAAAATACTGCATTTAAAAATAAAAAGAAGTAAAACTTGTCATTTGCAACAACATAGATGAACCTGGAGGACATTATGCTAAGTGACATAAGCCAGACAGGGACAAACACTGCATGATTCCCACTTACATGTGGCATTTAAAACAGTCAAACTCATAGAAACATAAAATACAATAATGGATGCCAGGGAGTTGGGGAAATTGGGAATTGTGTAATGAGTATAAAATTAAACATGATACCTATGTTTAACTAGCTATGCAAGATGAATAAATTCTGGAAACATAGTACCTAGTAAATAACATAGCAACCAGGCATTTTAAAATTTAAGGGAGTTGACTTCATGTTGTGCTCTCACCATAAAAAAAAAATAAAGAAACTCTGGAAGGTGTTGGGCACTTCTATTACTTTGATCAATCATGGTAAAGATACCACAGGTGTTTGCATAAGGACAAAATCATCTAATTGCATATATTAAATACATGCATTTATTTGCATACCGATTATACTTAATAAAGTGAGCTAAAAATTTAAAAATGAAATTATGGTTTCAGATTGTTTTAATCACATATCTATACCTGTTTTGTCCTTCACAAGTTCAGAGGAGTAAAAACTTGAACAAAGTGGAATTAAAAAAGCTGAAGAATAAAGAAAATTAGAGAAATAAAATATATTGTTTGTTTGTATTTGGAAATTAATATTCCAAGAATAAAGAATTAAATGGTTACTTAAATTATTTGTTACTACATGGAAGAATCGCAAAGTAAGGGCTATATATAAGGTATAGAGTTAAATGTCTTTGTGACCCCATGGACTGTAGCCTACAGCCTACCAGACTGTAGCCTACAGAAAATTCCCCTGTTCACGGAATTTTCCAGGCAAGAATACTGAAGTGGTTTGCCATTTTCTTCTCCAGGGGATCTTCCTGATCCAGGGATTGAACCCAGGTCTCCTGCACTGCAGGCAGATTCTTTACTATCTGAGCCAACATGTAAGCTCAAAGGTATAGACTTAAATGTTAGAAAAATTGAACAGGTTTTAAGTAGATTGCCACTGAAAATAGCTGTGGATTCTCTTTTATTAAAAAAAAGCTAATTTATTTATTTTAATTGGAGGCTAATTATACAATATTGTAGTGGTTTTTGCCATACACTGACATGAATCAGCCATAGGTGTACATGTGTTCCCCATCCTGATCCTCGCCCCTCCAACCTCCCTCCCCATTCCACCCCTCAGGGTCATCCCAGTGTTCCATCTCTGAGTGCCCTGTCTCATGCATCGAACCTGGGCTGGTGATCTGTTTCACACGTAGGAATATACATGTTTCAGTGCTATTCTCTCAAATCATCCTACCCTTGCCTTCTCCCACAGAGTCCAAAAGTCTGTTCTATACATCTGTGTCTCTTTTGCTATCTTGCATATAGGGTCATCATTATCATCTTTCTAAATTCCATATATATGCATTAATTGTATTGGTGTTTTTCTTTCTGACTTATTTCACTCTGTATAATAGACTCCAGTTTCATCCACCTCATTACAACTGATTCAAATGCATTCTTTTTAATGGCTGAATAATATTCCACTATGTATATGTACCACAGCTTTCTTATCCATTTGTCTGCTGATGGACATCTAAGTTGCTTCCATGTCCTGGCTATTGTAAACAGCACTGCAATGAACATTGTGGTACACATGTCTCTTTCAATTCAGGTTTCCTTGTGGACTTCCCTGGTGGCTTAGAGGGTAAACTGTCTGCCTGCAATGCAGGAGACCCAGGTTTGATCCCTGGGTCAGGAAGATCCCCACGAGAAGGCAATGGCAACCCACTCCAGTACTCTTGCCTAGAAAATTCCATGGACAGAGGAGCCTGGTAAGCTATAGTCCATGGGACCGCAAAGAGTCTGACATGACTGAACAACTTTACTTTCACTTTTGGTGTGTATGCCCAGCAGTGGGATTGTTGGGTCATATGGCAGTTCTATTTCAAGTTTTTTTTTAAGGAATCTCCACACTGTTTTCCATAGTGGCTGTACTAGTTTGCATTCCCACCAACAGTGTAAGAGGGTTCCCTTTTCTCCGCAGCCCTCCAGCATTTATTGTTTGTAGACTTTTTGATAGCTGCCACTCTGACTGGCGTGAAATGGTACCTCATTGTGGTTTTGATTTGCATTTCTCTAGTAATGAGTGATGTTGACCATCTTTTCATGTGTTTGTTAGCCATCTGTATGTCTTCTTTGGAGAAATGTATGTTTAGTTCTTTGGCCCAATTTTTGATCGAGTTGTTTATTTTTCTGGAATTGAGCTGCAGCAGCTGCTTGTATGTTTTTGAGATTAATTGTTTATCTGTTGCTTCATTTGCTATTATTTTCTCCCATTCTGAAGGCTGTCTTCACCTTACTTACAGTGGATTCTCTTTTATTTAGAAGTTGTAGGTTAGTATTTGTGTCTTAATTACATCATTCTAGGCCAGTGACCTTGGGCAAGTCACTTAACTTTAAATAATAATGATATTAATGATATGATATTATTGATAATGATTTTCTACTCACAAGTGGGTTGTGAAAAACCAGAGACCATGTTTAAATAAAAATGTTTTGTAAATGGTAAAAAAAAGTCATAAAATCTGGGTTGTTAAAATATGATAACTAAACTCTCTTGGATGTACTGGAACTGTTATCCTTGGAAGAGTTCTATTTTATTCTGGTAATTCTGGGATTCATTTATTTTCAGAAATGCATTTTTTCCTAAGCTTTGAAATGATACTCACGCATATAAAACAATGTGCTGTAGCATTATCTGCATACTCAAAATGGGAATATTCGCACTTCACGATGAATGTGAGGGTGAGAAGCTAGCTCAAAATATTTATGGCATATTTAAGGCTGATTAATCTTACAAATCTTGCAAACCTGATTCATTTCACAGTTTCTAAGCTAAAATAGGATGTATGTTATTAAGCTATAAAGGTCCTGGAATGGAATTTTCTCAGGTCTTCATATTTGTATATGAACAAGAATAAGAAATGGCATTTTGCTGGCAGGACTTCAGCTTATATTTTGCTCTCTGTAAGCACTGGTGGGAACAGAGTTGCGTCTGTATGTGGGTCGGTGGTTTAACATTTTCTCCAATAAGCTGGATATGTTTCATGTTCAGTGTGGGGTTTTCAGTTTATAATTGGCAGAAGAGATTGTAGTTTGCTTGGGTATAGAGATGAGATGGGAAGAGTATATTAATAGGTTCTGTGGAGTGGGTTTATAGCAGCTCATTCTGGTCTGGCCCCTGGATTCAGGATTCAGGCTGGTCACAGGAGTGAGGGTCCTAGGCTGTTGGAATTGTATTTAGGAGAGGATCAAGATGCTTTTGACAAAAACAAGTGGAAATGTGGTACAAAATCAAGGAGACAGTTACTCCCATCACTTCTGAATGGGAAGGGCTCGGCTGTTTGAGGAGTCTCTAGACACAGGCATAAACTGTTATAGAATATGGGTCACAGGGAACCCCGTGTGCTGCTGATGAGAGCATATTCCAGAGTAACCCTCTCTGTGTGTGCATGCTCAGTCAGTCAGCCATCTCTCACTCTGTGTGACCCCATGGACTGTAACCTGCCAGGCTCCTCTGTCCATGGGATTTCCCAGGCAAGAATACTGTGGGTTGCCTATAGGTTACTGCTTTCTTCTCCAGGGGATCTTCAGGGATCGAACCCACATCTCCTGCACTGGCAGGTGAGTTTTTCCCATGGAGCCACCAGTGTGCCTCGTGAATGTGTTACCTTACACACACAAAATAGGAAAATTCAGGTATCAAGAAGATGGGCTTAAGGTTGCTGATCAGCCAAATTATCCTGGACTAACCAGGTGAGTCCAAACTAATCATAAGGGTCCTTAAAAGTGGAAGAGGGGCAGAGTTCAGAATCAGAGGAGAGTGACTATGAAAGAATGGTCATGGAAATGCAGCAACACTGGCTTGGAGGGTGGAGAGTGGGGGCCATGAGCCAAGGAGTGCACACTGCCTCCAGAAGCTGGAAACTGAAAATGAATTCTCTTGAACCTCAATGCAATCCTACATGCTTGATTTTTTTCCCCAGCGAGACCTGTGTCAAACATCTAATTTACAAAACTGTAAGATAAGAAAATTGTGTTGTTCTGAGCCACTGAACTGTGGTCATCTGTTATGGTGGCAACAGAAAACTAATGTACTCTCTGCATTTGTTATTATGCAATCATATGCATATATAATGATACACCCCCAGATTTGAGCTGATTGCAGCTGTTGAGTGTTTTGTGTCTCTTTTTGTAGTGTCCACTTGGTTTTAAAAGCCATTGATTTTTGAACTAAAAAGAAAGGTTTCAGAGTTAACTATATGAAAATATAGAGTACTTATTAGTCATTCCAAAATGAGGGAAAAAGTCAATGTAAAATATTAATATTTCATGGAAAGAACAAACCTCAGGCTATTCTTGATAATTAGGAAAAAAGTTTTAAAAGAGAATTAACTTTTTATTTTAAGTTAATATTACAAAGTTTTAGTCAGCACTGTGTTAATTTTGTTCAAGTTACATGGTAACTCAAACAAATTCTTTTTGGTCTTGATCGAGAAAGTTTGGGGAATAATGTTATTAGCCAAATTTGTCAATAATAGCACTGATTGGCTATAAAGAAAGTTTTCTTTTTCTTTTAGTATGGAATATCTGAAAGTAACAATGTAAGTTTTCCAAGAAATCCTCACATTATGATTTTTTCCTAAATGTTGTTGCTCTTTAGTTGATAAGTTGTGTCTGACTCTTTGTGACCCCATGGACTGCAGCATGCCAGGCTCCTTTGTCCTTCACTATCTCTCAAAATTTGCTCAGATTCATGTCCATTGAGCTGATGATGCTATCCAGCCATCTCACCCTTTGTCACTCCCTTCTCCTCCTGCCCTCAATTTTTCCCAGCATCAGGGTCTTTTCCAGTGAGTGGACTCTTTGCATCAGGTGGTCAAAGTATTGGAGCTTCAGCTTCAGCATCAGTCCTTCCATTGAATATTCAAGGTTGATTTCCTTTAGGATTGACTGTAGGATTCTTGTAGTCCAAGGAACTCTCAAGAGTCTTCTCCAACACCACAAGTTGCAAGCATCAATTCTTTGGTGCTCATGTGTATAAATATGTGATGAGAATTTCTGGCCAGTGAATGTGGCCTTATGAAGCATCTTAAGTGACTGGTACACATTCTAGGTTGAATACTGAGGTATTGTGCCAACAAAATGACATAGATATGAGGGGTATGAAGTGATTCACCCCAAGCTCTGACAACACTCTGAAGAGAAGCAACATGACATAACCAGTTAACATCAAAGAACAGACCTGAACCGACACAACCAGGTGGGATTTCACAGGCAAACATAGGTTGATGAACTGTCCTCTGCTGCTGTTGGAGTATCCATTAACGGATGAACCAGTAGAGAACATTGCTTAAATCTTTTGAGAGATTCAAAAATAGAACCTGATATTTAAGTAGAGTCATGCTTTAACACATGCTATGGGGGAATAGAGCAACTGAAGTGCTGAAAATTTTTCTGGCAGACTTGGACCTATTTTGAGAGGGGAGGTTTAAGTGCATGTGTGTTTATAATATTGAACGGCTGTTAAATTAATAATTAGTGAACCTCCTGCTGAAAACTAAAAGAAATGCTTTCAGTTCAGCTTCACATATTAGCAAGTCAACTTGTATGCTTTTTAGATTTCTTAACAGAATGATTTTATTACACTGTGTTTCCAAGTTTTTTCTTCTTCAAAAATTATACCTACAACTTGCACAACGGAGAGCTATGTATCTGGTGCAAAGGAATCCTAGCGCTCAGATGGGTTCAATAATTCTGAATATCCCTCACTGTCATATGTAATCCTTTGGAGTATTATCAGTGGTTAACATGGCACCTAGATATTCAGCACCATTCATTCGATTCAGGAAATGAAAATTCATGGATACTTTCAAACTAACTGGATATCTTGTAAAGAGTTATACCAAATGGGTGTGGTGGTATTATATGGTAATATAAGAATTTTAGCCATTGAACCAAATTTCTATATTGGTGTTACCGGTGGAAATGTATTGAATGGGTTTTTGTGAGTTGAAGTATTGGGTAAATTTACATATATTTACATATATATTTACATATATTTGCATACATGTACCACTTATCCCAAGTTACTCCACACAGCTATATCTGTTCTGTTTTCTGTTTTTAACATTGCAAGCAAATTGTATACAAAATATACTTATTTGTACAAATGACGTGCAAATAATCGACTCCATTTTTTGTGACTAATTTCATCCTCAACCTCCATTCTTGCTGAAAACGTCTGATCCTACCTACTATACAGGTTAACTGTCACAGGGGTTGCAATCTCTCTTGTCTTAAGAGTTAATTATTTTGGATTCCTTACTCAGCTCTTCAAGGGATTCCCCAATTGCTCAGCAGGTAAAGAACCTGCCTGCAATGCAAGAGACACAAGAGACATGAGTTTAGTCCCTGGGTGGGGAAGATCCCCCAGAGAAGGAAACAGCAACCCACTCCAATATTCTTGCCTGAAAACTCCCATGGACAGATGATCCTGGTGGGCAAAAGACCAAAGGGTTGCAAAGAGATGCACATGACTGAGTGGCTAAGAACGCACACACGCACTTGGTTCTGTAGATGTCTTCCTGTCTCCACTCTTCCCACAATGCATCTGGCTGCAAAAGGAAGTACATGTGTAGTATGATGGATGGGTGGAGGATGAGCGGGAGTGTCCAGAGCCGTTATCATTCCTAGTTGGCTTTACCCTCTCAGCCAAGGCCCTGCTGTTCTGTGCTGACTCACATAGCACCTGTCTCAGGTTGACTGCCTTTGGCTACACCCTCAGCTGCCTCCTCTTGGTTGACCAAGGACCACCATGTTGGGTGCTATGGCCATGTGCTTCTAGGGAGGCAAAGAATTTTCCAGGCTCTGTCCTGAGAGTAAGAAATATCTTATCCAGGGTCTGTACCCACCCTCAAAGTATCTCTCTTGTAATCTCTTTTCTGTGATTCAGTTCAGAGGCGTTGGAGGAGAGAAGATGATAAAGTCTCACCTCGTGCCTTCCCCTCCTCCCCGCCCCTCATGTTCCAGCTCCAGAACCTATGGTGGTCAGAAGAAATTCCTCCCTGTGAGCTGCAGGCTTCCCTCATCTTCCCCTTGGCTGATATTCTTATGTCTTTTCACAAGGACTAAATGTAAAACTGGGCTTCCCAGGTGGCTCGGTGGGTAAAGAATTTGCCTGTAATGCAAGAGACATGGGTTTGATACGCACTCCCCTAGAGGAGGAAATGGCAACCCACTCCAGTATTCTTGCCTGGCGAATCCCCAAGGACAGAGGAGCCTGGAGGGACTACAGTCCAGAGGGTTGCAGAGTCAGACATTCAAATATGAAATTATTTATATTTGTAAGCTTTGCTCATATTGTGAAAAATCTTTTTTTGGGGGGTGTGGGGGGCTTTTAATATAATATCTGCCTGCATACCTGCAACCAAGCCAGACTTTGAACTGACTGTCTCATAAAGGAAAACAAGGATGCCTAAGGAGTTCAAGGTAGAAATAGGTCCCTTTGTTCTAAGCTGTCACCAAAGATGTGGAGGAGCTGAAGGGATCGAAATTTATGCTTCTTCTAACAGTTGGAAAGAAAAGAATGGCTCCATCCCTCCAGGCATATTCTACTTCTTAGAGTCAAAGCTGGGATTTTCCATATATAGTGGCCACAATGTGGCTGTTGGTTGGTGTGTGTTTTATTTGACTTTGTTTTTACCTTCAACATCCTAGCAGCCAAGACAAAGAGTACTTTTTGCAAGTACCTGGTGAAGGGCAGATTGCTCCCTCTTGTGTGGTGAATCTCTGGTTTCCAGGATGCCAAGGTCACAGCTGGTTCCCAGATTCCTGGAACCTGGCTTGGACACAGGGCAGGTTTGCCCTTGTCGTGTATATCACTGGAAGAATCTGAGTCATGAGGAAGAGACCTGAAAGGATGCACTGGAGGCAGGTTCACAGGAGGAAGAGGACAAGGAGGTCAGAGCTGGGTCTTTCCCTGAGCTAGTTTGCAGATAGTGTGGCTGGGACTGAAGAGGTGATGATCTGAAGGGGTGGAAATGCTCTGAGAAATTAAGGGGAGAGACTTGGAACAGACAGCTGTATCAGCTTACAAGACAAATCAATCATATCCGCCTTCATGACCACCAGAGGGAGGAATCTACAAGTTGAGTGCCTTGTGAAATA
The DNA here is from genome assembly GCA_007570785.1 of Antilocapra americana. Taxonomy (NCBI): domain Eukaryota; kingdom Metazoa; phylum Chordata; class Mammalia; order Artiodactyla; family Antilocapridae; genus Antilocapra; species Antilocapra americana. The sequence goes on along the minus strand of ML662445.1, from coordinate 11,713,480 downwards.
TTGCCGCATCCCTTGGGAGTGCTGGAAATAAATTTCTCACCACTACATGGATGAGCAGGCTTCCCTGGTAGCTCAGTGGTAAAGAATCCACCTGCAGTGCAGGAGCTGCGGGAGATACAAGTTTGATCCCTAGGTCAGGAAAATCCCCTGGAGGAAGGCATGGGAACTCACTCCAGTATTCTTGTCTGGAGAATCCCATGGATAGAGAGGCCTGGTGGTTACAGTCCATGGGGTCACAAAGAGTTGGACATGACTGAGGATGCACCCATGCACAGGTGGGTGAGCGCTGAAGACACTGCCTGTAAATAGGAGAGTATCAGACTTGCCCTTTGCAGCAGGAGGTGTTTGCTTGAGGTCCCTGAACTTCCAGGGAACCCACTGATGGTAGTCAGGGGTAAGTTCACCCTCGACATGGCTCACCAACTTGTGTACATGTGTCTTGGTGCATTTTGTCTCAGGAGATATTCTGGTACTTTCAGAAGATTCTCCACGAAATTCCTGTTTCTAAACTACCCAGAGCCATTACATTAGAGAAAATGTTACACAAACAGGCCACTTCTAACTTAGTACATGAAAAATCCTTCCTGTTCCCCAGAAATTCCAATGAAAAAAGCAATGGCATTGCTCACAGAATTCATTTTCTAGTTTCATGAACCCCTTGAGGGATAAAACTCACCCAAAAATATAATGCCCACTTCAAAGGGAAAAAATAACAAAAACAATCAGAAAAGAGGACAAAAGCCTGCCTTCGGCCTCCTGTGAACATGCTTGCAGGACCTTTTACTATTAATATAAATAAGTGAGGAATTAAGACAGCATATTAAAAAGCAGAGACATCACTTTGCCAACAAAGGTCTGTGTAGTCAAAGCTATGTTTTTCCAGTAGTTATGTACAGATGTAAGAGCTGGACTATATACAAGGCTGAGTACCCAAGAGTTGATACTTTTGAACTGTGGTGTTGGAGAAGACTCTTGAGAGTCCCTTGGACTGCAAGGAGATCCAACTGGTCTGTCCTTAAGAAAATCAACCCTGAATATTCATTGCAAGGACTGATGCTGAAGCTGAAGCTCCAATACTTTGGCCACCTTATGCCGAGAACAGTCTCACTAGAAAAGACCTTGATGCTAGGAAAAATTGAGGGCAGGAAGAGAAGGGGGCAATAGAGGATGAGATGGTTGGATGGCATTACTGACTCAATGGACATGAATTTGAGCAAACTCTGGGAGACGGTGAAGGACAGGGGAGCCTGGTGTGCTGAAGTCCATGGGGTCACAAAGAGGTGGACACGACTTAGCATTTGAACAACAATGAACAATATCTTTAAGTTGTTGGGATTCCTTACAGGGATCCAGCATTGGAAAATTCATTTGTGAGCTGAGGAGCATGTGTGAGGACAAGCAGTAGAGGACGATAAATAACTTACTGTAGAGGGCAAGTTTCTGTAAGGAATTAACGATTCGTCCTCAGGAGGCCTTTACTTACTATAAAAACTGGAGTGCCTTTTGCTATTATCAGGCTGATAGTTACAGGGAAATTGATTCTCTTCACAGAATTTCCTGATGGTCTCCATAAACCATTAGACGCTCCTGGCCTTCCCCTCCTTGTTCCAGTAGCTGCTCTGCGCTGGTCAGCATCATGCTCTCGGCAGCAATTAGCGGTAATAAGTAGGCACTCCCACAATTGATGGTGTAACTCGCCTGGACGGCGTGGAAGCAGCAGTTATGAAATGCTTCGCCAAGCAGAGCCCTTGTCCCCAGTGCCTCCCTCCCATCAATTATCCAGGTAGCAGGGCCTAATGAAGGCATGAGGCGGGGGGAGTGGGGATAACAGCAGCGCGGATGCAGAGCCTGCTGTCCTGGCCAAAAGGACTGGACTTCGCTTACTATGACTGCTGTGAATCGCTTCTTCCCCAGCCCTAACTGATGCTTCTGCAAAGGTTTTGAGGAACAGGGGCCGTGGAGAAGGAAGGAGGACCCTGTGCGTTCTCTTTGCCTTACACCTGTCTTTCTGCAACAGTGTTTCTGATCTCTAGCATAGCCTTCTGATTCTTTCTTAGAATTTCCCATCTGTCTGCTTACACTGGGGGCTTCCCAGGTAGCTCAGTGGTAAAGGATCCACCGGCCAGTGCAGGAGACATAAGAGACACAATTTCGATCCCTGAGTTGAGAAGATACCCTGGAGAAGGGGATCTGGCAACCCACTCCAGTATTCTTGCTTGAAAAGCTCCAAGGACAGAGGAACCTTGCAGGCTGCAGCCTAAAGGGGATCAAAGAATTGGACACGGCTGAGTGACTGAGCATGCATGCTGCTTCTGTTGCCAAATTATTCCTGCATGTCGTCTACTTTGTCCAGGAGAGCTCCTAGCACACTAATCACAATCGCTTTAAATGCCTGTTATGATACTCCTAACATCTCGGCCCTTTGTGAGCCTGGTTCGGTGCTTGTTCAGTCTTTAAAAGCCTGTGTTTTTAGGCTTTAGCATGCCTTGCAAAGTGTTTTTGTGGTGACTGTCAGACAGGATGTGCTGGTCAAAAGGAACTCTGCCTAAATGTTGGTATATGGCTTCGTTAACTACTTGTAGTCAGATTTTTCTCTTTTGAACAGCCTTTCCTAACTTTCTTCTCATCTGCCTCCCCATCTTCATTTCATGGCTTGCGTACATCTAAGATTTGTTGCTCTGCTCTGTCTTATAGGCTTAAGGGAACAGAATGAAATCCTTCAACTTTCCTATTTCCATCTTTCAACATCTCACCATGTTGCATAGAATAGGAAAAGTGTAAGGCTGAATAAAAAATTAGATACAAAGTTCCTCAGAGTATTTTCAGAAGTTATAGTTGATTAAAATTTGAGAATATTACTTGTAAAAGATTGTCTACCCTATGGAGGAAAAGGCCCAGAATATGAATTCATAAATAAATAAAATGAATAATCCTATTTCCCATAAGAGACAAATAAAAAATTGATTTTTTTTCCTTAAAAAAGTCAAACTGCAAAGGAGGAGAGTAGGACCAATTGTGAATTTAAATGAATGCCCAAATATTGCAATTATAATTATGTTTCTTATGGAGTAAAATATTTCTTAAGGATTACAGATTAAATTTAATTTCAAACCTCTGTAAAGATAATTCATTAAGTAGAAAGTGTCATTTTAAAAGGAATTATTTCAGACATATATATTTTTTTCTCTTTGGGAATGCAAACTAGTACAGCCACTATGGAGAACAGTGTGGAGATTCCTTAAAAAACTGAAAATGGAACTGCCATATGACCCAGCAATCCCACTGCTGGGCATACACACCGAGGAAACCAGAATTGAAAGAGACACGTGTACCTCATTGTTCATCGCCGCATTGTTTACAATAGCCAGGACATGGAAGCAACCTAGATGCCCATCAACTGACGAATGGATAAGAAAGCTGTGGTACATATACACAATGGAATATTACTCAGCATTAAAAAAAAATTCATTTGAATCAGTTCTACTCAGGTGGACGGAACTGGAGCCTATTATCCAGAGTGAAGTAACCCAGAAGGGAAAACGACAATACAGTATACTAATGCATATATATGGAATTTAGAAAGACAGTAACAAGAACCCTGCATGCGAGACAGCATAAGAAACGCAGATGTATAGAACAGTCTCATGGACTCTGTGGATGAGGGCAAGGGTGGGATGATATGGGAGAATGGCACTGAAACATGATAATTATCATATGTGAAATGAATCGCCAGCCCAGGGTTGATGCTCGGGGTTGGTGCACCGGGATGACCCAGGGGGAGGGAATTGGGAGGGAGGAGGGAGGGGGGTTCTGGAGGGGGAACATTTGTATACCCATGGCAGATTCATGTCAATGTATGGCAAAACCAACACAATAAAGAAAATTAAAAACAAAAAAAAAAAACAAAGCTACTTCTCACCAACTAGGATTATAAAAATAAAAAATGGAAATTTAAAATAAACAATAAAAACTTTTTAAAAACAATAAAAATATGGTTTGGGAGACTGAGGCCTGAGAGTAGATATCACCAGTTACCAAGTTGTGATTTTAAGAATCATGAGTGTAAGATAACATTTATAAACAAACTGAAAGTTAAAATTAACAGCTCTTAATAGTAGCACCTGAAGCTGAAACTCCAATACTCTGGCCACCTGATGCAAAGAACTGACTCATTAGAAAAGACTTTGATGCCGGGAAAGAATGAAGGTAGGAGGAGAAGGGACAGCAGAGGATGAGATGGTTGGATGGTATCACCAACTCAGTGGACATGAGTTTGAGTAAACTCTGGGAGTTGGTGATGGACAGGGAAGCCTGGTGTGCTGCAGTCCATGGGGTTGCAAAGAGTTGACCATGATGGAGTGACTGAACTGAATAGTATCAGCATGAGCATGGAGCTAGTTATATTAAATAATTTATAGTTCATAGCATATTTACCATTGATCAATGTTCAAAAATACAACTGTAAGGGATGGGATGTTATTTAAATGTAATGAACTGGAATAATTGGCAAAGCACTGGTACCTATGCATTTACTTAACAATAATCTACATTCCTCTAGAGTCATCTTCCTGTCTGAAAGTTGAAGAAATTGTTCTAGAATTCATTTTGTTGAAACTCTGTAATATGAGTAATGGTTGCTGCTGTTGCTGTTTAGTGTCTAAGTCATGTCTGACTCTTTGCAACCCCATGACATTAGCCCGCCCAGGCTTCTCCATCTATGGGATTTCCCAGGCAAGAATACTGGTGTGGATTGCCATCTCCTTCTCCGGGGAATCTTCCCAACCCAGGGATCGAACCTGTGTCTCCTGCACTGCAGGCAATTTTTTTTTTTTTTTTTACCACTGAGCCACCAGGGAAGCCCATATGAGTAATTATGTCTGTCAAAATATGTGCATATTTTTCCTATAATAAAACTTTTATTTCTGGGATTGATAGCAAAAAAGACTCTAATCTGTATGAATTGAGCATGATACACTATGAACTTCCTCACAAATAGACTACTTCTTGAATTGGAACTATCAGTGGGTTCATTTGTGTTACTCTTTTGAACACATGTTGTTGACAGTACATGAGATAAATGACACTCTTAATTTTCAGAAAATCTGAATGTTTGAACTTTACGTTACTGAAGAGTCAAATTGGGCTTTTCCTTTGTAATCATGTATCCCTGCATGCCTCTTCTATATTCGAGATCTCAAGTCATTGACTTTTCCTATGCTTCTGCTTTTTATCTCCGTTTTTGGGAAAATGCCACTGGTGTTTCACTATTCTCCTGCACTTTGGGGATGATTAATAATCTTGAGAAAGGAGATGTCAAAGCCCAGAGAGTAGGTTAGGAGCCGTCAAAGATACTAGCATTGACACAGAGAAGCATTTTTAATTAATTGATTAAATTTTTGCCATACTGCATGGCATGTGAGATCTTAGTTTCCCAACCAGGGATTGAACCCATGCCCCTTGCAGTAGAAGATTGGAGCCTTAACCACTGGACAACCATAGAAGTCCTAAAGAAGTATTTAAATAAGGAAATTCTAAGAATAGTGCAGTTTTATACCTCCGGGTATTTTAAAAACTTCTTCTCTTGGAAATTCTTTGGGAAGACGAATTGTTTTACCTAAGGGTAATATTTTAAATATTTATTAGAAAGTAGTCTTCACTTACTGAAGGAACATTGCTTGTTCCAAGTTTTGGGGAAGTGGGGTGGTAGAGAGTGATTAGCTGTTCTTGCTTTTAACTTTGATAAATGATAGTTCTCGTTCCAGGATTAACTCTCATGTAAACCATGTTAGGACAAGTTGGTGAAAATCAGGAGGGGATTTTGATTTTGTTTTTGTCCTGAGTTCTTATTACCATCAGTGTTCACCTCAGGCAGCTCATGTCCTGTGTTTATGACCTTTCCCAACTCCTTTTTGTCAAAACTTCTGTCTAAGAAGCATTCCCTAGGGGCTGATTCTGCTGGTGGATAGTCTGCTAAACTTATAAATGAATCCAAGCTAGTGTTGTACTGAGGGATAATCAGATCATCTACTATATTTTGGGATAATGTAATTGCATTTTAACATAGATATTCTTTGGGTAATTATCAATATAAACGAGTGGATCTGAGGCTTGATATTAGAGTCACTTGGCCAACTGGTGAGGCAGACATTGGGGAACAATTTGGGACTGTCCGTGCCCTTCAAACTGAAGTATGTGGTAGTGAATCCTTTGGAAATTCAAGAGAACTGGTCTCAATAAGGGTGTTTCTGCCCTTTTGCCTGAATATCATTCAGAAAATATGCATAGGAACATCTGTCTCTTCCAGTACAAGTTACTGTTTTGTCACATTCCACTGGGATTTGTGGTGTGGTTATACCTCCTGTGTATTTGGATCACTAACCAAAATAACCCGCATTATTTCACTTATGGCACCTGTTCCAGTGGCCCCACCACTTTTGCTGGCCATGCCAGGTCTTTCAGGAGCAGAACATGACACCGTGCATCTAGGTGTCAGTGGTCTCACCTGTAAGGTAAAGGTGGTGGCGTTCAATGGTCTTCATGTTTCCTTTCAGTTCTAATACTCAGTGTTTCAAAGTTTGCCCTGCTTCAACTGACTTATAATCCATCCCCAAATGTCTTCACATTTCTGGGTGGTGAAATGAACGATCTCTGTTGGAGGTTCAAGATTGAGAAAATCTGACTCTAAGATTTTGTGGCAGTAATCCTAGCTCATCTCTGACCTTGAAAAGCTATTCCTTGGGGGCTGTGAAACTCATTACTTGAGAGGTTTGCTGTAGCTCTAGTTTCTCTGCTTTTGGAAGAAATAAAGTTCTCTTGCCTCATTTCTAATCTTCCTTTCATGATAGCACCAGAAATCTTGCTTTCATTTACTCCTCAGAAAAGATCTTACCCGTCTCCCAATATTCAGTCACCTCTGGGTCTGATGGATGAAGAATAAAGATCTTGTGCCTTTTGCACTTCCAGAGGTAGTAAATGTAGTTTACTGTGTCCACATGCCATAGATACAGGCACCAGCAGACAGAGAAGGAAGTGCAACAGGAAGCACAGAGAGTTCATTCACTCTTTTTCATGATAATGTGTTTTTTACTGCCAAGGGTAATCTTAACGCCTCTTTCACTGGGCTTTTTTTCTCTTCCCCAGATCTCTACTCTATATTTTAAGCTGCTATATATTCATATAAATCCTCAGTTTTTCTTTTTTGAGCTTAGTGCACTGAACACTTTTACTCATGCATAAAATATGGCCTGAAAATTCCCATCCCGGCTGCATAAGTGTTTATTTAGAGGTGGTGCCTTCAAGAGAGAAGCAGTTAGTTTTGCTATATGATTTGGTTCAGTTATTTTTCCTTCCATCTTCTTTGTTTTTCAGGAATTAAAAAAAGAATTAAAGATATTACAGAAAGAGTCTTCCTTGGTAGTTAATTTTAGGTATTTTGTGAATAAATGGAATATATGGCTTTTAAAAAGAAATAGAACTATGGGGGATGTATTGTATACAGATCATGTGTTATGAGAAAATTCATTGCAAAGTTGATGTGAAAAATGCTGAATGACTAATTTTAAATTCCCCGCAATCTAGATATGAAACAGGCAATTTGATCACAAATTTTCTATATTTTGATTTGTGATTCGTGCATAATCTTTAGAGTAAAAATCAATCATTTTAAATTATTTTTGTAAATTGCCTAGTTATGTATGTGTGTGTGTGTATAGCAAAAGAGAAATATTTTTGCCTTATTTTGTAGCTTTAAAAGTTTTCATTTCCTCTATACTTCCAGTGTTCTGATTTCTAAAGACAAGGTGAGTAAATGAAGATGTTTTATATTAACATGATAAATTTTAAAATAATTTTTGTTTAAAATATAAGGAGCTTTAAGCTGAAGCTTTGTTTGTTAATAATGAACAATTATTTTTGAGTTACCGTTAGGTGAAGTGAACTTGTTAGTCGATCAGTTGTTTCGTCTGACTCTTTCAGACCCCATGGATGTAGCCCATGGCTCCTCTTTCCATGGAATTCTCCAGGCAAGAATTCTGGGGTGGGTAGTAACCCACCCCAGTACTCTTGCCTGGAATATCCCGTGGACGGAGGCTGGTAGGCTGCAGTCCATGGGGTCCCTAGGAGTCTGACACGACTGAGCGACTTCACTTTCACTTTTCATTTTCATGCATTGGAGAAGGCAATGGCAACCCACTCCAGTGTTCTTGCCTGGAGAATCCCAGGGACGGAGGAGCCTAGTGTGCTGCCGTCTATGTGGTTTCACAGAGTCGGACACGACTGAAGTGACTTAGCAGCAGCAGCAGCAAGCCATCATTCCCTTCTCTAGGGGATCTTTCCAACCCAGGGATTGAAACCTGGTCTCCTGCACTGCAGGCAGATTCTTTACAGTCTGAGCCACCAGGGAAGACCCTGTTAAGGTGGACACCATTGTTGATGTCCTCTGAAGTGTACCTTTAAAGACCAGACTGGAATTTTTCCCTATAGACTTTCTTTTATAGATAGAAATAAACATTCAGTTGTTTCCAACTGCAATTATATGATAACCTGTAAGTAGCTATTAATCAGATGAGCTTTCAGCATGGCTAGAAGTGAAGTGCTCAGGAAAGAGGCTGGGAAATGCCCACAGAAACCATGGGCGGACTCAGGCCAGCTTATTTATAGCTTACGAGTCTGAAACACTGCCTCTGGGGTTGACTTCATGTAGCTCTGCTTATGTTTCACATTCGTAACCCCAGACCAAGCCAAGAGCCACAGTCATGCAAGATCTCATTGCCAGAAGAACGTGTATTTCCCATTCTGCCCCTAGACTGTCTCAAAAGGATATGGTTTTTCCTTCCTGGTTTACAAGAATTAATATCTCAGTACATACACACAAACACACACAAAAAGCCAAACTATTAATGAGTCCCTTTTCTGTTTTCACTTATTTGTCAGGCCATATTCTTTTTTTTTTTATATCTTTTATTGAGAGGAAAAAAGTTTGAATGATTATTTTAAATAGTGCAAAAATCCCATTTTGACACTTGTAGATTGCCTAGAATAATTGAAAATCTTTCAAATGGACTGAATTGTTTTTATATATATAGGCTCTTAAGTTGGGCCAAAATACAATAGTATCAATCAAGCATATAGGTCCCATATAGACACTTCTGGTGCATTTAAGTATCTCAGTATAGAAAAAAACACACAACATTTAGCAAAGATGTGCTTAACCTTGTAAAAGACTTCTCAATGACTTTGAAGCAGTTGAAATAAGTTTGGAAATTCCTGGTTTAGAAATAGAAGGATAGATACACTATCTGTCAATAGAAATCTAATATTGATCAGATACACTATATTTTATAGAGACTGACAGCTTATAACAAAGTGATTCCATCAATTAATTTATATGTAATCAAAGGGATGCTGAGAGTAAGGATTTTCAAAAGTCTCTGGGTGTGCTGAGACTGCATATTATTATAGATGCTGCTGGGAGTAAATAGGCATGAGCTGAAAGATTCCTTTAGGCAAATGATTCGCTGCCTGATGGAAGGATTCTTATGATCAGTTTGCCCACAAACCTTTCAAAGTAGGCAGCCCAGAGTTGCCTAGAGTGAATGAGATCAGAATCCAATGCAATGTAGATGCAATAATTCTTTATTTCAGCACACCTATGCACCAGGTTAATATAGCTATCATTTGTCACAAAAAGCTTTTGGGAAACTAAATGCAAGTTTCTCCCTTTAGCTAGAAACTTACTTGGCTAGAAGGAAAATTTCTGGGGAGGGTGAGGTGTAACTAATCTCCATTGTTCCTTCAGAAATGTGCTCACCCTGCATTCTCTTGCATTAAAATAGAAGAAAAGAGAGTTGAGCAATTCAGATGATCTGCCTGGTCCTTAGGGATTGGAAACCTATTAGAGAAGCCTTTACAGTTTTTCATAACTGCAGCCCTTTCAAGAATTCTCCAGAGTTCCTTCTGACCACTGCCCCCTTCAATCTCCACTCCCCACAACACACTTATAATGTGATTTTTTAAAATGTCCTTAAATTTCTCAGTCCTCATTTGTAAAGCACTGATTAAGGTGTTTTTGAAGAATTAACATGATATTTTATTCCTAGGAGAAAATAGCCTAGTCAATTAAAACAGTTAAAACAAAAACTTGTTAAAGAAACTTGGTTTGCTTTTCTGAATTAAGAACTGAACTTAGATGGAACTGATGAACTGATTTTCGGGGCTGCAGTGAAGATGCAGACACAGAGAATAGATTTGTGAATGTAATGTGGGAATGAGAGGGTGGGGGAACTGAGAGAGTAGCAATGAAACACGTACATGACCATATGTAAAACAGATAGCCAGTGGGAAGCTGTTGTGTGATACAGGGAACTCAGCCCAGTGCTCTGGAACAACCTAGAGGGGTGGGGTGGGGTAGGAGATGGGAGGAGGTTCAAGAAGAAGGGGATATATGTATATATATATATATATATATATATATGCCTATGGCTGATTCATGTTGATGTATAGCAGAAACCAGCACAATATTCTAAAACAATTATCCTCCAATTAAGAATACATTTTTTAAAAAGAGCTGAACTTGCACTGTTATGGCATTTTTCGACATCTTGTAATTTCTTGCCCATTTTCTATTTCCTCTACCAGATTCTAAGTTCCATGAGGCAGTATATATCCTATTCATCTTGCATCTCTAGATGTATATAAAATTAGTTGATACTTATGCATTTGTGAAATAATTGGAATAACAAATGAAACCAAGAAATAAGACACATGGGGAAAATATTGTGAGAGTACAATCCATAATTCTCTCCCTGATCTAGAAGCTTCTTGGAATTTGGCCAACCAAATATAAAATAGGGAAAACTGCTCACTCAGATTAAGGATGACTCTTTTCCCTGAGCCAGGCTTATTTTTAAATTATTTTTAAATAGGCAATTATGCAAACAGTTCAATATGAAAAGAAACCTGAAGACAAGTCGAAGGTTGTTTTACTGCTACCTTCAACTCTACTTACAGCAATATTGCAAAACATTCAGTGAGCCCCATGATGACCTCAGCCATTTATTTGCATAGTTTCAACCCTTGTCTTATGAAATGTAAGCTTTGGGAACCCTCATTGCACAACTTTTTGAAGGATAGATGGGGAATATTAAAAAAAACAAAAAACTAGACATCTGTTACAAATTTCAAACCGTCTATCACTTTGGGATCTTATGTGGCAAAGATTGCCCTGGTGATGTCAAATCATAACTCTATCACACTACTTCTGCTAGGTTTTCTAGCCTCTTTCTTGTTAAACTGTTACATTATAAAAATGTTAATGCAAATAGAGAACTTCCCAAACATTGCATGTTCAATCTGATGTAATGATGTGAAATCTGTTATTCTGCAAAGATGCACACATGTGGTAGTGTGACTTACTTGAAAACACCATCATTTCATCTTTTTATTTTCCCCAGAGGAAAAGGAGAAATAACTGAATACTATATGCTAGATATTAAGGGTACTTCATGCCTGTAAAACTTGATGTTGTCCTGGAATACTACATCAGAATAGCAAGAAGGGTGCTGTGCTCATCTCAGACATTAGAAGAAATTGCTGCTGAGTAGAGATTTCAGGAGATGTGTTGAAGGAGACATTATGATAACTACTGTAATTAGAGTCCATGTACCTGGACAGCAGTGTCTGGGTTCCTGCCAAGTCCCTGCAAACCTTTGTAAATGGGAGAAAGTAAGGGCAGATTGGAGCCAGAGAGGGTAGGTACAGGCACAGAGCTTCCAGATGGGCCAGGTTTGGGGGATAGCAGAGTTGAATAAGACTCTATGGCCCAGAGGCATTCATAGATAGGGAGTGAGAGGCGAAAAGCATCTATATCCATGTGTACATATGTCGTGTAGATTTCCCAGTTTTTAGAACTCAGGCTTCTTTCAAAAATTCAACTTTATTCAACTCCACTCAGCTAACAGAAACTTCTAATGATACAGCACCCCTGGTTTTCTGATACATAATTCGAGGGGTTTGTGATCTCACCTCTCCTGGAGAACTAAACAGTGATATGAGCTAATGATTCCAACACAGTCAAACAGGCTGTAACCGATGTGTGAGCAGAGGGTGGCGGGGGTATCAACGAGTGAGAACTGGGTCGTGCCGGTCCCTGCTGCGCAAAGCCGACATGGTGGCGATCACAGCTGAGCTCAGCTGGATTCACTGCTCCACACTGAGTCCTCTTGTTTTTTAAAGTTAAATTTAGTTTTAATTGGAGGATAATTCCTTTACAGTATTGTGTTAGTTTCTGCCATGCATCAACATGAGCAAGCCATGGGAATTCTTATGTCCCCACCTTCTTGAACCTCCCTCCCATCTTCCACTCCACAGTTCTGCACTTTGAGCTGGAGAAACAAGGCTGAGGACAGCAAGATGTACCCTGGAGGGGACACAGTCATACCCACCAAGCAGCCAAATACTCTGGTAAATGCAACAACTGCGGTAACCACCACACTGTAAGCTTTGTGGCCATAGTCCCAGGGACACCCAGAGATGGCTGGTAATGAAAATACCCACTAGGCTGTCAGCTACAGCAGACAGGACCTTCACTGGTTTGCTCAGTTTTGTGGCCACCTCCCCACACAGTGCTTGCTGTTGCTGTTTAGTTGCTCAGTCACGTCGGACTCTTGCAACTCCCTGGACTGTAGCCTGGCAGGCTCCTCTGTCCCTAGGATGTCCCAGGCAAGAATGCTGGAGTGGGTTGCCATTTCCTTCTTCAGGGGACCTTCCTGACCCAGGGATTGAACCTGCTTCTCCTTCCTGTATTGTCAGGCGGATTCTTTACCACGGAGTCACCAGGGAAGCCCTCACACAGGGCTAGGTACACTATAAACTCAATATTTGCTGAATGTATTAATGATTGAAGGCCTCGTGGGGATACGAAAAGGACTACTGAATTTTGCTGAAGTGTTTGACCTATATCAGCATCAGCATATATTTTGAAAAAAAATATGAGTCACTTAATTTTTTTTCTTTTAACCACTAGGGAAAAATAGCTGTCTTCTTCCTGATATTACTCCAATGTGTAATTGCTAAATTACATCCAATGGGGAAAAATAGATATAAATACTGAAATAAGTTTTGTGTAAGAGATGATTAGAACTTTTCCACCAAAAATACGTATTTTGTAATTTTTTCCTTCTAAAGAAATTTTCTGCTTAACATATGATTGGTGTCTAGATGCAGATCTAAATCATTTGATATTCCCCAAATATTTTGAGTTTATCCCATTAGTAATAATGAGAGTTCAATGGTTGTAGAAGCCTATTCACTAAATTCAGAACATTCTCCTTTGGGGGAGTTTTAATTAGATTTTAATAAGAATGGTGAATTAAACGTGATTATTAAGAGACTCTTTATGTTGTACATTAATATGCCTCAAGATAGTCAGGTGTATTTTGAGTATTTTAAACATAGATAAAATTAGGGAGTGGATGTAGTCTCAACTCAGCAATTACCAAAACTGATGAATTTCTATTTACTGGTTTGAAAGCACATTTCTTCATTGCTTACATACTTCATAATTATCAGCAGATGTGCTTTAATAAGAATGGATTATTTCAGAGTAAATAATTCATTGAGTTATAAATGAAATATATATTTGGCAAGCCAAAGTGAAAGTATTAACAAATCTAGGTCTCCCCCACACCCTGATGCTCCAAACTGTTTACAGATTGCCTCAACATTCACATCTATAAACCATTTAGGGCTTGACAACTCCTGCTGAGGCAAAGCTTTGCCAATGCTGAGTAATAGGTTGTTCAGCTGCACGGGAAAATACATCAGAGTTAAGGAAAAAAGATGGTGTTAGTCTGGTGTTAACAAAAACTCTCCCTTCCCCTGATTCCATCTGTAGCCTTTAAACGCTGCAAGCTCTTCCTTTTTAGTCCTGGGAAAGAACCTGGTCTGCCTTGAAGAATTACATCTGTAATACACAAGAGTTAAACAGGTAAAAAAATCATGAAGGACAAAGAAATATTTGAACATAAGAGCAACTCTTTACTAGAGACTATCACACTAAGTGAAATAAGTCAGAAAAAGAAAGACAAATACCATACAATACCACTTATAGGTAGAATCCAAAATATGGTACAAGTGAACCTCTCTACAAAACAGAAACAGATTCACAGACATAGAGAAAAGACCTGTGGTTGCCAATGGGGAGTAGGTGGGAGAGGGGTGGATTAGCAGATGCAAACTATTAAATTCATAATGGATAAACAACAAAATCCTACTGTATAGCACAGGGAACTCTATAGACCTCTTAGGATAAACCATAATGGAAAAGAATATAAAAAAAGAGCAGATATATGTATAAAGTTTTTCCTTATGGTGGCTTTTGCTTTGTGCTGTGTATGAAACAAAAGTGTGTTTCACCTGCTTCAGGGAAGAATAGAAACAATAAGAAATGAGCAAACTCACCTTGTTCTATTTCTCTTACCATGATACCAAAGTTGATGTTTAAACTTACTTTTTTTTTTAAGTGCTGCAATTGTTACTATGAAGTGTGAGTCACTTTTCTATACAACAGAAGTTAGCACAACGTTGTAAATCAACTGTAATAAAAAATAAGATAAACTCCTTTCTTGAGTTAAGATAATTCTGATTTATTTTTGACAGTGAAATATATTCATCTTCATTTTAATTTATAATACTTTAAATATTAAACCTGAACTTTGCAAATCTGATGGCTTGTGGGACAGTGTAGTTGATATTATGGATTATCAATGAAATTACATATTTCTTTCAACAAATTTAATCCTTGTACAATAACACTACTTTACTATTTTACTTAATTGCATTTATAGTTCTAATTTTGGATTGAATAGATGTTGTGATTAATTCTGCTTCAAATATACCAACTACTTTCTGGTATGTAATTGAAAAGTGATACTGTTAAATAAATAATTATATATATCATATAAACTTCAACACATGGTACATCATGTTCTAGTGGAGAGAACCAAATCGATTTAATGGTCAGTTAAGTTGGTTGGGAGTGGGGATGGCATAAACAAAGTAGAAGCTGACAATACTTGGTTTAGTTTATAAAGCCTGAATCAGGCTCAAGAATATAACTTTAGCTTTCTGATTCCTTGCATATGTCTCTATCTGTAAAGAATACTGACCACACAGTGAAAACGCCTTTTACTATCACATTCAAAAGCCTACAGTGGGTAAATGACAGGAGCCCAGCTAGTGGTGTGAATGCAAAGGGAACAGGTTCACTGGTGCCCATTTTCATTCAATCAATGAAACAAGGAAATCTGGGGACTTCCCATTCCTTTCCCATAAATCTATTTTGTTTGTGTTTTTTGCCTCTGTTCCCTGATGGCACAGTGGTAAAGAATCCACCTGCCAATGCAGGAGATGCAAGAGACACAGGTTGGGAAGATGACCAGGAATAGGAAATGGTAACCCATTCCAGTATTTTTGCCTGGAAAATCCCATTGACAGAGGAACCTGGTGAGCTATACAGTCCACGGGATCTCAAAGAGTCGGACATGACCGAGCGCGCGCGTGCGCGCGCGCACACACACACACACACACACACACACACACACACACACACTCAAGATCCAGGGGAGTTGAGTCAAGCCGGTGTATAAAGTTTTTCCTTATGGTGGCTTTTGCTTTGTGCTGTGTATGAAGCAAAAGTGTGTTTCACCTGCTTCAGGGAAGAATAGAAACAATAAGAAATGAGCAAACTCACCTTGTTCTATTTCTCTTACCATGATACCAAAGTTGATGTTTAAACTTACTTTTTTTTTTAAGTGCTGCAATTGTTACTATGAAGTGTGAAAGAGTGAAAGTGTTAATTGCTCAGTTATGTCTGACTCTTTGATCCCCTCCTGGACTGTAGCCTGCCAGGCTACTCTGTTTGTGGAATTCTCCAGGCAAGAATACTTGAGTAGGTAGCCATTCCCTTCTTCGAGGGATCAAATCCAGGTCTCCTGCATTGCAGGTGGATTCTTTACTGTCTGAATCACTAGGGAAGCCCACCTGCTACTATACTGTCATTTAGTTTAGGACCTCTGTGGCCTCTCACAGTTAGAAAATGAGATATCTTGGTTAATAAGGTAGCAAGGTTGACATAAGTGGTGATGTTCTTTTATCTTTCATTGTTGAATATTCTTATAGAGGCTCTTTCACTGGTTTCTATAACTGCTGGGGCAACCTCCTAAGTTGTCTCCCTGTTCCCAGTCTTGATTTCAATCCCTTATCTTCAAAACATCCAGAGTGATTTTTAAATGAAAGTTGAAAGTGACAGTGAGAGTGTTAGTCGTGTATAACTCTTTGTGACCCACCAGGCTCCTCTGTTCATGAGATTTTCTGGACAAGAACACTGGAGTGGATTGCCATTCCCTTCTCCAGGACGTCTTCCCGACCTAGGGATTGGACGTGTGTCTCCTGCACTGCAGGTGGATCCCTTACCATCTGAGTTATCAAGGAAGTCATAAGTGCAAGTTAGATCACACCAAACCTCTGCTCAAAACCTGCCAATTGTTTCCACTGTATTTAAAAATATATTAGTGAAGCTGAAACTCCAATACTTTGGCCACCTGTTGTGAAGAACTGGCTCATTGGAAAAGACCCTGATGATGGGAAGATAGAAGGCAGAGAAGGGGATGACAGAGGATGAGGTGAGTTTGAGTAGGCTACATGAGTTGGTGATGGACAGGGATGCTTGGCATGCTGCAGTCCATGGGGTCACAAAGAGTCACTGAACTGAACTGACATTTCCTTCCAAGGCCTCTATATCCCTTTAAAACCTTACTTCTAAGTGGTCCCATTGCTCTCATATGAGTCCACTCTATTCCAGTAACAACCTCAGTCACATGGTCTTTTGAATATTCTTCAACATGCCAACCTCTTCCTTATTCAGGTCTTTTGTACCATAGGACAACAGGGCTTTCTCTTGATTGGGTTCTTTCAGGTGAAAGCGGAGTGCAGATTAACAGCAAAATCCACTAAGAGGTTGCTTTTTTCCAACTTTAATTTTTATATAAGGAAGCCATTCCCAAAATTATTTTGTCCACTTAAATGAAATCACTGGAGTTTTATGCCTTCAAGCATTCACAACTTAATAATAGAAATGTTATTTGTATTTTTTTTTAAAATTCATTGTTATTTCTATCATTTCCCCTATGCCTACCTCCACAGTGCTTTGGATTAGATTTTAGATATGAAGTCCATCAGAATTTCAGAAAATGTACTAAATTTAGAGCCTTCATCTTTTATTTTATCAGCAGCAGTTGGCATGTGGTACCACGATACTGTAATTACCAACACGTTCAGGTTAGGAGTGAAATTCTTGGTTTGGCACCGTTTTATTTCTCTCTGTCTCTTATCATCTGTCTGTTTATCAATCTATCTATTTATTTATCTACTATCTACTTTAGTATCAAAGAAATACCGATTGTCGTTTAGTCACTGAGTTGTGTCTGGCTGTTTGCACCTCCATGGACTGTAGCCCGCCAGGCTCTCCTCTGTCCATGGCATTTCTCAGGCAAGAATACTGGACTGGATTGCCATTTCCTTCTCCATAGTATCTTCCTGACCCAGGATTGGCAGGCAAATTCTTTACTGCTGAGCTATCAGGGAAATCCTAAATAACAATAATCAAGTTTTTAGAATACCAAGTACACACTAAGGAGAAAAAAAAATAATCCTTGGACTATGTCCTCACCAGTAAAATTGATTGAGTCACTGTGTATGGTTTCATTTTCCGCATTCAACAGAAGAAAACTGATGTTTGCCTGGTGCCAATCTCTTAGGAAGATCAGTCAATTCATTTGATAGCATCTGTGAAATGTTCTCAACACCCAGCACAGGATGTTCTCCAAACACGATGTATTATTTTAATCAGCATCCCTATCTCTTCTCCACCTAGCAGTGCATACTGTTTGCCATCCATCTCACACTGATGTTGTAGGGATTAATGAGATAATATCTGTAAGGTACTTAAAGCTCCTTGGAATCAGGGGGTTATGTATGTACAAGGGAATCTGATTATTATTAACCCAATACATTATGTTGCCACTTCACTCTCCCTTTTCATCAAGAGTAAATGTAAATGATTTATCAAATTCACAGTGATACAGCAACATAACAGTAACTTGCTTTGGAAATTGGAGTGTGTGTGTGTGTGTGTGTGTGTGTGTGCTTGAAATGTCATTTGAATCCAGTCTCTTGGGCAAACACATTTGCATTCTGAACTATTTTGGTTAAGCTTTAACTTAAAGAGATGTAATTAGAAGTTTCAGATCTCTGTTTATGAAGCTAAATGTTTTGAACCACACACTCCATTAGGAAGAAAATGTAATAAAGTGAGATGCAAAATTATTTTAGTAACCTTGTGATAAGAGTTAATTTAAATGTTTTCAGTCAGTTTTACTAAATCTACTCACATGTTAGCAATAAAAGCCTGGATGGATAAACCTTATCAATATTACCTTTTCCCCTTCTCATAAAACATTTCTTTTTTAAAAGAAATTTAGTATTCTTCCAATTAAAACCTGGATTTTGAGTCAGAAACAGTGTGTGGGGTTACTAGCATCAGTCAGAAGCAACTTGTGTATAATGAAGAATTAGAATTAAGTGCCATCAGCACTATGCTTTGAGAAATACACAAGGAGGGTTCTGTGTAACAGACAAGAACATTCTATCATGAATTTAGTACCAGTGCCCTCTGCCATCAGCCTCTGCCTCTCTGTCATTCTGTCTTTTAATCCCTCTGTTGTCTCCATCCGGCCCTTTATCCATATTTCTTCTTTTTTGTTGACTGCCCCATGTGCTTGAAAGATCTTAGTTCCCTGACCAGGGATTCAGTCCTGAATATTCACTGGAAGGACTGATGCTGAAACTGAAACTTCAATACTCTGGCCACCTGATGGAAGGAACTGACTCATTGGAA
The DNA here is from genome assembly GCA_007570785.1 of Antilocapra americana. Lineage (NCBI taxonomy): Eukaryota > Metazoa > Chordata > Mammalia > Artiodactyla > Antilocapridae > Antilocapra > Antilocapra americana. The sequence goes on along the minus strand of ML662445.1, from coordinate 11,694,528 downwards.
AAGACCCTGATGTTGGGAAAGATTGAAGGCAGGAGGAGAAGGGGACGACAGAGGATGAGATGGTTGGATGGTATCACCGACTCAGTGGACATGAGTCTGAGCAGGCTCTGGGAGTTGGTGATGGACAGGGAAGCCTGGCATGCTGCAGTCCATGGGGTTGCAAGAATCAGACACAACTGAGTGACTGAATGGAACCAATGCTTTCTATTCTTTCTTAAATTATTTGGAACATAATAATTTAATATTTTCTTGAGAAGTCAAAATTGATATTTTGGATATAGATATTTTATTACTTGTGTAATATGTTGATGCCTTCACTTGACGGATGTAGGGCCTGTTTCCTGTTTGTTATATGGTCCCAGGCACCTGTACTTTTAAAGTTTTTACTTTATTACTGTCATGTTAAGATTTGATTCAGTGTGTGTGTTTGTGTACTATTACATGTTCCTAGAAGCAAGGGGTGGATCTATAGTTTTCTTTACACAGCTCTGAGTACAGAGCTTGCCCAAATAAGTTGTAAATTTCTTTTGGTGGTAAAATATTTTTAAAAAGTGATGTTATCTTTTAATTCCATGTTTAAAAAAAAAGGGGATGCTATTAAAGTTAGTATAAGTTAATAATTTCATATTACTTTTTCCTTGTATGTAATTAAGCCTTCAGTGGAATGTTTTAATTTTTTTTTTTCTTTTAGACATTTTTGGTTGCACCTGAGGCATATGAGATCTTAGTTCCCTGACCAGGAATCGAACCTGTGCCACCTGTATTGGAAGTATGGAGTCCTACCCAACCACTTGACTGCCAGCGAAGTCTTCTTCAGTGGCAAGTTTTAATCCACAGCGTATTTGTATCAATGGAAAAACAATCTGAAGGAATACATCTGCAAGTTACAGGTAATCTGAGGAAACCTCTGCTACTGATGAGAAAGCTCATTTTATTGCCTCAGATGTGTTTGGCTGCTGAATCTCCTCCCATCGTGAGTCCCCTTTCACATGCTGCCTGCAGTTATGGAGAAGCACTGGGTGTGATAGTGTCATATGGAGAAATTGCTAGGTGTGACAAGGTCCCATTCAAACAAGGCTGCCATGAATTTTTTTTTTTATTAGTTTTGCCATACAATGACATGATATCGCCATGGGTTTACATATGCTCCCCCTCCAGATCCCCCCTCCCTCTTCCCTCCCTCCTCCCTCCCCCTGGGAAATCTTGATGCACCAGCCCTGAGCATCAATCCTGAGCTGGCGACTGATTACACATATGATAATTAACATGTTTCAATGCCATTCTCCTATATCATCCCACCCTTACCCTCATCCACAGAGTCCACGAGTCTGTTCTATACATCTGCGTTCCTTTTGCTGTCTTGCATGCTGGGTTCTCCTTACCGTCTTTCTAAATTCCATATATATGCATTAGTATACTGTATTGTTGTTTTTCCTTCTGGCTTACTTCACTCTGGATAATGGGCTCCAGTTCCATCCACCTGAGTAGAACTGATTCAGATGAATTTTTTTTTTTAATGCTGAGTAATATTCCATTGTGTATATGTACCACAGCTTTCTTATCCATTCGTCAGTTGATGGGCATCTAGGTTGCTTCCATGTCTTGGCTATTGTAAACAATGCAGCGATGAACATTGGGGTACACGTGGCTCTTTCAATTCTGGTTTCCTTGGTGTGTATGCCCAGCAGTGGGATTGCTGGGTCATATGGCAGGTCTATTTGCAGTTTTTTAAGAAACCTCCACACTGTTTTCCATAGTGGCTGTACTAGTTTGCATTCCCACCAACAGTGTAAGAGAGTTCCCTTTTCTCCACATCCTCTCCAGCATTTATTGCTTGTAGATTTTTGGATTGCAGCCATTCTGACTGGTGTAAAGTGGTACCTCATTGCGGTTTTGATTTGCATTTCTCTGATAATGAGTGATGTTGAGCATCTTTTGATCTTGGGGAAAATGGGGTATTTTGACTGGAAATAGGATGGATTTCTGGAAATTACAGCCTTTTAGCCCATCATTTCCCTTGATTTCTCAGAAGAAAAACATGTTAGTGTTCATTCGGGATGGCTTGATGTCCCCAGTGGGAATCTAAACTAACATACCTTCCCTTCTTCCTCATCTGCTTGCTCATCTGGCTTCACAGGAATTAGGGTTAGGGGCCCTGGGGACAGTCCAGTCTCAAGCTGAACGTGAGTCTGTTTCCTCAAGGGGGCCCTGACTCCAAAAATGTCAGAGGTGATGGTGCTTTAATACGGGACTATGTTTCTTGGGATGTGAAGAGCCCTACAACAGGGAAGCATGTTCTCTAAGAAGATATTAGCTTGGGGATCAAATTTTCCTGATTACCCAGTGTTGGTCATCCAGATACCCAACCTAAGGGACTTGGACATGTAAGGCTGACAGAGCCCCCGGCCGACACGCTGCAACTCCCATCAGCAGCAGGGCGGGCTCTGACCGACTGCAGGAGCTGCAGGGCTCCCTGCGTCAAGCTCTGTTCACTCCTGCCACCCTTACCCTTCCTCCACCAAATCCGTTCCATCTTCTTTGTCTTCATTTTAAGATATAGTTACGGCGTAAGGGGGTGTCAAGCAGAAATAAGAGGGATTTGAACAAAGAAAACTGATGAAAGCTGCCCAGGCACAAGTTTGCCTGAAATATAAATTGTTTGGGGGCCTCTGTCAGTTTCCCTGCTGGTCTCAAGCCGTCACTTCGGGTGATTTTCACTCTAGTCATAAGGAGTTTATCGAGCAACTAAGGGTGAATGAAGCAGAGAAAGAGAGAGGCAGCTGAGATCCCTGCGAGCCCCGAGCACCCCCCCAACAGGGACGGGGGCAGCTCCCCTGTTCACACACACACACCCACACCCACACCACATGCACTGTACATTCCTCCTCACACCACAGACACACTTCACACACAGACACACATGCCACACACTTCTCCTCATACCACAGATACACACACACGCAGTCAGAGCCCCGTATACCACAGACACACATACACACACAGACACACTCCCCATACATACACACACGCCACACACTTCTCCTCACACCACAGATACACACACATACAGTCAGAGCCCCGTATACCACAGACACACAGACACACACAGACACAGTTCCCACACATACACACAGACCACACACAGACACTACCACACCCCATATACCCTATACTCCCGTCATATCGCAGATATACACACACACAACCACAACTGCCCCCACATATACACAAGGCACAGTTGCTCAGAATTCTTTTCTTTCCTTAAATATACAAAGTGACGAGAACATTTCCAAGAGTTCTCAGCTGTGAGCAAAGAGAGAAATCAAAATCCTTTTCTCCACAGTTTTAGAGTCTGAGTTAAAAGAGATGGATGGTTTTCAGCTCTTCACCTAAATGTCACGAGCCCTCTCCTTCCCACCGTCTTTCTCCATCTGTTGGTCATCATTAGTGTGCTTTGCTTTTACCTGTGGGGCACAGTGGTGCCAAACTTCCTCCATCAGTCAAGCAACAGATGGAGAATCGGGGTCCATGAATTTGGAGAGCTGGAATCCTTTGTTTCTATCCCCTGAGATGGTCCCCAGAGGCGAGGCTTACTGAGAGATGATCTTGTACTAATAAATTTTACAAATGGTGGCTCTTCCGGCATGGACGTGTGTGTGTGTGTGTGTATGTGTGTGTGTGTGTGTGTGTGTGTGTGTGTGTAGTAAGGTGTATTTAAACAGTTGAGCAGAATATTGACTTTGTACTTCCCAAAATGTGTCTTAAATATAAGCTTTGCTTAGCATGCCATGTATTCTAATACCAGGGCTTAGCTAGCGAACATTCTTCTTCCTCTCGTGTATTTTTGAGGCTGACTTGGAGGCTGAACTGGGAGTGCCGTTTTAATCCTCACAGAGACTCATAGTGCGATAAACACCAAGTGAAATTGTAGAAGTAAATGCTCAGGGATGGCTTCATTTGGTGTAACTCCTGGGAAGCAGAGGTGGAACATGTGCCTCTCTGGGTAGGAACAGACCTCGTGCAAGGACAGCTGACCGAGTCTGAGTTCTCCAGAGAAACAGAGCCAATAAGATGTGTGTGTGTGTGTATGTGTGTGTGTGTGTGTGTGTGTGTGTGTGTGTGTGTGTGTGAAGTTGCTTCAGTTGTGTCCAACTCTTTCTGACTGTATGGATTGTAGCCAGCCAGGCTCCTCATGTCCACGGGATTCTCCAGGCAAGAATACTGGAGTGGGTTACCATGCCCTCCTCCATATATGTCTCTCTCTCTCTCTCTCTCTCTCTCTCTAGAGAGAGAGAGAGAGAGAGAGATTTTAAGGAATTGTCTCACATGATCATGGGCTCTGTTAAATTTGAAATCTATGGGCTGGCCCAATAGGCTGGAAACCCAGCAGATAGCTGATTCTATGGCTCAAATCTGCAGACCATCCTGCTGAAGTCTCAGGAAAGAAGGAGTGTTACAGTTCAAGTTTGAAGGCTATCTGTGGTAGAATTCCCTTTTGCTCAAGGAAGTCAGTTTTTTTGCTCTAGTTAGACCTTCAACTGATTGGGTGATATCCACTCAGGTTATGAAGGACTTTTCTCAAAGTCCACTGATTAAAACACCCAAGTCATTCAAAAACAGCCTCACAGACACATCTAGACTAAGTCTGACCACAATATGGGCACTGTGGCAGGGCCAAGCTGATGCCTAAACTCAGCCATCACACTTACTTTGACCCAAGTGATGGTGGGACCCATCAAGGTCATGCATCCACAGACTTTAAGTGTACACCCACATGGTTCTTACATGCATATATACACCCGTGTTTAACCACATCCTCTCGTTAAGTCCTCTTGTGCCCCTTTCCAATTAATGCTTCCACTCCCGAGCCTAACCACTTTCTAACTTCATCCCTATGGATCAGTTATGTTGATTCATGAACTTCATACAAATAGGACTGCTTGCATTTACTTATTTGTGTGCCTTTCCTTTCACTCAACATGTTTCTGGACTTAACACATTTTATCCAGAGGGCTCTCATAACTTCAATCTTTTAATAACAACAATAATAAGAATATGGGAATGTCTTTGTCCTGGTTACTATGAGTTTTGCTTTTGTTTTGTATTTTGTGTCTGCCTATTCCACCAATTCTCTTCCCTGTCGATGCCATTCTGTACCTGCACACCCTATACCTTATTTCTTTATCACTAGCTGCAAAAAAAAAAAAAAAAAAATCCCCTTCCATTTTATGATCTGCAATCACTCCAAGTTCATGATTTAAGTATGTGTCTTCAGTTGTTGCATTTAGTTGAAATCTTGGGGTGCTTTCTACCAGCTTTTAATTTACAGCTCTCAGCACCTAGGAATATCCTCTTTTTTTCAGAGCCCTCTTGGCTGGAGGTCTATCTGTTGTATAGAGCAAGAATAGGTGTAATTATATAGGTCACCACTTTGTTTGCCTGGGGGAAATGACTTCAGGTTGAGTACTTCCTAAAAAGCAACTTTACTCCGGTGGAGAAGTCATTTGTATTTTAAAAAGTGCTATTCTCTCAATGCACTAAAATCCAGCATCTTCTCATAGGTTTTAACCTTTGACTGCTGTCAGGTCCATTCTAGGGGCTAACACACACTTGGATGACTTGTAATCTTTCAGAAAAGCTACAGTGGTTCTGGAGAAGGAGCTCGCAACCAGGTTTCTTCAGTCTGTGAGCTAACACTTCGCTGTTCATGTCAAGATTGATCAGATCTTGAGCTCACACCAGCATACGCCTGTGCAGGATGCAATTGTACCCTGACTCCGAAAAGTCACAGCGACTGATGCTTCCTGGGGAGCCTCCTGATCTGCTTTGTGAGGACAGGTGAGAAAACCTGCTCTCAGGCCTTTGGAATCATCTCTGATTCTCCAACCGTGCTTGCAACCACTGCACTAGAGAAGGACACCCCAAGGCTCACAAACACATAGCTCACTGTGTATCGCTGCTTTGATGGCCAGTCAAGTAGCAAAATGTAAAGTAATTCCCATAGTAGTCAGGATGATAGTCAAGGCTCATGTGTATTCAGAAGCTCAGGGCCTTTGCTGGCAATTTTATGGATATTTCCTTGACTTTATCCATATTTCCATATCCACCCTTGTTTTACGCTTTTGGAATTTACCCTGGGCTGAACTGTCAGAATCAATTCAGCAGAAAGACCAGCATTATATCTTTAACATCAAAAAGGGACAATTTTTTAAGCTTTAAAGATAAAGAATTTAAATGTGCTAAGAGAAAGCAAAGGTGATGATGTTTGCAATACAAACTCAGTGTAAACACAGCTCCCCATTCCCACCTTTTGGAACAAAGTGGCATAGATGGCAGAAAAACTGACAACATGCTTGTAGTGTAAACATCATGACCTGTTCAGAAGCCTTTCAAGAAATGCGGAGTGAAATCCCTACCTGCGGGAAATTCTGTTCTCTAAACACAGTCTCTGATTCTTTTTGTTCTTCCTTCCTCCCTCCCTAATCCCTTTTCCCTTTCATCCCCCTCTGCTCTTCCTTTATTTCTCACTTTACTTCTTTCAATAAGTAGGTGGTGGTACCAAGCATCCTTCCAGCTATAGACAAGAATCACAGGAAATTAGACAGAGCCCTCATGGAACCTGCTTTTATCCCTCTTCTTTTTTCTCTTCTTTCTCTCTTCTCGATTGATATCTTGCCATCCCACTGGACTAAAACTAGAGTAGCCTAGTAGTCATAAAGTGGTAGCACTCAGTTTCTGCTGACAACCACAGGGAAACCTTGTAAAAGAAGTCTGAGCCTCGCCTGGGAGCACAGAACAAAAGGGACACGGAAGCCCCTTGCTTACAACTACATCTTGTAGTGACAGGGAGTAAGGCAACTGGTTTTGTACCTCCACCAGGTCCCCATCTATTATGAGGGCCCTTGTTAGCTGGTGATTTGACTTCTTGGATGTCAGTGACGGTATTGCTAAAGCACCAGCAATGCCAGCCCAGTGGTAGCAATCGCTGTTTCTGAGCGTGTCAGCTCAGAAGCAGAATCATGAAAAAGTTATAATTAGACACTGAAGCTGCCTGGCTCACTCTCACATACCTTTTACGGCTTTTAATTATTTTATGTATTTGCTTCCTAGATATCTTGAAATCCTTAATCAGAACCTCAGATGCTTCTGCATCAGCCCTCACTGTACCCCGAAGAACAAGTTGAGATGAACTTTCATGTTGGTACCCAGTGAAAGTGAATCTGGGAACCTCTGAATTGGTTGGAATATTGCAAACTTTCACTGCAAACATTTCAGTTTCTACACTGACCAAAAAAAATGACTTGGATCTACATATACTGAATATCAACTTCTCTTCTTGTCTTTCTCATACCTGGCCCAGGTGTACATGAAAGTACTTCACTAATACATGCAGACTTAAATAAAATTGAAATATTATCACATACTCCAAGTTTGATCTTTCTGTCTGTTCTTGCTTCATGTTCGACTTAACATGAAGAAATTCATAAAAGCAGACAAATATCTCTCTCCAAATAAATAAATAAATAAAAGAAAACTGGTGAAGACATCTAATTTTTTTTTTAAATTTTATAATGCTTTATAAGCTTGGTGCCTACACAAGTTTGGGATGTACTGATACGTGCCTCTTCTGTAGTTAATAGCAGAGGCTATTGATATAGTTGGCAAAATCTCACTTCCTTAGCCCTGCTAAGACTATTTAAAATGCATAACATTTTTATACAGAGTTTTATTAATAAGCTTAAATAATTAAATATAATTATATTAGTGATTAGTGTAGGATGCTGATAATACTCCACACCTTTTCTCGTCTGCCTGATTCTGGGAGTGTCATTGCTCCATTCATGTTAGCTGAGGATGCTGTGAAATTTTCCCTTTGGGAATCCTCCCTGGCACTATTATGGAGAAATACAGCTGGGACTTGATTGCCTCCCTTCCCAGGACCCAAACTCAGTAACTGCTAGTCATCTATAGTTTGCCTCTGTGAACTATCTAAGAAAAATTGTACCAGACAGAGTTAAACTGGCAAAGAGGACTTTATTCAAGAATAGTACAAGAGAGGAGAGAGTCTGAACTGGACTCATTTGTAATCAAAGACAGATGAAAGGACTTTTAACTGCTGGGGTGAGCTAGTGGTAAAGTAATAGAGGACATTAGTAGGGACGCTGGTCAATGTGATTAGACTATCTGTGTCTATTAATTGGTATCCTGCAGACAGGGGTGGGGAGACAAGGATTCTATCTTTTTTGATGATGCCATTTCAAAGAAATGGCTCCCAGGGCTCTTGAGAAAGACAGCCATGGGTTGCAGAGCTGGGAAGAAACCTATAGAAGATCTATCTGCATTTTAAAGGGGTAGAGAAAAAAAATCTGTAATTATGCATTTTCTAAAGTAAATGTTCTAAGGATAGAGAGGTCAAGGTCGTAAAGTCAGGCAGAGACCTGTATAAAATTTTCTTAAGCTGAAGGAAGCAGGAAGCTGTCTTGGTAAAGCTCTTGGTAAAGAGCTGACTTTTGGCTTTTGGTCTCCTTCATTAAACACTTGTTGGTTTTGTGAGCAAGGAATATAACTCTAGCTTCTCTTTTCCCTTGCGGTGGTCACATTCTCCTCTCTGATCATCACCGTCTGCCCTTCTTGCCCAGTGTACCTTGAGTTTCCCTGGAAAATCTCCTCCAGTGCCCTCTCTAATGGCGCATTTATTTATGAGCTTATACCTCACTTTCTTTCTAAAAGAGTGTGAAGAGGCTCAGTCTCATTATCTCTAGCCTTTATGGTCTGAATTTAGCTTCTGGGTTCCTAGAGGACAAAGACCGTGTCATGATTGAGTTCCAATTTATACACATCAATGGGTCAGTAAGCATCACTTTGCCCCTAGCAAAGAAGAGTTAGTTCAGTGACTCAGCGACAAGGCAGTTTGCATTAAAAATCAAAGAAAATGTGGATCTTTGTGTTGGTCTAAACTACAGACTGCAGAAGAGTTTGTTCCTTGGCATTTTCCTAAGTCTGAATATTCACTGTGCACATGTTAAATGTCAAGTAGAATTCACTCAAAATTTCAGCTCCAAAGAAAGCAAGAAATCAAATATCGTTATCTATAGAAAACAATAAAGGAAGAAGCCTACAAAAGTGAGGAAACATTGCATGATTTGAAGTCTGAGGAAAGCAAGTGTCAATTTTGTAAGCAAAGGAAAAGGAAGCTCAAATAGATTTAAGCCGATCTGAGAACAAGTAAAGAACCAGACAAAAAGGGATCTTAAAATGGCTAAGGATGGAAGACTGCGGATATAAAGCTGAGTCAGCTTTCCAGAAACCAGAGTGTCCTGTGACTTTCATCTCACAGGAAGCCAGAAATCAGCATTGCTTTGCAGTTCTAAAGAACAGTTACTTGCCTAACTGGGGGTGAGAAGAAGGAAAAATAATGGACAGAAGCTCATGAGGAAAGTCTACTAATAAAATATTTAGGCAGTACTCAGGAGAGAAGAGCATGAAAATATTGCTAGCAGGACTAAACTGTGCTGACCTTATTGAGCAGGAGTCCTGAGTTCCCAGGTAGGAGTTCAATGGCTGGGTTAATGGGAGGAAAATCATGTTGACTTACAGTGCAGGTGTTTTGCAAAAACAGAGAAAATAACTGTTGACTTCTGAGTTGTGGCTGCTTTAACAAAATATCATGGATTATGTGACTTAAACAATAGAGATTGTTTTTTCCCTTTGGTAATAATGTAATGTCCCATCACTTCACGGCAAATATATGGGGAAACAGTGGAAACAGTGGCAGACTTTATTTATTTATTTAGGCTCCAAAAATCACTGCAGATGGTGAATGCAGTCGTGAAATTAAAAGACTTTTGTTCCTTGGAAGAAAAGTTATGACCAACCTAGACAGCATATTAAAATGCAGAGATATTACTTTGCCAACGAAAGTCCGTCTAGTCAAGGTCATGTTTTTTCCAGTAGTCATGTATGGATATGAGAGTTGGACTACAAAGAAAGCTGAGCACTGAAGAATTGATGCTTTTGAACTGTGGTGTTGGAGAAGACTCTTGAGAGTCCCTTGGACTGCAAGGAGATCCAACCAGTCCATCCTAAAGGAGATCAGTCCTGAATATTCACTGGAAGGACTGATGTTGAAGCTGAAACTCCAATACTTTGGCCACCTGATGTGAAGAACTGGCTCATTTGGAAAGACCCTGATGCTGGGAAAGATTGAAGGTGGGAGGAGAAGGGTATGACAGAGGATGAGATGGTTGGATGGCAACACTGACTCAATGGACATGAGTTTGAGTAAACTCCGGGAGTTGGTGATGGACAGGGAGGCTTCGCATGCTGCAGTCCATGGGGTCACAAAGAGTCAGACACGACTGAGTGATGGAACTGAACTGAACTGAACGTAATGTCCTGGAAGCTGGAAAATCTAAGATCAGGATACTGGCCTGGTATCTGGGTTTCTTGGTGAAGGCCCTCTTCTTCATATGCAGATGGTTACCTTCTTATTATGCATTTTTGTGGTGCAGAGAGACATTGTCTCTTCAATGTGTCTCTTATAAAGGCACAAATCCCATCCAGAGGGCTCTGCCCCCATGACCTGATCACCTCTCAGTGCATGTGCGTGCTCAGTCACTTTAGTCATTTCTAACTCTTTGCGACCCCATGGACTGTAGCCCAACAGACTTCTTGGTCTATGGGATTCTCCAGACAAGAATGCTAGAGTGGGTTACCATGCCCTCCTCCAGGGAATTTTCCTGACCCAGGGATGGAATCCAGGTCTCATATGACTTCTGCGTTGGCAGGTAGGTTCTTTACCACTAGTGCTACCTGGGAAGCCCCTAATCTCTTCTTAGAGCTCCCATCTCCATATATAATCACACTGGGGGTTAGGGTTCCCATACATGAATTTGAGGGAAGGGGAACAAACATTCGGTCTCTAGTACCTCTTATAATAAACACAATGGGCTAAACTATTGAGTTAGGTATATTATTTGATGATTGGGCCCAGACAGATCTTATTTTATTAGTAGTAAGTAATAATACAAATATACTATATGTTCAGTTGCTAAGCCATGTCCAACTCTTTTGCGGCCCCGTGGAGTGTATCCCACCAAGCTCTTCTGTCCATGGGGTTCCCCAAGCAAGAATACTGGAGTGGGTTGCCATTTCTTTCTCCAGGGGATTTTCCTGATCCAGGAATCAAACTCGTGTCTCCCCGTTGGCAGGTGGATTCTTTAATGTAGTTGCTTTTTAATGGATGTTTTCTTTTTGTCCATCATTGATGGGAAAGGAATCAGAGTGCTCAGTTTAGCTTATCACATCTGTCCAGTCATGGGTAACCATGGAACTAGAAGGTCCAAATCTTCAGGGCAGCATGCAATCAGATATTCAATGTTTTCATTTTATCAGTGATGCAGAAGGTACCAGGAAAGGTTAAGAGAATATCTTAAATTCAATTAGTACATGACAGATCTAGATCAGTACCCAGAACTTTTGATGTAGATTCCCAATCCACTGGATTTGTTTGCTTTGCTTTTGCTTATTCCACAGTGCAGTTTGGGTTCTGTCACCTGCCTGCATTTTCCTCTAGCAAATTTATTTGGAAAATTCAAATAATTAGTAAATTTCTCACATTACTCTGATATTCTCTTTAGATGAAATGCTTTAATTTTTTTCTGAATATGGATTCCATTGTGCTGAAAACCCTTTCTGCCTTTAGTTGTCTGCTTCTCAGATATTCCTGGTAGTTTCATGTCTTCTCAGCCACTTGCAGTTATGAAAGGAGTCCTCTTGGCTATGAACATTTCAACATTTCCAGCTGAAAACTTTCATCCTTTTCTGCAGAGGCTGAGCTTGCAGATCCACCTACAAGCTGTCTGGAGGTGGTGATGTGAGTTCTCTGGTTTCTCCCGGTCCTCTGGTTGGCATGAGGGGGAGAGGAATGAGAGAAGGACTAGGCTTATGGCTACACGAGATGAGTCATCTGTTCTCTCCTGGGTGAGCTGCCAGAGCTCTACATTTATGTGACCGGCTCACCTCTTCATTGATGAGGTTGGCATCCTCTTCCTCCTGCTTTTCTTGTGCTGAGAGGTCATTCCATGGCTTCTTGATCCTGGGGTCTTCTTAGGCCCTTCAACTCTCTTGGGAACTACTATAAGGTTTGGAAATCAGGCCTCCTGCCTTAAGTTTCCTCAGCCTAAGCTGAAAGCTTTCTTTGTACTTGTTCTTTCAGTCCCCAGAACTGTAAAAATTCTTTCCTGACTCACTGAACTTCCAGATGGGGGCATGTACTCTTTTAGTTGTACTTAGGCAAGAGAAAGGTCATTTGTTGCTAACCCAGTGGAACTGTTTGGGCATCTTCTTACCTTATACAACAGGGAGGAACATCTCTAGAGGGTGCTCTACAAACTTACGTTCATTTGCCCAAAAAACCCTCTTCTCAGTAGCCTCTGATGCTTTTACATCTGTGATCCACCTGCCAGAGCCGCAGTCCAGGAGGTCAGAGCAGCAGGACTGCAATGCCCACTTTGCTTAAAAGTGAACCTTTCAGAATCCGTTGTAATGAAATTGGAATACGGAGTACTTAGCAACCACACCTTTTAGTGTCAACTGTTGTGTCAGTCAGTCAGTCAGTGTTAGCAGCACCATTGCATCTGATTCTTCGCATCCCCATGGACTGTAGCCCGCCAGGCTCTTCTGTCCATGAGATTCTCCAGGCAAGAATACTGGAATGGGTTGCCATTTCCTTCCCCAGGGGATCTTCCCAATCCAGGGATTAAACTTGGGTCTCCTGCATTGCAGGCAGATTCTTTACTGTCTGAACCACCAGGGAAGCCTCCACTGTTGTGTGGTGGACAATTATTGAAAATGTATTTTCTGTATATAGCCCCTGCCTATATTAATTTGCTCTATTCAGGAGTTTAGTTTTTTTTTTTTTTTCTATTCTGATGACAATCTATGTTTCCATAACCATCCCTCCATTCTGTGTAGGGCTAGAGTGCAACAAATTTTATATTGATGGGTGCATCATTGCTATAAAAACAAAACTTACTTTCTATTTTACTAGTTTAGGGCATTAGTACCTGAATACTCCAAGATGTATTTCTGACAACCTGGACGAATTTCATAGTGAACTTTGAGGACTATAGATATGAACATTTCATGTTTTTCTGCAAGAGATTGATTGACTGCTCCTAAAAATAGAACACTGGGGAGAGAAAATGTCAGAAGTCATCTAGAGTAGTCTCTTGCTTCCAAGTACTTAAATTTAGACCAGTTGCAGTTTAAACTTGTTCATCTTTTTTGCTTTTGTATTCCTACATAATGGAGACCCCACAATCTTCTGTGTGTTGGTTCACTCAAGCATTTCTTCTAATATCTAATATAAAGCTTCCTTTCTGTGAGGTATGTTCATTTTTTTGAGCTTTATCTTAGTTTGTGTTGTTGCTGTTCTTTGACATTTCTCCTAAACTTGATTTCAGTGGTGGATAAAAGTAATCATCTAAACTCCCCTCAGACCTAATATCATGCACACAGGCCTGAGGCAAAATGGATCTTTTCCAGACAGCTCCTAAGCCCTATGGAAACTCAGGGAGAGTGACAGAGCGCTGATAGAGTGCTGGCTGGCTGACACCCCATACTCCCCCCAGACCCCTAGAAGGAAAAAGGGAAAGCTTCTTTAAGAGAAAAACCAACACTGTAAATTACTGCAAACATGTGGAATCTAGAAAAACAGTACAGATGAACCTACTTGCAGGGCAGGAGAAGAGATGCAGAGTAGAGAAAGGATGTGTGGACACAGGGTGGAGAGAAGGGGAGGGTGGCGTGAATTGAGAGATTAGATTTGACATAAATACACTGCCATGTGGAAAGTTGCTAGCTAGTGGGAACCTGCTGTAAAGCACAAGAAGCTCATCTTGGTGCTCTGTGAGGATCTAGAGGGGTGGCATGGGGTAGGGTGATGCGAGGGAGGTACAAGAGAGAGGGGCTATATCTGCACATATACACTGACTCACTTCATTGTACAGCAGAAACTAACACTCTATTGTAAAGCAATTATACTCAAATTAAAAAGAAAAAAAAAGAGGGAAAGGAGAGGGAACTCAAAGGCAGAATGAGCAAACGAGAAAGAGACAGAACTGAAGATATCAAGTGCCTGCAAGGCTGGCCTCTCACAGGGACAGCAGCATTTTTCCCCACCACCTGCAGAAAGTAGTTCTGGGGCAGAACCTCCTGGAACTTCACTAGCACCTTACTGCTCAGCCACTATCCTACCCTGTTGAGTGATGTTTCCTAAGTATCCTTTTCCAGAGGTAAGAAGACGAAGAGATACCCAGTCATAGGCAGCCAATCCACTGGCATTTTTCACTGTTAGTAAAATCACTATGGATGACGACTGCAGGCATGAAATTAAAGGATGTTTGCTCCTTGGAAGGAAAGCTATAAAAACTTAGACAGTGTATTAAAAAGTAGAGATATTACTTTGCTAACAAAGGTCCACAAAGTCAAAGCTATGGTTTTTCCAGTAGTCATGTATGGATGTGAGAGTTGGACCGTAAAGAAGACTGAGTACTGAAGAATGGATGCGTTTGAATTATGGTACTGAAGAAGACTCTTGAGAGTCCCTTGGAGAGTCTCTTAGAGATCTCCTGGGATGCAAGGAGATCCAACCTAACCCTAAAGGAAATCAGCCTTGAATATTCAAGGACTGATGCTGAAGCTCCAAAACTTTGGTCACCTGATGTGAAGAGTCGACTCATTGGAAAAGACCCTGATTCTTGGAAAGATGAAATGCAGGAGAAAGGGATGACAGAAGATGAGATGGTTGGATGGCATCACCGAATCAATGGACATGAGTTTGAGCAAACTTTGGGAGATAGTAAAGGACAAGAAAGTCTGGCATGCTGCAGTTCATGGGGTTGCAAAGAGTCAGATAGGACTTAGCGATTGAACAAGTATGGACAATGAATAGATCACAGCTGACTGAAGGAGGATACATGTAAAAGGCAGCAGAGAAGGAGAAAACAGGGTGACCTGCCGAATTTTGTCATGGAGAAGCAAGCTGAGCATATGTAGAGAAATGTATGAATAGAGTTTCAGAAACAGAGTGCAAGGGGAATATTTTTGATATGGAGTTATGAATATGGTGAATTTACAAACTTATAGAACTAATTATTTTTGGTAGCCTTACCTAGTTTTGATTTTTAGAACAGTCACTGATGCCCTTATATCAAATTAATAGAAAAATGTAATGTATTTTTGATATCTTAATATAATGACCTAATTTCTCTTTGGTGAGCTAGAAAACATTTATGTCAGCCCAACATGGAAGTGTGATGACATTTTCTTTTTTAACATCCATGTGTTCTTTTCCCGTTTTTCTTCCCTTGTATTTTGTTCATGTATGGCTTTCATTCTGCCAACATTAATGCCTTGGGAGAAGGAAAGCTGGATATTAAGAATGAATGGCCATTCTTTCATATTTAATAGTTGAGAATTACAAACACCTAATGAAAGGACTAATACAGTTTACTTGCCCCAAAGTTGTAATTTTATACCCCAAGAAGTTCCTTTTTTGGGTAATAAAGGCATAAGAGGCTATAGTAAGGAACCCCTAGTGTGTTAAATTTTTGTTATTTCTTGACAAGGCAAAATTACAACTCGTATTTCTATGGCACCAGAGAGAATTTAAGACCTCTATACCTACATTTTTAAAAGGTTAGGAAGAACTGTACACAGTTGACATTTCAGGGTATGATCAAAGTGTGGCTCAGTCTTCAACATGTACTTTAAATGTGTCAGATAGACCATCCCCAGCTCACTGTAGCATAGAAACTTCCCTACAAACTGCCTGACATTATCTGACCAAGTGATTTCACTGTTCAGTGTATCCTACTTTCTGCTTGTCAAGCCATTCATTCTATTTAGCATTATATCTGCTAAGGAGGACCTATTTCACACTGGTAACAGATTCTGTCTACACTCATATTTCAAATGCCCCTATCATTTTTTAGATATTTTAAGTGATGGCCACCACCTTTCTTTGGTGGCCAAAAAGGAAGGCAAGAACAAAACATGTAACATTTTGTGTCTTATTGTGTCCTTTCAGAGTCTGTGTTTGAAAATTCTGAGAATTCACTGTGAAGTTCAAATTACTAACATTGTGTTTTCATTCCAAAATCAAGTTGTCAAAATGAAGGAGTTTTGGAAAGATAGGAATGAATGCTATTAGGAAAAAAAGATCACAAGTTCATGTGTGTTTAAAAAAAAACGACCTAGCCCTGCCCACTTTGAATAAAATGCACTAAGATCATTGTTTGAATTTAAGATATCAAGACGGCACAACGGACTGACTGCTCGGGACTTGGACTCTTAGCCAGATAACAGCAAATCCTGAACATTCTTTTATATACAGATTTCTGTCCTTTGGTGAAATGATGTTTCTTCAAAGAGGGGAAAAAAAAGTTTGTTGTGAGTACACTGAGACTCAAATGTCTTGAGTATTGCTTCTTTTTCAGGGTGGGGTTATTTTGCTTAAATTGCACAGGAATTGTTGAACACTATTTCCGTGGTTTGTATTCTATTTTATTGTAAGCCAAATGATACCTTTCTTTGCAGTTGACAGACAGGCAGCACAATTGAGGGAACACCATTAAGGAAAGCGCTGTCTGCTGGAAAGAATCACTGAGGGGCTGAGTGGAAAACCCAAAGCCTAGAGAAGCCTATCAAAGTGACTAGGCATCACAGATGACATGGGGGCTCTACTGAGCTTCCTTCACTCTCATGTAGGAACTTGATGTTCATCTGCAAAGATTGTTCAGTATACGAAAAAGTAAATTCAACTCAACATATATTTACTAAGAGGCTGCCCTGGAAATGCACAGTCATAATCATTATGAGGCTTCTCAGGTGGTTCAGGGGTAAAGAATCTGTCTGTCAATGCAGAAGATGCGAGTTCAATCCCTGGGTCAGAAAGATCCTTTGAAGGAGGAAATGTCATCCCACCCAAGTATTCTTGACTGGGAAATCCCATGGACAGGGGAGCCTGGTGGACTACAGTCTATGGGGTCACAAAGAGTCGGGCATGACTGAGCACCATCATTATGAGCCAAAAAGAAAGTTGACTAAGCTGTAGACATTATCCATAGAGCTTAAAATCTAGCATATTTAGTATATTTTCCATGTGCGTGTGCAACCATATGCCCATGAGAGATACACAAACACACAAATATACTGAACATCTGTCTTAGCATGGGTTAAGGATACTAGAGGGTGGGTGGCTTATAAATAACAGAAATTTATTTCTCATTGTTCTCTAGGCAGAGAATCTGAGATTAGGATGCCACAAGTCTCGCTTTGGGCAAAGTCCTCTCTCGGGTCGTAGATGGTCATTTCCTCACTGTATCTTCCAGTGGCAGAGAAGACGTGAGAGACAAGGTCTCCTGCATCTGGGCACTAACCCCACTGGTAAAGAGTCTACCTTCATGACATAATAGCCTCCCAAAGGCCCCATCTTCTGATATCATCATTCCTTTGAGGATTAAGATTTCAACACACGGATTTGGGAAAACACAAATCTTCATTTGGATACAACACTGAGTAAGGTTTAAAATGAAGAAGATGCATTTCATTTTAGCTTAGGAAGTGATCCCAAGCTTGTCTTAGTTCTTTGTTCCCTGTTTCTAGCAGAGGCCTATGGAATGAGAAGATGGACTTCTACCTGTGAGTACAGAAAGCTCAAACTTCCCCAACTGGGCCACTAAGAATGATCATAAGAAAGCCTAATTTTTCGCATTCCTTGTTCTTCCTATTCTGGATTTTGAGGGATAGAAAGTCAGTATGATAACCTATGGTTCAATGTATCCTGCATCTTGAAAGGCAGGGAACCAACCTTTAAACTCATCTGCCACTGAGTGAGCCCTGGGAAGCCATTCCATTGTTATACAGACCAGTGTTTTCTCTGTGATGCAATGTATAGGAAAACCAAGGGATCGTATGTCCATGTGTCCACGGTCACTTCTTTGGCACAAAGCGGGTCTGTTGGTCCCAGGATATATTATGCAGGAGCTGAAAGCAATGAATTGTGCAGTTTGTGAGCCCTCACAGAGGCACTGCAGACAGGGAAAAGAAGCCCTAGCCAGAATCTGCATCAATTCTAGTAAGAATACATCAGCATTGCTTCCAGGGTGAAAGGACCTATTGCAATCAGTTTCCTACCAACCAGCCTCAAGAGGTGATATTGTGTTGAGGACTCAGAGTTGATCTCAGCTGCTGGCAGGTCAAGTACTCTTCAGTGGCAGAAGCTTTGGAGAGCGATCAAGGTCATCTTTACAGAACTCTGTATAACCTCCATGTCTTCCCCCACGACTGCACCATCTCTGGGCCCTCACATAGGCCCTGGAGCGGGGAATATGGAGGCTGACTGATGTCACAGATGGGTACTTTTGTGAATCTGGTGTTCAGTGTTCATCTATGGCATATGCTTTCTGATGGACACTGATGTGAGACACAAAGATCCATCACTTTGTGACCAGTTCCATCAGTCCATCCAAAGGCCTCTTGCTCAGATGTCCTTGTCTTTGCTCTTAATCATGACTGCTTAGTTGTTCAGTCATGTCTGACTCTTTGTGAGCCTGCCAGGCTCCTCTGTCCATGGAATTTTTTCAGGCAAGAATACTGGAGTGGGTTGCCATTTCCTCCTCCAGGAAATCTTCCCCACCCAGAGTTTGAACCCACATCTCATGTGTCTCTTGTATTTTAGGCAGATTTATCAGGGAATACTGCTCTTACTACACTATTATAACATTGTTATCCAGAGCATTCTATAAAACTCAGCCCACAGGGCCAGTTTCTCCTCTCCAGAGTTTTTCAGGGTCACCTTGCTTACCATGCCCCAGGGGACTGGTAGTTTCACAGCTGTCCATTCTCAGTCTGCACCGGTATTCCAAGCTGGTCCGTCCATGAGGAAGGCTCACATTTGGTTTTCTATCTCAGGTTATAGGGAACACTCACCCTTCTTCCTATTTCCCACACTAGCCATACAGAGAAGCCAAGAAAAAATGTCAATTCAAAAGAGGTAGATGACACAGGGTCTGGGACACCAGTTTGTTTATTTTATTTTATTTTCTGTCAAACCTGCTTGGTTTGAATCCAGAATTTTCTATGGTTTCTGACATATGGTGCTTCTCTCCTACCTTGTGATGTTTCTGCCTCCCAATGAGCATCTCTACTTGACGTCCCATTCCTGCCTCACCCTAGGCGAGCCTAGTGACCTGCCGAGGAGCTGTCTGGGGAGCGTGAAGAGTCCTCTGCTGCAGAAGACATGCACTCGCTCTGCATGCCTACAGCTCTGCGTCATGACTCTTGGTTTAGGGGTCTTGACAGAAAGCCCACCTAGTGTTGCATCTGCTACAGATTCCTGGCGAACCACAGAATCTCCCTGACATGTAACCCAAGCTGCATGACAGTGTGTGCTGCAGTCTGAAGCCACTGCAGAGACCTTTCTTGTTCTGAGTCCTGCTCAAATTTTGCAGCCTTCTAATTCCTCCAACAAATGAGGCAGGGCTCTGCCCTTAAATGTGGCATGCGGTCTTCAGAACCCCAAAATGTTTACCAAGCATGGCCCTTCTTCCTTAGTATAGAAAGTCTAAGACTTATAATCTTCTCTGACCTTAGAGGGGATGTCCCGCAACGTCCCCAGTTACAGAGCCCCTCTAATCCTCAGTGATGGGGCAGACTCAGGAATCTTTAAGGGTTCTCTGGTGCACCTTCTAGCAAATATGGGCAGCCAGAGTGGTTGTTCTTCAACCTGTCCACATGATGTAAAAATGTAGTGGGCCAGTGAGGTGCTCTAAAGCACATGGAGCCCTCAAGTTCCCTTTGGACTATGTTCTGATGGAGGCCAAGACCCACATCAATTATTTTAACCAAGAGAGTTCAACATAGGAATTGACTAATCAAGTATTAAAAAAAAATTGCAAAAGCAAAATGAGAATATTGAATTAACATTGAGTAATTTAACCATGGACTCCATCCTCTCAGGTGGGGAAAATAATAGATGTTCTGGTATTAAAACTGAGAAGATTGAACTTGCCTGATGGTCCAGTGGTTAAGATTCCAAACTTCCAATGAAAGGGGGATGGGTTTGAGCCCTGATCTGGGGACTAAGACCCCACATGCTGCACAAGGAGGCCAAAAAGTTAAAATAAATAAATAAAATTTAAAAGATACCTAAAAAATTTAGAAGGTGAGAGTGGAACCATGATATAGGATGCTTGCCAGATGGTACTGATGTATCAGGTTCTCAGGACCCCCCACAAAGCTGGGGCTCAGATCTCTAAGAAAGATGCTACTGGGACAGTGGTGATATCTCTGAAGCTGGTTCCAAGGAGCTTAGAAATAAAAATCTGGAAATGAGCCACATGTTCTTCAAGGACAAAGGACCATTGCTAGAGTGGTGTTGGCAGAGCAGGGAAAAATCCAGAAGAAGTATGTTCCTTTTTCCTTGCCCAGCCCTCCAAATAAATCCAAGCCTGCCCAGTTCTCATAAATCCAGATGTAAACTCCCTGGCTGCTTTATAAACTAGATTTATACAAGTGCTCTACTGGCCCTGGAACAGGTGAGTGCCCTGTTCATTCACTCTTTCATTAATTCCTTCTTTCGTTCTGAAAGTCACAGTGCACTTACCGCATTCTTCAAAAGCCAGTTGCTTTGTACTGGACTCTTCAATATACACATATTCCCTTTAGCAAAACCAGAGCAGCCAGAGTTAGATGGATAACAGGGTGGAAAAAGTTACAACACAGGCCAAAAAGGAGGGTTTCAGAGAGTAGAGTGTTCAACAGTTTCAAATACCAAAAATAGTTATAAATTGGTGAGTGAATTGAGTAAACCCAAAATCTCTAAAATTATATATTTGCCTCCACTTGGAGAGACCGTTTTATCATTCCCAAGGATATCAGACAGTTGTTCAGTCGCTAACTTGTGTCTGACTCGCTGCAACCCCATGGACTGCAGCACGTCAGGCTTCTCTGTCCTTCCCTGTCCCCCTGAGTTTGCTCAGAGTCATGTCCATTAAGTCAGTGATGCCATCAGATACCGTGGATGCACTATTAGTTAATAGCTTCTCATAGAAGAGGGAAAATAACTTCTTAAAGAGATACAATCAGCCTAAGAAATAAGAATGCAACTTGGAGAAGAATTCAGAGAAATTCTAATGGAGAGTCCACATAAAACACACAGTTTTCGCTAGTTGTCTACTTTAAGCGTAGTATCACACAGGCAACTCTACTGAATGCACTGCAGTGACCACAACGGGGAAGGAGTCCAAAAGGGAGGGGGTATATGTATAAACAGGCTGATTCACCTCGCTGTTGAGCAGGAACTAACACAACATTGTAACGCAACTATAGTCCAATAAAAATGAACTAAAAGACACGCACAGTTTATCAGTGAAGAAAAATGCAAAATAGCATGTGAATACAGTTGAAAAACGTGTGCCTCTAGCCTGCAGTTAATTTAGTCATTCTGGGACTCCTAAGAGATATTACTTTGCTTACATAGTATTTTGTTTCCTGTGCTTTGTTTGACTTCTTGTTAATTTTTGATTTATTTTTACAATTATCTTAATTAAAACTTCTTTTACTCACCCCCCTTTCCCAGGATCAGGCAGAGTGTAATTTGTAAAAACAAATAGGCAAGCATGTGTCCCATTATGGAGATGGGGCTCCTAGTGAGACGCAGGGGGGGGCCTACTGATATGAAAAGAACTGCCTGGAGGATCCTGGAAAGGGTGGTTCAGAGAGAAAGAGAGCCCCCAGGCCAGCCTCTCCCTGGAGAAGGCTTTGGAGGGTGTCCTTTATCTTAGACAAAACAAGCTCTCTGTGGTTTCCCCTCAGTTGGGAAACCTCTGCTTCTGGGGGACTCTATGCAGTGATCCCTTTGTTAGCTATTCTTGCTGCAGTTTGCCTTCCAGGACACGCGAGGCACTCTCCCAAAGAACATGGTCATCACTTTGCAGAAGCAAAAGAGGCATCAAAATAAATATTCTCAAGGACTTCCCTGGTGGTCCAGTGGCTAAGACTCTGTGCTCCCAATGCAGGGTCCCAGGCCTGGTCAGGGAAGTAGATCCCACGTGCTACAAGATTCAGCAGGTTGCAACTAAAATTTTCAACCAAAAGATCCTGCATGCTGCAATGAAGATCCCATGTGCTGAAACTAAGACCCAGTGTAGCCAAATAAGTGTTAAAGAGTTCTTCCTCACTGGCTCAGCGGTGAAGAATCTGCCTGCCAATGCAGGAGATTCAAGAGATGTGGGTTTGGTCCCTGAGTCAGGAAGATCCCCTGGGGTAGGAAATGACAACCTACTCCACTATTCTTGCCTGGAAAATTCCATTGACAGAGGAGCCTGGCAGGCTACAGATCATGGGGTTGCAAGAAAAAGTTGGACATGACTGAGACACTGAGCACCCATGTACACAAATAAATAGATAAGTGAACAAACAATCATTCTCACACTGACTCTTCATCACTGGGTTATTGGGGCTTTTTCACTAATTTTGATGTAATTGATAACCTGTATAGTAAACTTGGGCCTGCTCATGTCCTGAAATGTTATAGACCACTTGTATCTGATTTGCAACATACAGTAAGCAGAATAAGGTAATGAAAGTTTTGATGATTTATCTTAAGGAGGAGTTTAATGTAAAGCTTTCTCACTCCCTCATGTTGGTCTGAAAATTAAGCGTTTTCTTCAATGAATTGCCTTATTTTTTAAATGTTGCTAAAAAAAAAAGTCAAGTTCAACATCGTACAGGAATGAATTCTTTGCTTATACTGATAGCTTATAATAGGAAACATGTACCAAAGTATAAAATCTTTGATGTTGACATGTATTTTAATAGCAGTAGATAATTGCTTTAAGACCATTAAAGAAGGAATATAGGGGAAAGCCAATTTTCTTTGTAGTAGTTTTAGAGAAGAGGCAGTTATAAAAGTGGATTTTATGAAAAAAGGATGTTTGTGCCACTTGCTTCAATTATAACATGTAAGTGTAGAAAAACCTGGAGGACAAAAATACATACAAGCCCAAACCTTTCTGGAATCACTTGCTCTGATGTTCAATGAATACAACCTTTGTACAACTTTAAGATCAGAATTTTAGACATTTTAAGGAGTGTTAAGCATACCCCTATTAGAAGTGCTTTTTTTGAGAAAGCATCATTAATTGAAACCCAGATCCAGCCTCTCCTTCAATGGCACTCAAAGACTTTGAAGCTATGCGGGGCTTCCCTGGTTTCAGAGATCTAAATAAAGTGGGCTGATTCCAGGTCCATGTCTGGGAACGTCCACGGTCACCTCCACAATTTCTTCAAATTCGCAAGGAGCTTTCTTAGGATCATCTCATGTTGGGCCCACATATACTGTTTATGTTTTTTCCCAACATTCCCAAGAGGTGATTCTTAGCCTCAGCTCTGGTTTCCATATGTATGTACATGCTCAGTTGCCAAGTCTTTGTGATCTCATGGGCTGCAGGTTTCTCTGTCCATGGGATTTCCCAAGCAAGAATACTGGAGTGGGAATTCCTCCCCCAGGGGATCGTCCCTACCCAGGGGTCGAACCTGCGTCTCCTGAGTCTCCATTGGCAGGCAGATTCTTTATCACTGAGCCACCTGAGAAGCCTGGTTTCCACACACACATACTTAAAGCCTCTGGCAACAAGTGTTGATTAGATTTCACTTTTTTGCGGATTAGTGGAGTCACAGGGGATTCATGCCACCTGCTTTTTCCTCTTTTTCCCTCTATTCCTCTCCTATCTTTACTGCCCTTTCTCTATCTTCCTTCTATCTCTTCCCAAAGGATGGGGGAAAAAAGAGAGAGAAAAGAAATCTCCATTTTAAACAGCATCCGCTGAGTTCTTTTCCCAAAACCTGGGGTCCAGGGAACATCTAACTCTGCAGTTTTACTAAACTCTTCCCACCAACTAAGGAGTTCTTCTCACTATAAGAAGTCTTCTACTCACTATGAGAGTATATGGATTTAGTATATAGAGAATACGGATTTACATGTCAAAAGTTTCTACAACTCTGATTTCTTTGGTCCTCAAAATACTAGCTTCAATGATGGAAAGTAGTGGGAGTTTCATATTTGAGATGAGAAAAACCACCTCAGAGAATTAAGACTGGAGGTTTCTTATCTGTAAGAGATGAGGAAAACCAAGGAGAGTGAATCACTGTTGATTCTTTTCATTACATCTGGGAATGGTTACAAGTAAATGACCTCTGCAAAGAAGCCTCTGATTTCATACCATAGACAGATACCAGTGCACAAATTTCTGTTAACCCAGAGCTTTCCCTGACTGAAGAAGCAAACATCATCACTTCAGCAGATACAGATTTCAGTGACTTTTCAATGAAAACAAAACATGGAATACTCCTCTTTTTTGTGATACACCATGTAGATACATGAGAGTTGGACTATAAAGAAGGCTGAGCACCGAAGAATTAATTGATGCTTTTGAATTGTGGTGTTGGAGAAGACTCTTGAGAGTCCCTTGGACTGCAAGGAGATCCAAGCAGTCCATCCTAAAGGAAGTCAGCCCTGAATATTCATTGCAAGGACTGATGCTGAAGCTGAAGCTCCAACACTTTGGCACCTGATGTGAAGAGCTGACTCACTGGAAAAGACCCTGGTGCCGGGAAAGATTGAAGGCAGGTGGAGAAGGGAGCAACAGAATGAGATGGTTGGATGGCATCACAGACTTGATGGACGTGAGTTTGAGCAAGCTCTGGGAGTTGGAAAAGGACAGGGAAGCCTGGCCTGCTGCAGTCCAGTAGTCAGATACTAGACTGAGTGACTGAACAACAACTATAACACTGATGTCTGGGTGGGGAGGGAGAGGAGGCATGGTGCTCAGCAGACTCTTTCATCAGCAATGCATTTTGGACCAGGCATAACATGGAAGCATCTTGGGGGATAGTGGAATTGTGCTTATGACGCAACATATTTTTTCATGATGCTGTGGCTTAAAATCTTGATTCCTCTCCTGCCCACTGGGGATAATTCTGGTCAAAGTCCTCTTCTCTTCTTCCACTAAAACAGAGGGACAACCTTGCCACCTGCCCTACTATATACAATGATTGTTTTGCATATATGTATTACATGTATAGCTAAGAGTTGTGTACTCTGTCTTAACATGGAGCACAGCTTCCATAGAACCAGGATATCCGGTACTTAAATTATCCATTGCTAACTGACCCAGAAAGACTTCCATATGGGGCATTCATGTCTTCAGTCTATTATCGCAAGATAACAATTTGTCCATTAACATATGATGCGGTGCGTTCCTGAGCCAGTTTTCTAGAAATGCTTGTGGAAAAAAATGCAATATCAATTTATGTAAAATTGAGCATAATTCAGAGCCCCTGTCAATCCATCATTGACTAGGGAATTATACTTTACTACTTTAATACAATTATTGTACAATGAAAACTGTTAAATCGGCCATTTTCCCAGGCCTTTGAGTTGTAAACATTTTTGCAATTTTGGTAAAATTATCTACTTGTGCTTTCTTTATACAATAGCTAACTCATACAAAGACACTCACTGCTTTGTAACATTTTAGACATTTAGTCTAAGGAAGTTTAGGGTTTCTGTATTGCAGTTCAACAAAATTTGTTGAAAGCTGTTTGTGATAAACATCGAGGAACTGAAAATAAAAAAGCAAAGTTCTGATAAGCTAATGAATAGACAAATAGATGTTGTAACCATTTATGTGATATGCTATAACAAAAGCATATTATAATAAGAGCTAGCATTTCATGGACACTTACATTATCCTGGATATTGTTTCAAAATCCTTCATCGATTTTTCTTTCATAGTTAATTTAAACCTCAGAAGGACATCCTGAGGTATAACCCATCACTGCCCCCAATTTAATGGCAAAACTAAGGGACCAAAATTTAGCCAAAATCACACAGCTAGTAACACAAATGGTACCTGAACCCAGTGACATAAGTTACATCATACTTTGTGGCAACAACATGATTGACTCTGATGGTAGAATGGGAGGTGGTGGGGGAGACTTCCCAAGTGAGGTGCATATGATCTATACTTTGAAGGATGAGCACAATCTTATTCAATGATAAAAGGAGAAGGAATTTCTAAGGATAAATAGACTAGCATGTGCAGAAACACAGATGTATAGAAGTGCTTGATATATTTAAGGGCCAGCATGGCATATAATTCAAGGGTTGTGTGGCTGGAGATGAGAAGAGAGGGAGAAAGAGTGTCTGCAATTTGATGAGTTTTTGCATTTTTCCAGGCCCAAAAGGAATAATTTTCAAAGTCCACAGATTCTTTCAAGTCTAACACATGGACATTTTCTTGCGTTTTCATCATAAATATTCATAATTAGCAGCATCAAATTACACACAACATTCACAACTTTCCCAATTTTTGCCATTCTGTAATGTGAAATGAATGAATGCACGTGTGTAAATAGATGCAGATTGGTAGTATACATGATTAATTTTGTTAAATAAAATATTATTTTTCTCTAGATGCATATGAGTAAGTTGAAAATACCAGCTCAGATAATGAACAAACAGGGTAACAGACAATGAAATAATTTTCATCCTGGGTAAGCCCAGTCTCCTCACTTCATTAGTTTTTAATTAAACCTCTGTCTGATTAAGTTCTCCATCTCTTTTCCACAGCCTTTGCTTGTAAAATTTCCTTCATTTGGCCCTGAGCAGCCTCCAAGCAGGGCGAAAAAACAATATTGCTTGAATGTTTTCTGGTATCTTCCTTGTGCCCATCATCGATTATATTATTTTAAGATATAATGTAAAAAAGTCAGGGAAGCAACTAAAAACATAAGGATAGAATATATATTCTCTGCCCAGAATTCTCAGAGTAACCCTTTCCAGGGGCCCAGCTGGCCTACGGGCAAACAGTGCCCACTTTGTCTCGGACTGCTTGCTTAGTGGGCACACTTGGACCCAGGAACCCTGGTAGAATCCATGATGAGGGAACAGTTTGGGAGTAAATATGAGGTGGGGTGGGGTTAGAGAGCTTCCCGGGTGGCTCAGTGGTGAAGAATCCATCCACCAATGCAGAAGATGTGAGTTCAATCCCTGGGTCAGGAAGATTCCCTGGAGTAGGAAATGCCACCCATTCCTGTATTCTTGCCTGGAAAACTCCATGGACATGAGTCTGGCAGGCTACAGTCCATGGGGTCGCAGAGACTCAGACACAACTGAGCAACTGAGCATGCAAGCATACAAGATATACAGAATGTATATGAAGTGTGATAACCAGGGCTTGGTTAAGAGCATGGGACCTCCAGAGCACCTCTGATTCTTTAAGATACCCACCCTCATGACAGATGAAAAGAACCTTTTCTATGTTTCTAAACCCAATTCTGATGTTTCCTAAGGACAGCCAAGGAGGAGCCTCAGATTCCTCAATAAAAATGCCGAAAGATGGTAGAGACCTATTCCACACGCCTCTCCAGGGCCCTTGCCTGGGACGTATTAGGGGACCCCTTTGCTGGCTTTCCTTAACCCATTCTAGCAGGATAATGGACTTTCTCTCCAGAACCTGCTCAATTCTTCTTTTCTAGACCTTGCTCCAGTCCTCCAAATCCCTGCCCCAAAGTCCCCAAGCTGGCTTCCATGGCCTGCCCAGGCCTCTTCCTTGCCTGTCCCTCTAGGGGGTGTGATCAGATGCTGTCTCCTCACCCTTGGTTGGAGGGTTGTCCTTGGGGCAGCTGTCAGCAGGAGTGGGCTGAAGCGGTGGAAGAAACTTGACATTGTACACCACCCCTGGTCCCCTGGCAGACATGCCAGTCCTCTCCTGATACAAGTCCCAGCTGTCGAGGAGACGATGAAAGATCTATGGATCTGAGCCTTTTGTTGGTACCCTTGCCCCATGTTCTGCAAATGTGACGGGTGGGTGGTATCTAGACATTGTGTCCAAAGTTTCATTCCAAAATAATTGTCTGTGGATCATGACTCCCTCTCCCATATTCCCTTTAGAGGTTGAATTCAATCTTTCTTTTACTCACTCTCTCCTTAATTTCTTATTTATGTAGCAAATATTTATTCAGAACTACTCTGAGAATGCTGCTAGAAGGCAGAGAGAATATCCAGAGACACGAGGGCATCACTGGCAAGATGTGGGCTCTGGGAAACCAGCGAAAGATGAGTTTTCAGAAAGAGGAAGTGGTCAGGAGGGATTCTGTCGCAGTGTCTCAGAGTGTGAAGGCTGAAGGATGCTCAGAGGCTCTGTGGGAGGAAGGTCACTGGGCTTTCCCACGAGAGCATCCAACGAAATGGCAGAGATGGAAATAAAGTTGGAGTGGGTAAAACAGTGAGTGGGGGATGCAGCCCCAAATGGCGGGTCAAGATTATTCTTGAAGATGTTTTTCTATAAAGGGTTATGGGAAGATGCTGAGGGGCCTGGGGTGGGAGGTAGGATTAAGGCAGAGAAGCTTTCAAATAAAAGAGACTTTGTTTAAAAGAAGCTGAGGTCCCAGGGGTTGGGGCCACTGTGAAGTACAATGCACAGCCTACAGTACTTCCCTTGGCACAGGGCTCCAACCTTGTACAAGTTTTATTTCAGTAACAAAATGTCTGGCTTCAGGTTTAGCGATAGGGCAAATTTTAGACAGCTAATCGATAGGACTGTTTCACCACCCTCCTCCTCTCCTAATTATGTAATTATCCACAGATCTTTTCCAAGAACAACAAGTGGAGCTCTTTTCTCCTCACATTTAGGGTAGAGTTTTATTCCCTAAGTAGACTTCTCTGCTCCCTAAATTTTAATTTATTAACTGTTTCACCTGAAAGCAATCACCCTTGCAGTCAATTCCCCAAATAAAACATCTGCCTTTTCAATTCAGACAGCTATAAGTGAAGAAATACAGCAGGGGAGCAGAATTATGTTCTCTTTTAGAAAGTAGAGATGTTTACAAAGCCATGCTTCTGACACCAGCTGCCTGGTCTGCATGGTTAGTGTGCTGGTGTCAGCACTGGGAGGGGAGGTGAGGGCCAAGAGCCTGGTTCCTCCAGCTCATTTGTGAAGATTCAGCTTCAGTTCCTGCAGTATAATCCTCCCCTCCTGTATTAATTGACCTGATATAGAGGCTACTGGAGACCTGCAAGCTTTGAGATCATTAATTCTCACTGTGCTTTGTTTTTCCATAGCATCTATTTTCATGGCATGTGTGATTTTCACTTGCTTTAAAATAATTTATTGCCTGGGGTCTTAAGATGTCATAAAAAGGAACTATATTGGGTCATTGGTACATGGATGAACCTGGGGACTGTCACACAAGGTGAAGCCAGTCAGAAACAGGAAAAATAAATACTACACATTGACACATATATGTAGAATATAGAAAAATGGTATAGAGACACAAATGTAGGGAAAACATGTATGGACAACAAGGGGGAAAAGTTGGGAGTGGGATTAACTGGGAGACAGGGCTTGACATAGACACACTACTATATATAAAATAGGTAACTAGTGAGAATCTTTGGACACCTGATGTGAAGAGCCAACTCTTTGGAAAAGACCCTGATGCTGGGAAAGATTGAGGGCAAGAGGAGAAGGGGCATCTCCGACTCAATGGGCATGAGTTTGAGCAATCTCAGGAAGATTGTGAAGGACAGGGAAGCCTGGTGTGCTGAAGTCCCTGGGGTCGCAAAGAGTCAGATATGACTTAGGAACTGAGTAACAACAACGAGAACCTACAGTATAGCTCAGAGAACACTACTCAGTAATCTGTGGTGACATAAATGGAAAGAAAATCCAAAAGAGAGGGGACATTTATATATACACATAGCTGATTCACTTTGTTGTACAGCAGAAACTAATACAACACTGTAAAGCAGCCAAACTCCAATAAAAATTAATTTTAAAAAATGATGCCATTTTGCAAGTCTGTTAAGACTTCTTCGGAAGGGGGCAGTACTTGTGCTAATTTTTCTTCAAATCTTGTACTAAGTACAGAAGTCTGGGGGCAAAAGTCTGGGTGAACACTTACACCAGGTAATATTTTTATTTCTCATATAAAGAGTGCATGAGGCAAACACTGGAGAATATATATTATCAGTATACTGCTTTCTCCTTTTTCTTTTTTATCTTCTGAATATTTAAAACCTTTGGAGGTTTGGGTTTTAGCCATTGCTGGCAGACAAAGTTGATGAAGACCAGGATAATAGAAACAACATCATGTCCATAGTTTCTGCCTACTTACAAACTGCTTCTCCTTAGAGAAGCTCAGGTGGGAGTATTTGCTGAAGGGCTATTTACAGTTAGTACAACTCAAAAGGGAAAATGCCGACCCCAGTCTTGAGGCTTCATGGGCAGATTTTTTTTTTAATGTATTTGTTTTTGGCTGTGCTGGGTCTTTTTTGCTATGAGGGCTTTTCTTTGGTTGCAGTGAGTGGGGGCTACTCTCTAGTTGCAGGGCACAGGGTTCTCCTTGCCGTGGCTTCTCTTGTTGCAAAGCATGGGCTCTGGAGCCCACACTCAGTAGCTGCGGCGCATTTGCTTAGTTGTCCCCTGACGTGTGGGATCTTCCTGGACAAGGGATCGAACTCACTTCCCCTGCATTGGCAGATGAATTCCATGCCACTGAGTCACTAGGGGAGCCCAGCAGATTTCTTTCTCTCTGCCACTTGCATATCTATAATTATTTTGATAAAGAAGTCAGCAGAGGGTGAAAATAAGTCTCTGAAGACAGTCTTTCTGGGGTGGGAGAAGGAAAAAAAAAAAAAGATTACTATGATGATTAACTGCCCAAGCAGTACACAATAATCTATAGGGCAAAAAATGTACAAGGAAAATTTTGTGGAGCAGAGGTGTTTCAGCAAATGTTGAGTGGAAGAGAGTAGGAAAAATAAATGTTATTCTAGATGAGGCTCCCCTATTCCCTCACATTAAGTACTGAGACTATAAAATCATCCTAGGACTTCGGAGGGTAAAATTCCTCAGTTCACAGGATCCTTTGCAGGGAATCAGGATGTGGGTTTTTGGAACAAAACTTTGCTTAATCCACTGCAGAGCAAACCCCAAAATTCATGCTGTGATTTCATATATCAGAAGCTTGTGGAGTTCAGATAGTACGTGAAACAAAGGAACTAGTTCTGGATGTGATAAGAAAAGGAAGGGGAAATCTATAAAAATATTAAATCACTCTGTTTTACGCTGGAAACTAATATAATTTTGAGGTTAACTCTACTTCAATAAAACAAGTAGATAGGAAACACGGATGGGATAGATAATCTGGAACCCAAAACAATAAAATAAATGGCAGCGGGATCATACTTATCAATAATTACCTTAAATGTAAACGGGCTGAATGCCCCAACCAAAAGACAAAGATTGGCCGATTGGATACAGAAACAAGACCCCTATATATGTTGTCTACAAGAGACCCACCTCAAACCTAGGGACATATATAGACTGAAAGTTAAAGGCTGGAAAAAGATATTCCATGCAAATAAAGACCAAAAGAAAGCAGGAGTGGCAATACTCATATCAGATAAAGTAGACTTTAAAATAAAGGCAGTGAAAAGAGATAAAGATGGATATTACATAATGATCAAAGGATCAATCCAGGAAGAAGAAATAACAATTATAAATATTTATGCACCTAACATAGGAGCTCCACAATATGTAAGGCAAATGCTAACAAGTATGAAAGGGGAAATCAACAACAACACAATAATAGTGGGAGACTTTAATACACCACTCACACCAATGGATAGATCAACTAGACAGAAAAGTAACAAGGAAATTCAAACTTTAAATGATACAATAGACCAACTAGACATAATTGATGTCTATAGGTCATTCCACCCCAAAACAAGGAATTTCACCTTTTTCTCAAGTGCACACGGGACCTTCTCCAG